>JAPKLY010000444.1:187596-215393 GCA_026898435.1 Prunella vulgaris | reverse complement strand
ATCAGGGGTTTTGGGATCTAATCAAAATACTCAGATTGTCCCAACAATTTCCCCCTTTTTGATGATGCCAAAACCCTTAAGCAAATTCCTATTCATCTATACAATCAACTGACTTAGTCAGTGAAAATAACTCAGTACCACCTGACGAACTAGGTACTTAGTCTATAAGATGAAAACAAGGAATGGGTTAGTACAGTTCTTGATAAGGATTCAGAAAAGTAAATTCAGGAGTCAACAAGAAGTTGTACTCAGGAAAAATAAATAACTTCATTGATTGATAAGAAAATACAAGTATCCTGAAGCTATTACAAAATTCCTGAACAACTAGCTCCTGATCTAGTCTTCATCCTTATTCCAAGCAGTCAGTGGAATCTTGTACATCTCCAGTACTCGGTTCAGGACTTGCTTCATCCTGTTCCGATCAGTAATGGCCCCGGCAGCTCATCCTACTCTGACGACTTCTTCAGAAATTGCTTTCCGGTCCAGCTGCTTAGAATTCCTAAAGAGTGGAGGAGGGTACTTGATGAATTCCGGAGGAGCGATCTCTACACCTTCAGTGTCAGCATGTCTGATGATTTCAGCCAATAGATCAGGATGCTCCTGTGCCATCCAGTGATGGAGTATGACGTCTTTTTCTTCAGTCAGATCGTCCCATAACCCCACCACGTAGAATAGGTATGCCCACCTATTCCGGATCGGAATCCAAACCTCCAGCATCTCAATCGGAATGAAGTCTTCAACAAACTTCGATGGAGGATGACTTTGATCTGGTCTGACCACAATCTTCCTCTGAGTCTTTATCCGAGATCCAGATGATACAGATTTCTTCTTCTGGACCTGAGAAGTCAGATACTCATTAGATTCTTTTAGGCGCTGGATCTGACTGAGCATCGAAATTTCTTTCATTTTTGCTATCTTTTCAGCATCAGTCATCACCAATTTCTTCTGAGTGGTCAACCCAGATGGCATTATTTGTTCCTCCATCTCCTTATATAACGGCTCGAGAGCCGGATCTTCAGAGGGTCTCAACTTCTTCGGATCTGAGCCTTCAGCAGTTTCGATGGCGGCTACGGATCTAGTCCTCTTTCTATCCGCAGCCTTCAGTTTAAGAGGAAAGTTCTTCTTCTTAGCTTTGCCAGTAGTGGCAATTTGCTTCTTCCCTTCTTCCCCCTTTTTGGCATCATCGTCATTAATACGTTTGACAACTTCATCCACTGACTCCGCCAAAAGATTGAACTGACTATCCATCTCAGTCTGCTTCACCTGCAATTGCCCAATCTGCCCTACCATTCCTCTCAGGCCGATACTGAGCTGATCAATGGCTGAATTGTGTGCAGCCTTCAGTCGACCTTCGAAGTTTTCCATCCTTGAGTCTAGGGCAGATGCAATTTTCTCCTTCTCATGTGCAGACAACTCCCTCAGCAAGTCCTCCTTCAGTTCAGTTTTTATCTTGACCAACTTCTCATCAACCAGTTGATCAACCTTTTCAGACAGTTGTTGATCCAGAAAGTTGGCAAACTTATTCTCCTGCTGAGTCTGCACATCTGAAACCATCTGATTGCAGTTCTGAATAGCATCCTTGGCTTGCTCTGAAATGGCAGTGACTTCTACATTGATTTCAGTCCGAGCTTCCCCAAGGAGATCAATTGCTGCATGCATATCAGTGGCCATGTCGTTCAGGTCACGATCCAGTCTGTTCACTTTCTTGTTCAGCAATTCAGAATTTGAACTAACCCTACTAGATTTTCGCTCAACGAGGATGACTCTCCTGTGCAGATTGTCAAGAGCTCGTGAGGAATTCTGAAGATAAAGTGCTTCGGGTGTAATCCAATTTCCTCTGACTCGGACCATGCCTAGTGGACCCTCTCCTGAAGCCTCCGCAATCCCGAGTCCCTGGATTGCTTTATCGGCCGGTGCACTGACTCCCTCAGTGCCACCTAGCTGATCGTCATCAGCAATTATCACCACTTCCCTTTCAGCCTCCTTCACTTCTCCCCTCTCTTCAGCTTTCTGAGTCTCAGGCTCAGGATACGTTCTGCGGACTGTTCTGATAAAATCTACCATTTTGATCAGATGATGTAGAGAGTTTACATCAAAATGATCAAAGAGGGCGGCTTCTAGATCTGCAATGCAGTCCCATCCTCTGGACTCTCCTAGCTGGCTGAGCTCAGACCAAGTAGCATTTCTGATCATGGCAAAAGTGCAGAGTTGCACAACTGCCTCCTTATGAGCCTCAGTGAGATCAGGGAATCTCCTCTCCACCATCTCAGCTGCCTCTCCCCTTGCAACTATCTCAAAATCTGAAAGAATGTTTACATCGGGCGCAGGGAAGGGCCATGGTGCTTCAGCCTGAACTGATTCAGCAGCCTCTTGCTCAACTCCTCCTTCCTGAGCAGGCTCTACCTGACCCAAATTCTGATAGGTTTCAGCAATATTAAGAATCAGCTGGTTGGGATCAGGGGAAGCAACCTCCGGAACAGATGTAATCGGAGCAATTTCAGGAACAGCCTGCGCCTGAGCTGGTTCCTTCTCAACAGCTTCAGCAACAGCCTGCGCCTGAGCTGGTTCCTTCTCAACAGCTTCAGCAGCTTGCACTTCCATAAGCTTCTTCTCTCGCTCAGCTGACCCAGAGTAGAGAAATTTCAGCTTTTGTTGCTTGGGTCTGGAAGGCTTAGATTTATCCTCCGCTGGCTTTGCTGTATCAGACTCGGAAGACTTGCCTGCCTGAGCCTGGACTTTTCCAGTCATGCTCACCTGGGCCTTCTTCTTCTGAGTCCGAGGCCTTCTCCTTGTGCCAGCATCATCAGAATAAGCTCTGAAGAGATGGATTTTCGCTGGGATCTCGAGTGATTGGGCCTGATCCACATCACCGAGATCCAGGGTTTCCAAGAGCATAGAGATCTTGGTGCCGAAGTGCATCTTGGCCTCAAAAGTCGCCTGCCCCTCTGGCGAGTACTTGATTTTGCTGGTCTCAGCCACCAGCATTTGGAGGAAGTAACCCTCCCAGTCAAAATTGTGCAGAGAGGCGTCGGAGATAGCCATCATTGTGTACAGCTTCGGTCTGGAGATATGCTCCAATCCTCCAGCAATCCCCATCACTCCCTGACTTGTCAGGTCGAAGAAGTGACGGTTTTCAGTCCTCAAGACTGATTTATTCAGGCCAGATTTCAGGACGACATCTCCATCGCACAGGGACTGGAGAAAATCCTTCTCATTCCCAAACCCATAATCCACCGGGCTTCGTCCTGTATTGGGAAGATTAAAAACCTCCTTAATCTTCTCCCGGATGTTGAAGGTGACCCACCTCCTGACCATCTCCTCCTCACCATCCTTTCCTTTCTCACAGGTGGTCAAGGGAATACAAGTTTCCCACTCCTGGGAGTCCTTGTTTTGCGCCATCTTCAGGTAGAAGGCAGCAATGAGTCGGGGGTGGAGCCTCTGTGGCTTTGCAGTGATGAACTGCAGAAGACCTGCATTATCAAAAAGGTCTCGCAAAGGCAAAATGTCTGGGTTATTGGAAGAAAAATCCCCATAGGGCTCGTAGTGTATTTCGTTCCTTAAATGGAAAAGGTTTCCAAAGAAGGTATCGGCAGAAGGTGAAGCCATGGAAGATTTTAAGAGAATTGAAGAGAATCGGTTTTTAGAGAAAGTATATTGAGAAAATATTGGGTGCATAAAAGTTTTAACAACACAATCTTCTCTTATTTATAGAAAAATTCGATTTTAATCGGACGGTTTAGAGAATAGTGACCTATGGGATTCAATGGACAAGATTGAGCAGTAAAAAGTATTTGACCCTTCGGTTTTTCAAAAAGTAATTGGTCTATTTTTATCGAAAACTGTTCCTGCCCACAGTGCATTAAATGCACATTAGAGCATGTCCGTATTTGATTCAAATAAATTGAATTAAATAATAACCGAATATTAAAACGAATGGCTGGGATCATTTGGCAAATTAAATTGATTTGACAATACAGCAAACAGTAAAAGGATAATGCACGCAATATCAGATGACTTAGACAAAAATCAGGAAACATACAAGTCAGTCAGATATGTATTCTGACTGATACCACTTATTGCCCTATCAGGGTGACAAGCCCTGAGTTCAGTGTCCTGAATCTTAGTCAGTCTATACTGATCATCCATTTTATACTGAATGTTCCCCCTACAACCATTCACATTCTCTCTGGGATTCCTTCACACTGAGTCCATATGAGTTATTCCCCCTGACCTTGTGCATTCTCATCAGGGATTCAGACTGAATCACCTAAGCATGGGTCAAGGAGTCCTAACTCTACTGATAACTCAACAAACCTGGTTCAGGCAAAGCCTTAGTCAGGATGTCAGGTCTCTGTTTTTCAGTAGGGACTCTCTCCATCCTGATGTCCTTCTTCTCAACATGATCTCTGATAAAGTGATGCCTGATATCTACATGCTTACACCTTGTATGTAAGACTGGGTTTTGGGATATGGCAATGGCACTATTATTGTCACAATAAATTGGGACTTCAGTGGCCTCTATTTGGTAGTCTCTCAGTTGTCGTTTCAGCCAAAGAATCTGAGAACAGCAACTGCCTGCCGCCATATACTCAGCCTCAGTAGTAGACTTTGCAACACTGGTTTGCTTTTTAGAAAACCAAGAGATCAGTTTACTCCCTAGAAACTGACATGTGCCTGTAGTTGATTTCCTATCAAGTCTACAGCCTCCATAATCAGCATCTGAATAACCAGTCAGTTCTAGATTGTCATCAGAGGGATACCAAAGTCCTAAGTTGATTGTACCTCTCAGGTATTTCAGAATCCTTTTGGCACTCTCTAGATGACTCTTCTTTGGATCAGACTGATACCTTGCACAAACTCCAACTGCATAAGTGATGTCAGGACGACTAGCAGTCAGATATAATAAAGATCCTATCAGTGCCCTATATTCAGTCTGATTTACTGAGACTCCTTCTTTGTCAGGATCCAGCTTCTCATTTGTGTTCATGGGAATGCGTGAGACTCTGCTGGACTGAACTCCAAATTTCTGAATCAAGTCTCTCGCATACTTGGACTGATTAATGAAAATTCCAGAGTCAGGAGTCAGTTTGCCTGACTTGGAGACCCAGAAAGAAATTCATTTCTCCCATCATTGACATCTCAAATTTCCCAGTCATCAGCTTGGAAAATTTCTCACAAAGCTTCAGATTAGGAGATCCAAATATTATGTCATCCACATAAATCTGAACCAAGAGAATGTCTTCCCCTTCGGTGATCCGGAAGAGGGTCCTGTCCACTGTTCCTTTCACGAACCCGTGGTCTATCAGGAATTGGGATAGTGTATCATACCAAGCTCTCGGAGCTTGCTTCAGGCCATAAAGAGCTTTCTTCAGGTGGTATACTTTATTACCAACTTCGAATCCAGGAGGTTGCTCAACATACACCTCTTCATTCAGTACACCATTCAGAAAAGCACTCTTTACGTCCATCTGATACACTTTGAATTTCCTGAATGTTGCATAAGCCAGAAACAACCTGATTGCTTCTAATCTTGCGACTGGAGCAAAGGTCTCATCATAGTCGATACCCTCGGCTTGAGAGTAACCTTTTGCTACTAGCCTGGCCTTATTTCTGACAACAACATTCTTCTCATCCCTCTTGTTCTTAAAAACCCACTTTGTGCCAATAACATGTTGACGCCTAGGTCTTTCCACTAACTCCCAAACCTGATTCCGCTCAAACTGATTGAGCTCATCCTGCATGGCTAGGATCCAGTTGGGATCAGCTAGAGCTTCTTCTATGCTTGTAGGTTCCTGATCACTCAGGAAGCAACAAAACATAGCGCTTTCATCAAAGGACAACCTCGTCCTGACCCCCTCATTGATATCTCCAATGATATCAGCCAATGAGTGATCATATAGCCATCGCCTCCTGCTGACTGGAGCACGGGGAGCTACTGACGTTCCATTGCCTGATCCTGAAACATTAGTCTCGACAATAATCGGCAAAGAAGCAGAACGAGCAAGAACAGGGGATACTGAGTCATTTCCTGAGGGTTGACCAATATCAAAGAAATTGTTTTCCCCTACAGTGTTGGACTCAGTAACTGTCTCAGGTGCAGAAGCATCATCACTGACAGTACGTACCTCAGGTTGAGTCTGTCCTTCCGTCTGAGACTCAACGTTTTCTGAGGCAGGGGCTTGCTGAGGGTTGGCCTGAAGTCCATCCTGATCTTCATCATCATCATCCCATCCCTTGGGAGCACTGACAAGTTTGATCTTGAATTCAGGATTCTTCAGACTCAGCCTTGTTACCCTTTTGGTAATTCCCTCAGTATCAGGACTTGGAACCTTTTTCCTATGCACTGATGCAGTCTCATCAAACACAACATGAGGTGTTTCCTCCACACAAAGGGTCCGACAGTTATACACCCTGAAAGCTTTACTGACTGAGGAGTATCCTAAGAAAACTCCCTCATCAGATTTGCTATCAAAGGCTTTCAGCTGGTCTTTCCCATTGTTCAGGATGAAACACTTACACCCAAAAATATGGAAATAAGAGATGCGAAGTTTCCTCTTGTTCCAAGTTTCATATGGTGTCTGAGCATGTTGTTTGTTCAGCATAGATCGGTTCTGAGTGTAGCAAGTAGTGTTGATTGCTTCAGCCCAGTACTTCTTGGGCAGTCCTGATTCAGCCAACATGGTCCTGGCAGCTTCCTTCAGGGTTCGATTCCTTCTTTCAGCTACCCCATTCTGCTGAGGGGTCCTAGCTGCAGAAGTCTCATGAGCTATACCATGGTTAGTACAAAAGTCAGTTATAATAGAGTTAATAAACTCGGTTCCTCGATCTGATCCTCCTGGAATCTGAACCTCTTCTTTCTTCTCTCCGGGGGCTAGATCTCCTGGGGCTGGAGTACCTGCGATCATGGGTGTCAGTATAAAATTTCTTATACCTGCCGAAACGAGAGTTCAGTTTCTCGAATCGCCGTGCCATCAGGCTGTACTCCAAGGCTAACTCATCTTTGTTCATGTCTTTCAGAGACTTGGAGCCAGATCCAGCCTCAGGCTCAGGAGTAGCTTTAAGAGCCACGCTCTTTTCCTTTTCAGATGTCTTCTCCTCACTAACTTCCTCACTGACAACACCCATCTTCTTCCTCTTATCGAGGTCAAATTCCAGAGCCTTGAGTGGTTTGGTATTCTGGTTTCCAACTAAGATAGCTCTAGCAATACAAAACAATGCTAAATAATAGAGCTATCGATCTAAGCAAATACAGAGTGAATCCTACTACAACACTAGGGAAATTTAATTGCAGAGTGTTGTTTATGATATGCTTTTGTGTTCTTGGATTCTTGAGAGTTTTCTCTTGGAAATTTCCTGTTCTCCTTGAATGGGTGCAAGGTTCTCCATATTTATAGGCAAGATTCAAAATAGATCCGTTGGAGGAGATCAAATCAAATATTTCCTATTTTAGGTAGATTGCAGGCTAGAAATACTGTTCGACCTACCCGCCATGCTTATTCTGGCAAGTTGTCACATCACCTGCAACCTTTTTAAGACGCATTAAATGCCGCATTAAATGCTGCGCAGACTCCATGCATACGTGTCGAAAGATCATTGGCTCTCCGCTATAACGGCTAGTTGACCTTCAGACATTTATCCTTCCTCGTACATTCAATGCTCTGAGTCTCTTGTTAATAACTCAGTCTGAACGTGTCTTTAATGGAGTCTTACTGACATTCTTTTTGTCTCTTGTCCCATAGCATAAATAACCTTCTGCTTTGGACTGACATGATTCAGGTGATCTGAACCACAGCTTGAGTCAGGTCCTATGTGCATTCAGCACAGCCTGATAGGTTATTCAGCTCAGTATGTGTTACCTTTTTGCTTCGGACTTACAGGATTCAGGTGAACTGAACCAAGGCCTAAGTCAGGTCCTATGTGCATTCAGCACAGCCTGATAGGTGACACTTACTCTTCACTGACTGACTTCTGTCCTGAGTATGCTTAGTGTACTCAGTAGAAACATCAGCCAATGGTACTTCAGGATGAATCAGCAGGTTTCGATCTTCAGCTTCAGAACAGACAACCTTCAGCGAGACTGACTGACTCCTTCAGGATGGTTTACGCTTCAGACTTCAGTAAATTGGGTCGACTCCAATATTCTTCAGTCTTCAGCATGGTCCTCCTGTACTGAATCTCTAACCTAACTATCCTGAACTATTTTATCCTGAACAACTATACTTAGGCAAATTCATCAGGGGTTTTGGGATCTAATCAAAATACTCAGATTGTCCCAACAAATTCAACCCATGAAAACCTTGAAAAATCATCAACAACAACTAAAGAGTATCTCTTACCACCAAGACTTTCTGTCTCCATAGGACCCATTAGATCCATGTGAAGAAGTTCCAAGAATCTAGTAGTTGTGCATATTGAAGTGATATTGTGTGAAGATTTTACCTGTTTACCTTTTTGCATGATCCACAAACAGGTGTATTTGTGAAACTGAGCTTAGGTAACCCTCTAACAGCTTCTGTCTTAACCAATTTTTGTAAATTTCTGTAATTTACATGGCCAAGCTTTCGGTGCCAAAGAACACTTTCATCAGATTGTGAAATGTTGCACGAAGTTTTGTCACCAATGAGATAACAGTTATCAGCATATCGATGACCACCCATTACACATTTACCAGTTTCATCCAATACAGAACATGAGTCTTTATCAAACTTCACATGCAGATTATTATCACACAACTGACTTATGCTTATCAAGTTAGCACGTAAACCTTCAACATTCAAAGTTCCTCTTCCTATTATGTTACTCTTAGAACAACCACCATATGTAACTTTACCACCATCAAAGATTTCATATTCATTTAAGTATTAAATATTTCCTGTCATATGTCTAGAACACCCACTGTCAAAATACCATAAACCAGGTACACATGTTTGTAAAGAAGTACAAACAACATTGCTAAGCACTTTAGGTTTTCTAATCCATGCAGTTTTAGAAGTGTGTGAATACTTGTGTGGTAACACTCCAGGTAACACTTTTCCAGAAAGCAAATCATCTTTTAATTTGAAACAGTAAGGACGAGTGTGTCCAGGAACTGAACAATAATGACAGATAAAAGTTCTTTTGCCTCTTTGTTTTGGAATTTTTTTGGAAGAAACTTTTGAATTTGGTTTCACAAAGGTGATAGGTTTTTCAAAACTAAAAGGAATAGAATTTTCAGAAAATCTAAGACCACATTTATCAGTTTTTCCAACAGACAAAGCTTCATTCAAAGCAGTTGTACCTTTTGAGTACTTTTTAAAACTAAGTGTGGAAGCAGTCAACTTTTCTTGGAGTTTAGAAATTTCAAGTTCCTTTTTTGTGATATTTTCCTCAAGTCTTGTGATGGTCTCAATCAGCTCTTCATTAGCACGATTGACAGATTTAAGTTCATTTTGAAGTTTAGTAACCTTTATTTCTAAAGGTTCTTGTGAGTTACCTGTTCTAGAATAGAAAATATTAGTACTATCCTCATCAGAATCAGAAATAGACTAAAACCTGTTTGATGTTGTTGCTGGGGTTGTCACACTAGGTTCGACATCCGGGTCACTTTCAGGGAAGTCATCTCTCACACATTCAGATAAGAATGCAAGTTCTTCATCTGTAACCTTTATCTCTTCATCAGAATCTTCATCACTCAAAGAAACTGTTAAGCTCATCCTTTTCTTTAATTGTGTGTTAGCATATTCATTTGCATAATGACCATAACCAGTACACTAATCACAAATGATATTTTTTATATACTCAGGATCATACTTAAAGTTTCTTCTTTGAAAAGATTTTCTACCAGAAGTTTGAGGGGAATTTTTAAAATCCATCTTAGGCTTAGTGTTAAAATCAGATTTATTTCTCTTTTACTTAAGATAGACTTCAAAATTTTTGGTAAGAAATGCAATACTATCAGTGTCATATGAAGTGTCATTAACACTATCTTCAACCTGTTCAATTTCAGTAATAACATAAGTTTTTCCAGAACTTGAAGAGGTTTCTCCTTTGAAAACAACACCACCCTTTTTATCATATGCATATTCTTGTTGAGACAAGTCCATTTCATAAGTTTTTAAAATGCTCATTAACTCATTATGACTCAACAAATCAGTGTTCCTAGCTTCCTCAATAGCACAAATTTTGCCATTGAATCTTCTAGGAATAGTACAAAGGGTTTTGTTTACTAACTGGATATTGGAGATTGGGTCTCCAAGTGATTGCAATTCATTCACCACCTCATAGAGTCTCTCATTGTAGGAAGAAATTGTCTCATCATCTTTCATTCTTAGGCCTTCAAACTTTGTGTTCAGCATCCTTGCTTTGGCTCTACGGACGCTACCAGAACCTTCACAGTGTTCTTGTAGTCTTTCCCATGTATCTTTGGCTGAAACACAATTCTGAATAAGGTTGAACATAACCGTATCAACCAATGAATTGATTGCGTTGATGGCCTTTGAATTGTACAATGATGAGTTGTTCTCCTCCGTGGTCCATTCAAGCTCGTTCTTGAGAATCTGGTCTCCATCTTTATCTTCAGTTGTGGGAGGACTCCAACCTGACAGGATACTTTTCCAGGCACGTTCATCAAGGGCTTTGATGTAACTCCTCATCAGGCTTTTCCATGCGGCATAATTGGTTCCATCAAGTATGGGAGGACGGGTGATGGGTCCACTGGAATAGATAGCTCCAGGAGGGTAATCCATGGCAACTCAATACTCAGCACCAGGACCAACACTTAGTACCGTCAAGTGATGGCTCTAATACCACTTGATAGTGCTGTGGTACCGTTGAGTTGAAGTATTGTTCGAAGTGTAGCGACACTCAAGACAACACTTAATGTGTTCAGAAAAATATAGAGAGAATAAGTAAACAGCGGAAGACTTTGAACACAAGGATTAACTCAATCTTTCCACAAACTAAAATTAGTTTGTGGCGGCCTCAAGGCTGAAATATCACTAACTTGGAAAAAGTGATTACAAAAACAAATGCGAGACTTGGAAACATTCTTTCCAAATCTCAAACATAAAATCGGATAAAATATCCAAACAAGTTCCCAAATGGCAAACCTAGATTGTTAAGTCTAAGCCTACTTCAAGCATACACTTCCACACCCCGTGAAAAGCTCAGCAAAACGTATGGGATAATAATATACACAAGTGTTGTACAGAGTGTAACAACACATGTGAAATCACTACACTAAAACCGTAAAAATAGGTTCCTATAAATGAGCAATGCTTCAGTATGTAGTGAGGGCTCTCTCTCTTGGTTGCTGGACGTATTCCTCATCTATTTATAGAGTCGGAATGATGATCCATCCATCAATGAAGTGGAAATCATGGAGAGAAGTTGAGATCCACTTTTGTAGGAGTTGAGGTAACTTCCTTTCTTTACTCTTCGGTTCCTTTAATTCCAGGTCCTTCCACTACGTTCCAGATCCTTACAGGTGCATCAAGAATATTCTGGGTCATGGGAATAACTGCCGTTGACCAGGGACAGCACCAAGGACAACCATTAAGGCAACACTAAGCAGTTGATCACTGGAACATGTTTCCTGAAGGATGTTAACCTGAAATGATAACAAAGACCATTTGAACAACATTAAAAAGTTAGTCGTTAGAACAAATATCTTGGAGAATGTCCTGGAGGATGGGTGAGATTCCAAATGTGATAGCACTGGTCTCAACACTCACATCTTCATGTGTGTTACTGGAAATATGTGTTACAATTAGAGTAAATATGTGTTACTGCAAGATCACATGTGTGTTACTGTATACACAAACATTTATTTATCCTTATAAAAAAATATATTATATTTTATATAACATATTTAAGATGTTAAATGATGTATTAAGTACATGAATAACATATTATTAACATAAATCAACAAAGAGAATAAAAAATAAATTAAGTAACACATATTTATACTTGCAGAAATACATTTTTTCTTTATAGTTACTTGAAAAGTACAAAAAATTAATTTTTTAAGAATTAGTAACACAGATTTTGCCTAATTGTAACATGCATTTGCCCAAATTGTAACATACCTGGGAGCGAAAAAACCTGGAACTACAAATTGCGCGAATTTTGGAAAATAATGTCCAAATCTGACCCGACCCGATTTAGATCCGCGAATTTTTAAAAAATGAATATTTCTACGGTAGAAATTTCTACACAAGTGTTGCTAAAAAAATATAAATCCTAAAATAATAAAATCAAATCAAATCTTAACTTAAACATAAATATATATCTAAATCTTGGTAAATATCTTTATCATAAAGTCGATTGGAATCTACGTATTGTTAATATTAGAGATGTTAAACGGGTCATCCCTAACCCTATAGGGCCAGCCCTAATGGGCTTCGGGCTAAACGGGTCAGGGCCTTATCCGGTTCACTCTAAATGGCCCTCTAATAGTTAAGACCTAACCCTAACCCTAACCCTAACGGGCCTTGGGCTAAACGTTGCTTAAATGGGTTTCATCTACAAAATTTTTTAAATTAAAATTTCAACATAAAATTTAGAATAGTGGCAATAAAATGCTAATTAATATAAATATTGTTCATAAATTCATTAAAATACATCAAAATAATTCAACATAATTATAAATCCAAATATCAAGACATAAATAAAGTTCAAACATCAATATGTAATAGTCTAAACATCAACACTTAATTAGAAGTTAGAACACGTGGAAGTAGTAATCTAATAAAATTAGTATATTAATAATCAACGTTGGAAAAAAAAACACGTCTGGATTCTAAAAGTAGTACTTCATTAATGACATGTATGTGATATGATCTTTTATAAATGGACTTTTAGTTGGGTTTTTTGGCCTAAAATAATTAATTTATAAAAGTTCAGGCCCAGCGGCAGTACTCATTGCAATAACATTAATAATAATATATATTTAATTAAAAAAATATTTAGGCGGGCTGGTGGGCCAACCGGTTAACTGGCGGGTTGGCCCGTTTAGCCCGCGGGCTAATAGGTCCGGGTCAAAAAAGCCCGGGTTTAAACGGGCCTACTAAAGCCCGACCCTAAGCCTTTATTTTTTAGGGCTAAACGGGCTGACCCGTTTAGCCCGGCCCGGTTTAACATCTCTAGTTAATATGAATAATTAACAAAAAAATCTTTATCTATATATAAATAAAAAGAGAATAGTGTTTTGCTGAGGAAGTTCTCGTCTAAATGGCTAAATTAATAAAGGATTAGTCTTATATGCACCACACGGTGTGTAACCTTTAAATTTTTCACAAAAATTAATAACTATTTGTTATTAATAATGCGAAAATTGAAATTACAAAGAATATTGTTAGTATTTAAAGATCAGTGCGATTGATTCGGGTCCAATCTCTATTCGATCCTTTGATTCTTCTCTTCGAGTCTTGACTTGATTTGCATATTTTTCGGAGTTAAGTCCGAGATTGACTTTGGAGTAGGACGTTAATTCGAGGGCGTTGAGCCTTGTTTCGAATTAACGTTGCCTTTAGAAGGACTTTGCTGATATGTCGGAGCTGGTCCAGAATTGGACGTTAATATGAGGGCGTTGAGCCTTATTTCGAATTAACGCTGCCTTATAGAAGGACTTTGTTGATCTTCAGAGTTGAGTCCGGCTTGATGTTGAAGTTGATATTAATTTGAGGGCGTTGAGCCTTATTTCAAATTAATATTGCCATATATAAGGACTTTGCTGATTATTCACCTTTGGACTTTTTATGTTGATGTCGTCGTAGGTGAGTGGTGTTGATTGCCGTTGAGGACTTGTTGTTGAATGTTGATCGGAGGGACTTCACGCCGTATTTCTTTAATCGAAAGCTGATGTTGATGAAGAACGTTGACCGGAGGCTTCGCACCGTGATCCCAGATCAAAATGCCTTGTTGATGAAGAACTCGAAGAACGCTCTTGAAGATTGTGAAGAACGCCATTGAATCTTCAAAGTTGCCCGAAGTCTTGGATCTTGATGCTTCTCTCTAAACTCTGATCTTCTTGACTCCTTGTTGTGGTCTTCTTGAGTTGTTGTTGTTGAGAACTTGTGGATGATCGTTGATTGGAGGGGCTTCGTGCCGTGTTTCTCTAATCAATCGTTGTTATTGACGAAGAACGTCGACCGGAGGCTTCGCACCGTGATCCCAGATCAAAACACCTTATTAATGAAGAACTCGAAGAACGCTCTTGAAAATCGTGAAGAACGCCTTTGAATCTTCAAAGTTGCTCGAAGTCTTGGATCTTGATGCTTCTCTCTAAGCTCTGATCTTCTTGACTCCTTGTTGTGTTGTGAATTCTAGATGTATCTTGACTCCTATTTATAGGTGTAGAATTCTAAATTTGTGGGCTAGATTTGGTGGGCCGGAAAATATTATTTGGGGATATTCCCAAAATATCTCAGATTTGAAAATCTTCAAGAATGTTTGTGAAGATCTGATTTCTTGGGCTTTTTAAAGATTGAGTTTGATATCTTGAACTTTTAAATATTCAAAATAATTAATTGGACTTTAGAGGGCCAAAATATTTAATTGGATTTTAGAGGCCCAATTGAATTTATTAGGCATTTGAGGCCCGATTCAATTTATTAGGCTTTTAAAGCCTAATTTGATTTATTAGGCTTTTGAGGCCCAATTGAATTTATTAGGCAGTTAAGGACCAATTGAATTTATTATTTAGGAATTAAATTTATCCAAATTCCCAACAATAAATTATTTTAACATGTAATTTCTACATGTTATTTTTTTATTTCGGCAATTAATTTTAATTGCCTACACGGTGCAACTCAAGTTCATTTTTTAAAAGTTACACAAAATACTACTGAAAAGTTACACATGTTATTACTGAAAATTGTATCTTTTATAGTGTAATTTTTCAGTAATAATTTGTGCAACTTTTCAATAATAAATTGTGTAACATTTTAAAAATGAATTTGAGTTGCACCGTGTAACTGGTGCACAAGAGACTTACTCATTAATAAAATATTGATGGTGGGGCATATCTATCACTTTATGGCAATGTCTAAATTCAATTCTCTCTCCCTCAATATTAAAATATAGGGAAAATTACAAAATGGTTTAAAAAATTGACACAAAATTACAAATAGGTTTTTGTGCAGAAAAAATATACTTCTGTGCAAGGAAAAATTATAGTTCTGTGCAGAAATTGTAAACCAATTTATAAATATAGCTATTTTTTTGAATCAATATGTAAGTGACCCTAAAATATATTTATTGAAGCAAGTGAAATACAATTGTTTTGTTGTGTAATAGTGAAGCTCACTCTCTACTAAAGAGAGTGAGGTAATTTTATAATTTTTTTAATTTTATGTTAACAATTTTAATTTCTTTTTAAACTTTAGTTTTAAATTTATTTTTAACATATTTGAAGGTGCTGGTGCGTGTGATTGAAAAAGTTTTAGAGAAGTGTTGTTAAAAATATCGACAACATAAATGACAACACTACACAGCGGAAGACTTAAACGCACACTTTTGCAAAGGGATATCAAAATTTTCATAGGCTATACAATAATGTATAGACTATGCTGCCTCACTAGTATATAAACTTCACTATAACTTATAGTGACACAAATACAAGGTTTACATAAGAAACCAAAATTTAAGGCCGCGCAAGACCTACACAAGATCACACAAGGATCTAAACAAGACCTATAAGAATAGACCTAAACAAAACCTAACACGTCTACGTTCAGCCGAACGGATTGTTAGATCAAACAATGAACGTTGTGAACAATGCCGAGACTGATGTTCCCAACATTCTGATGTACCGTGTATAACCTAGAATCTAGTGAATGACACATGATCCGTTCAACTCTGAATTATACTTTTCGGCCATACTTTGAAATGATGAAGTGGTTCTCTATTTATAGACATGAATAATGAGCTCTCCACTCCATGATGAAGCCAATTAGTGGGCTTCAAAATAACCGCCCATAATGATAACTTCCAAGTTAGTGGATATCTCTCTACTCAAGCAATGGAACCGCCTGACGTTCTAGAACCTTCTGGGATCTTCACGTCTTCAACTGCCATGCCTAGACAAATAACATAACATGGAAAAATCATTAGGAAAGTTAGTAGAAAGGGCGAATTCTGATGTTGTCTAAAATGATGGCAATACATTGCATAACATTTTTTGTCAACATCAACAATCTCCCCCAATTTGGCCTTTCAACTAAGACACACTGATGTTGATCATAATCAAATAAATTTGATCAAAATTGATCAGAGTTATGTAGACGAAATGATAAAATTTTCATCAAACAAAGTGATGAAAATTTTTATTCGAACCAAATAAAATAAAGCAAGTAAAAAAGATAGTTTTGTGGACATAAAGCACAACATAAGGTGCTTATGGACCAAAATGTTAACTATCAACCAAAACAAGTTTTCCGGACATAAAGCACAACATAAGATGCTTATAGACCAAAAGGATAACTATAAACCAAAACACAAATCGGAGCATATAAATTAAAAACTAAATAGAGAAGGTTCATAAAGCATACAAACAATGCTTTTGACCTAGCAAAACATGAAAAAGAAGAGCCTAATCTAAGAACTGTTTTTAGGCTATCAACAATATAACAACTTTTTTTTAAAAATAAAAATAAAAACAGAGTCTCAGCATAATAATGAAAATTTAAATGAAGTAAAGGAATAGCTGCAACAACAAGGACAGGCACAAACTCCCCCATACTTCGAACATCATCATCATACAAGCTCAACTTTGAACATCATCTTGATGTTCAACTGCATCTGGATTCAGGACATCATCAGGAATAGGTTGTGTGACCCCAACCTCATCAGCAACCACCTCAGCAACAGTGTCTGCAACAACCTGCCTTAATATGTTGGCATAATCTTGAACAGCATTTTCAGCAACAACTTCATTTCCTGGTTCTTCTGGATCTACATCAACCTCCATGTCCTGTAACTGCACTCCCCCAGAATTTGTGCGTGCATCAACATCAGGAGCTACTCCCCCTGTTGGAGTGGAAAGGAGATTCTCCCAAAATGCTTTTCTAATTTTAAAATCCTCCACATTTGCCAGAAAATTATCAATTGTGGTTTGCAAAGAGGAAATTTGATCAAGAATATAAGAAGGAGTTAGTTGAACAGAAAGGATGGATCCTCCAGGAGACATGTTGGCATTAATGTTGCCAACATGTTCAGCAGCATGTGAAGCAGAGGGTTGGTCTTGATCAATGTTGGCTGGATTTACACCGGGCAGAGGAACATCAATCACCCTTGGTCCACTGAGCAAAGTGTGAGAGATTCTGAAGCTTGCTTGAAAGCTACTGATTGTTTCATTTGCTGGCCTAACAAATTCCTTATCTTCTAGCAATAAAGAGATCAAACATGGGTAGGGAAGCAACCCTTTCCCAGAGATAGGACCAGTATAGCTCAGCATATTTCTGAATATTGTTTGCCCCAAATCAAACTGTTTAATATGAATTTTGTACAAAAGGACTGCCTGCTCCTTTGTCAAAATTGTAGTATTTGTTGATGGCAGCCAATTATAAACAACCAATTTATGCAGTATAGAGAACAAACTTGTCAGCTTAGAAGCACTAATCCTATTTACCCAAGTGGAGACCAAACCACCAGTCAGCACATAAATCACAGCATTCATATCTTCAATTACAGGTTCAACACAATTTCCAGATTTCAGAACACCATTAATCACCCTGGAATTCAACATTATTTTCACATTCCTAAACCAAGTAGTTCCATAGAATTTTGAGTTTTCCCTTCCAGTATGTGCATGCAAGTTAGCATAAAACTCATAAACCCATTCAACAAAATATGGTTTAGCACAAGTCACAGAGTATAACAGCATTCTATCCTCCAAATATCTGACCATCCCAAGTTTTTCAAAATCAGAAACTTTGATCAATTTCTCAGTAATCAACAGCCTAGACCTAATCTCCTTAAATCTCTTGCTTTCAACATTATGATACTCCTCATCCTTATCAGACCTAGCATCATCATCATCATTACCAGAGTTAGAATGTACCTGAACCTCTTCATCTTGATAAGATGAATCTGAGTGTTGTTCAGAATGTTCCTCATCATCTTCTGATCTATCAGACCCTGATGTTGCCATCGGAGAGGCAACATTTTCAGCAGCATTTACGGGAACATCGTGCAGGACAGCCTTTTCTTTCCCTTTCTCTTTACTTGATGATCTTTTTTATGCTATGTACTGATTCAAAGGAATGTTCATGCTGGAATCAGTCTCCTCCGAGCTTTCTTTGTTTCCAGTTGGAGCAGGGGAGGCTTCATTCTCTTCATTCTCGCCAAAGACCTTGATAGGATTAGAAGCAATCCCATCTTCAAGTACCTTTCTTCTCTTCTCAGAATAGTTTACTCTCTTCCCCATTGTCCTGTAAGAAACCCTTCGTTTACCACCAGGAGCTGTAGACTTTCCACGGCCACGACTACGAACTTTTTGGAGTCGTTCTCCCAGTTGGAGAGATTCGCTGGAGCCCTCAGAGTCACCGGACCCACTGTCCGAGTCAGTTTCTCCCTCTGATGCTCGTTCATCGACATAGTCTTCTGGGTGCGCCATTCTTCTCACTGGTTCCAAGTCAATCACACTCTCCCCCACAACGATTACAGGTGTAGTCATTTGAAGGCAGAGTTGGTTGTAGGCAGCAACCATATCATCCATCGTCGCGTCCGCTGGAAGTTTAATTTCAATTGGACATGTTTCCGGTTCCTTTGGTGTGGGTTTTGAAGTTTCAGGAACAGTAGGTGTTATGGAAGAAGAAGGAGCCATTTCGGCTTGGATTGAGAGAGGATTTGTGAAGGTAAGAGTTTGAGGGGCAGCAGGAATCGGTACTTCCATCGAGCCGATGGTAATCGACGATGATGTTGGTGCCGATGCCTGGGCATTTTCAGCAGTATTCTGGGTTTTTGGTGAGGTAGCCATGGAAGCAAGTATTTTCAGAGAGGTGTCTTGGGATGATGAATTCGAATGTGATGATTGTGAAGATGCAGGGCTTTCGGTCGTAGCCATCTAATCAAATCAGAGATAAAAATAATATTAAAATAATCAAACATTAAATATAAACTTAAATGAAAGGAAGGAGATGAAGTGATACTACACAAGTGAACAAATAATACCTTTTCCAATCTAATGCAAACAAATGAATTAACTTAGGCAATAATTGATATAAGGCATAAATGATATGAAAAATGAGGTCTAATTTATAGAGAAATGAATTGGAGGTTAATTTCGAAATTTTTCAGCTTGAAGAGCACTACCCATAATTGTGATGTGGTGGTGTAAAACCACCCATCATTTCAAAAAATAAGGAAGTGGGTTGATTTTGGAAAATAAAATTAAATAACTACCCATTACAACACATAATTAATTAAATAAATTCAGAGAATTAATTCACATAATTAAGACTTAATAAAATTAATATTCAGAAAATAAATAACTATCATAGACTTAGTCAAATTTTCGTGCCCTAACAGATGTTGTCAAATATGTCGGCACACACACATCTCAACATGGATTTTACATGAATTTGCTTCATTAGTGTTGCCCCAATTTTTTTTTAAAAACACACTATTTTAGTTCATATTGATCCATCTTTTCAAAAGAGAGCATCGTAGTAGTCAACTCCGTGTCCCATAGTTACTCAATAGATTATGAACAAATTGATGCAATTTTCATCACTTTTTGAAAGAGATCATCATAGTCGCGAGCTCCGTGTCCCATATTTACTCAGTGATTTAGCATCTTTTAGTGTATATTTTTAACGGCATTTAAGAGATGTGTGTCCGGGACTTTCAAATGTTCCAACATGTATGCTCGAAAATAATAACACATCTAATCAAGTTATAAAGTAACTGAAATATAAAAATATTTAGTCAAAATTATGAGAACTAATAAATGTTGTCACAAATGCTGTCACCATTTGCTACAACACTCGTCATAATTTTAATTAATAGTGCATATACCAAGAGATTTCTTAAGAGATGAAAATCTTTGGTCATCAAGGGCTTTTGTAAAAATGTCCGCAAGTTGTTTTTCAGTAGAAATATATTCTAACTTCACAATTTCTTTCTCTACAAGATCTCGAATAAAATGATGCCTTATACTAATATGCTTAATTAATGAATGTTGCATAGGATTTTTTGAGATATTAATTGCACTAGTGTTATCACACATAACAGTGAGCATTTCACAATTTAAACCATAATCATCAAACATTTTTCTCAACCAAAGTAATTGAGTACAACAACTCCCTGTTGCAATATATTCTGACTCGACCGTGGATAGAGAAACACAATTTTGCTTCTTTCTATGCCAAGAGATTAAGTTGTTTCCCATGAAGAAACAACCTCCACTCGTGCTCTTTCTATCATCACTATCACCTGCCCAATCAGCATCACTATAACCTAGCAAGGAATTGTTAGTATCTTTGCTATACCAAATACCAAGATCACATGTGCCGGCAACATATTTGATAATCCTTTTGACGGCATTTAAATGTGACTCTTTTGGATCAGCTTGGTATCTTGCACATAAACATACACTAAACATAATGTCCGGTATACTAGCAGTTAGGTATAAAAGACTTCCTATCATCTATCTATATAATGTTGGGTCAACATTTTTTCCAATATTATCTTTAGACAATTTTTGAGATGATCCAATAGCAGTTTCCATGTGTTTAGCACTTTCTAAACCAAATCTTTTAACCAAATTCTTTGCATATTTACTTTGTGAAAAGAAAATTCCATCATTAAGTTGTTTGATTTGAAGACCTAGAAAGTAATTCAAATCACCAACCATGGACATTTCAAATGTTGATGTCATTTCATGCACAAAGTCTTTCAACATATAATCACATGTAGAACCAAAAACAATGTCATCAACATATATTTGTGCAATCAAAATTTTAGAATTAACATGCTTGATGAATAAAGTTCTATCAGCTTCTCCTCTTACAAAACCAATTTGAATAAGAAAATCAGTTAACCTACCATACCAAGCTCTAGGAGCTTGTTTAAGACCATATAAAGCCTTTTGCAATTTAAAAACATGGTTAGGAAAATTTGGATTTTCAAATCCTTTAGGTTGCTCAACATATGCTTCTTCATTTAAAATGCCATTTAAGAAAACAGCTTTAACATCCATTTGATGCAATTTAATATTAATGAAACATGCAATTGCAAGTAATAGTCTTATAGACTCAATTCTAGCTATGGGTGCAAATGTTTCGTCAAAGTCAATTCCCTCAACTTGAGTATAGCCTTGAGCAACTAATCTAGCCTTATTCCTAACAATATTGCCAGATTCATCAGTTTTATTTTTGTATATCCATTTAGTTCCAATCACATTAACATTTTCGGGTCTAGGAACTAAAGTCCATACTTCATTATGCTCAAATTGATTTAATTCCTCGTGCATGGCATTTACTCAATTCTTATCTTTTAATGCTTCATCAACATTTTTAGGCTCAACTAAAGAATGGTAACATTCATGATTCACAAGATTGCATTTAGAAGACTTGCATATGGATTTTACCACATTACTTACGCTCATCTTCCCTCTTGTTTGAATTTCAGAGTATTCTTCTCCAATGATTTGATTTGATGGATGATTTTTTAGTATGCGTGAAGACGGAGTTTTATAAAAAATATTTGGATACTCTATAGGTTCTGACTTTTTAGTTGATGTTGTCTCAAATGCTGGCGCATTTTGAGCAACATTTCTATTTTGATCAGAATCTATAGGTTTTGAAATTTCAACCAAATCAGTAACATCCTCTTCAAAATTTGTTCCTACAAGACTAGAATCATCATCAAACATAACATTAACTGATTCTTGCACAGTGTCAGTTCTCAAATTTTAGATTCTATAGGCTTTGCTATTTCTAGAATAGCCTAAGGGTATGTTTGGTTCGTAAGATAAAAGTATCTATCCGCCAAAAACATGCATGATTTTGACGGATAGATACTTTTATCTTACAAACCAAATGAGTCCTAAGAAGAACCCTTTATCACTTTTTGAATCAAACTTATGCAATTGTTCCCTATCATTCAAAATGTAGCAAACACAACCAAAAATATGAAAATACTTCACATTTGGTTTCTTATTGTTAAGGATCTCATATGGAGTTATTTTGGAATTAGTTCTAAGATAGACTCTATTAGTAATATGACAAGAAGTATTTAAAGCTTCAGCCCAAAACCTTTTAGATAAATGTTTTGATAAAAGCAAAACCCTAGCCATTTCTTGCAAAGTCCTATTCTTTCTTTCCGCAATTCCATTTTGTTGTGGGGTTTTTGGTGAAGAAAACTCTTGCATGATACCCTTATTTTCACAAATTTCAGTAAACAAAGCATTTTCAAATTCCCTACCATGATCAGACCTAATTCTCTTTACTTTGGTATTGAAAACAGTCTTGAATCTTTTATAGAGAATTTTAAAAGCATTAAAAGTCTCTGATTTGTCATTTAAAAATTCTACCCAAGTGTATCTAGAGTAATCATCAACAATAACAAAAGAATACTTTTTCCCACCAATACTCTCAGTTTCCATAGGACCCATCAAGTCCATATGTAAAAGTTCAAAACAATGTGTTGTCGAACAGTGTGCCAACATTTTATGTGACACTTTGATTTGCTTAACCTTTTGACATGCATCACAAACCTTGGTTTTGTCTAACTTTAAAGAAGGGAGACCTTTAACAGCATCAAGTCTAATCAAATCATGAATGCATCTATAATTAGCATGACCAAGTTTTTGATGCCAAAGAGTATTTTCATCTAATTTCACACTATTGCACGTTTCATTCGATTCAATCAAATAACAATTGTCTACAGACCTATTACCAATCATAAGACACTCGTCATCATTATTGAGCACATAGCATGAATTTTTATCAAATTTAACATGCAAATCATCATCACATAATTGACTTATACTAATCAAATTAGCACGTAAACCATCAACATGCAACACATTGGTTAACTTTGGAAAACCATGAACATTCAAGGTACCTTTACCAATTATTTTTTCTTTTGAACCACCTCCATAGGTAACATTTCCACCATCATGCATTTTATAATTTGTAAGAAATTTAATATCACCAGTCATATGTCTAGAACATCCACTATCAAAATACCATAGACCAGGAATGCATGCTTTTAAGGAGGTATAAACAACATTACATTTCATATCAGACTCACTGACCTTTTCATGATCATGTTGTTGAACATGTTGTGTTTTACTAGGCAACATATTACAAGACATTTTAGATTCCTTGTATTTAAAACAGTAAGGACGAATATGACCCTTCTCATGACAAAAATGACATACAAAATCTCTAGGATGAGAAGTAACAGATTTACTATCTCTTTCCTTAACAAATTTTATGGGCATATCATTTTGCACGATTTTTGTAGAGTTAGAATCATACCCAATACCTTCTTTACCTACATTCGAAATTATCAATGCATCTTGTAATTTTTCTGCACCTTTGGTAAACTTTTTGAAGCTTAAGGTTGTGCTTTCTAGTTGCTTTTTCAACTTGCATATTTCTAGATCTTTTCTAGTAAGCAATACTTCCAATTTTGCTACTGAATGCTTTAAGTCATCATTCTCTTTGATGATTTGTTGAATATCAACCTGTTCTTCACCTGAAATATTCATGTCTGAAAAAGAACTCATTAGACAACTTTCATCTGGACTGATTTTGTTTGATGTAGTCACAAATGTTGGCACATTTGTTTCAACATCAGACTCAAAATCGTCCAGTAAATCATCATTAGTATCATAAAAAAGAATTCTAGCAGAGAAAGCAAATTCATCATTTTTCTCAATGTCAGGTTCATTATCAGAATCATCACTCAAGGTAGTATTAAAATTCAATTTCTTTCTAAGCAAGGTGTTAGCACATTCATTAGCATAATGACCATATCCAGTACATGCATCACACCTAACATTCTTTCTATAATCGGGATCAAATTTAGATTTATTACTCCTATTAAACTATTTTGATCTATCAAAACTTTCTTTCTTTTCAAATATTTTAGGAGTAGAAGTACCTTGATTCCTATTCTGAACATTTGCTTTTAACCTATTAGCTCTATTTTTCAAAAATGAATTGAACTGCTTGGTTAATAAAGAAATGTTGTCGGAAGTGTCGGAACATATTTCAGAACATTCATCATCCGAATCAACTTCAGTAACAAAAGAAATGTTTTTAGAACTAGAAGCATCATTTTTCAAAGCAACAACCTTTTTATCAGAATTAACTTCATCTCTTTGCTCAAAATTCATCTCATAAGTTTTTAAAATACTAATCAATTCATTAAGACTTATAAGATCAGTATTTTTGGCTTCTTCAATAGCACAAATTTTTGCATCAAAACATTTTGGTACGGTTCTTAAAACCTTATGGACTAATCTTGTATTAGAGATAGGTTCACCCAATGAATGTGATTCAATAGAAATCTTAGTGATCCTTTCACTATACGAAGATATATCCTCATCATCTTTCATTTTAAGATTTTCAAATTTTGTACCTAACATTCTAAGCTTAGTTCTACAAACACTCTCAGAACCATCGCAATGTTCTTGCAAACGGTCCCAAGCATCTTTTGCTGACACACAATTCAAAATGATCTTAAACATAGATACATCAGTTGATGTAAATATTGCATTAAGGGCTTTCGAATTGTAGTTAGCAAACCGTTACCTCATCATTTGTCCAATCGATTTCTCATTTGACACGGGCTTCATTATCATCATCAGCTGGAAGTAGAGGCTGAGTCCAACCATATAGAACACTCCTCCATGCTCTTTCATCAAGAGACTTGATATACATCCTCATCTTTGGTTTCCAATATGAATAATTGGAGCCATCTAAGATAGGAGGTTTTAGTGCGGGAGTTAATGGATATTCCATTGCAAAAATACACAAACAAAGGATCTTAAACTAAATGTGTCTAGTTTGTGGCTCTGATGCCACTTGAAGGTGCTGGTGCGTGTGATTGAAAAAGTTTTAGAGAAGTGTTGTTAAAAATGTCGACAACATAAATGACAACACTACACAGCGGAAGACTTAAACGCACACTTTTGCAAAGGGATATCAAAATTTTCATAGGCTATACAAAAATGTATAGACTATGCTGCCTCACTAGCAGAGAAACTTCACTATAACTTGTAGTGACACAAATACAAGGTTTACACAAGAAACCAAAATTCAAGGCCGCGCAAGACATACACAAGATCACACAAGGATCTAAACAAGACCTATAAGAATAGACCTAAACAAAACCTAACACCTCTATGTTCAGCCGAACGGATTGTTAGATCAAACAATGAATGTTGTGAACAATGCCGAGAGTAATGTTCCCAACATTATGATGAACCTTGTATAACCTAGAATCTAGTGAATGACACATGATCCGTTCAACTCTGAATTATAATTTTTGGCCATACTTTGAAATGATGAAGTGGTGCTCTATTTATAGACGTGAATAATGAGCTCTCCACTCCATGATGAAGTCAAGTAGTGGGCTTCAAAATAACCGCCCATAATGATAACTTCCAAGTTAGTGGATATCTCTCTACTCAAGCAATGGAATCGCCTGACGTTCTAGAACCTTCTTGGATCTTCACGTCTTCAACTGTCATGCCTAGACAAATAACATAACATGGAAAAATCATTAGGAAAGTTAGTAGAAAGGGCGAATTCTGATGTTGTCTAAAACGATGGCAATACATTGCATAACATTTTTTGTCAACATCAACAATATTATATATCAAATTATTTACCTTCTTAAACATTTAATTCAGCACATATATTACACTTATAAAATAAAATTTAAATCCTAAATATACATTTTATTATTTTAAAAATAATTATTTACTGACTTTAACCTTACAAATAAAATTGGAATACTTTTACTTAGATTATGTAAGTTATGTCAAAATAAGATCATTGTATGAATTTAAGTATATAATTTAAAATTATATGATTGACTAAATATTTTAATACACTCATATACATTATAATTTTTCATATTTAAATAATAATAATAATAATAATGATAATAATAATAATAATAGTAATAATAATAATAATAATAATAATAATAATAAAATTAATAGGTAGATTACTAAAATAAATTCAATTTACATTATTATTTTATCGGTAAAGTAATATTTTATTCAAAAGTATTAGATAGACATAATCAATTTTATTAATATTTATATTTTTATTCAATTTACATACTATTATATAATTTATTTGATTTATAATTTTATATTTAAAATTTATAATATTCAACAGAGGATGACTAATTTATCCAAATAAATGGAGAGGATTCATTTCTAAAATTAGCCAGTATAATCCTTTTGATTTCTAGGGATCCGAAGATCGTCTCTCTCCCCCTCTCACATAATTGTGCCATGGAAAAAGAGTGACCTCCATTGAAATTCTGCATACAATACAGGCACTTCTGCAAGAATGGAGCAAGCATACGTATGCTGGCTTCTTTCTTGCAGAAATTCGATTGGGAAGACGATGACGATGATCTAATCCAATATGGATATTTTGACAACTAAATGCCCCCCCTCGTAAATTCTCATTCAAACCCAGCACCTTGAAGAAATTCGTTCATCAAGTCAGAACCACCAGGGTATCTATCTATTAATTTTTGCTTCAATCGATTGATCCACTGTTCTTGCTTAGAATTATTATAAAATAGTTACAATTGATAGAGGGGTGATTCTTAGTTTAACTTTATTGTATAGTTTGGGGGTTCAATAGTTACAATTAAGAGAGGGATTATTGTTCCTAAAAATTGTTGTGAGTTTGGTTAAGATCAATTGATTATTCATGCTTGAAATATTTTATAATATTGTTTGCTGGGGATGATTCTGTTTTCTTCGTTTATATTTATTATATAGTGTGATGGTTCAACTTTTATACGAGATTATTGAATGAGATTAATATACTTAAAATGTGATTAAATTTTATATGAAAGTGATTCATGATGAATTTATCATGAAATATTTTAAAGAATATCAAATTTCTCATCAAGAGTATCAAAGGTTGATATCAATTAAATCTACAATAATTATTATATAATACCGTTGATTTTTTATATTCCTGATGATATTTTTGATGCTCTAATCAAATGTTTGATACTTTAAATCTGTTTTATGATAAATTTGTCATAGATAATTTTCATATAAAATGTTGTCTTAAAGTAGGGGTGGACGCATGATTTTTATCCAGGCGAGACACAAATTTAAAAATTTTGTGTATTCTCTATATATACCATAAGAATGCTAAAATAATTTTAAAGGTCATTATAGACGAATACTTTATTAAAATTTAATTTTAAATGTAATGAATATAATAACATTGAAATTATTCATATTTTAAAGGTAAAAATATGAAATGGACTCAACCTGAGTTTTCATAGCCAGGGGTCTTATGAAACAAGGATTATATAAGGATTTTAAAATAAAAAATAACTACTTAAATAACTTAGAAGTCTTTAGAAACGAAAATTAATACTTTAGAGGACCGTTTACTATATTATGCCATTAGAAAACAATTGATAGTTAATATAATATCTAAACCTATTGGAGTTGGATCCCCTCCATTTAAAAGTTTCTCCATTTCCTCAATTTCCTTCCATCTTCACCTTTCATTTTAATCTAAGATAAAAAAAATGACCACATCATATGTCAATTAGTTACTTTTAATTTACATTCTTTTTAAATAATA
>JAPKLY010000444.1:172319-187496 GCA_026898435.1 Prunella vulgaris | reverse complement strand
AATAATAATAATAATAATAATAATAATAATAATAATAATAATAATAAGATGGCCGAGTGATTATTAACCAGCATATTCATTCATTCTTTTTTTTTGGTCGGGTACTTTGATAATAATAATAATAATAATAATAATAATAATAATAATAATAATAATAATAATAATAATAATAATAATAAGATGGCCGAGTGATTATTAACCAGCATATTCATTCATTCTTTTTTTTTGGTCGGGTACTTTGATAATAATAATAATAATAATAATAATAATAATAATAATAATAATAATTATTATTATTGTTGAATGATTGTTCTAATTATATGATTTATGTGGCTAATTATTCACAATCACCTAAACAATAATCTAAGATTATAAACTAATTTAATTGCATGAAATATAGAGAGAGAAGTAATGTGAGAAAGTGGGTATGTTCTTGTATAAATCCTTACAAATGAGTGTTTCTTTACAATTTATAACGTTGCATGGATGAGGTGGCATATAATTAGGCTAATTAACCTCATATAGTGACAAGTGTCCTCCACTTGTCACTATTTAACAAATAGAATCCACTAACTCTGCTTAAAAGACTAATCTACCCTTCTTGGTTGGCATCCCTCCCTGGTGGTCCAATACTCTTTGGGCGAGCAATCTTCAGTTGAGTAGATGTCCTTCACGTGGATGGGGTTGTGACCTGCTCGCCTCCTTGTGGGGTGTCATGTGTGCCTTCACTCTTGCCCCCATTGGTTGGGTGTGGCTGGTTGCCCTATCGTCATCAACTGTGGTGCTTGGGCGAGCAGACTGAACATGCAGCTAGGGCGAGCAGCATGGATGTAAATGACGGTCGTCGAGACCGCCTAAGCGGCCGCCTAGGTGCTTGGAGACCCTTGGCCGCCAACGCCAAGGACAAATCATCGAGAAAAATTCGCCAACACTTAAAAATCGTCGAGACCGTCATGGCACCGCCTAAATGACCATTACTCTTCTTTTTTAATTTTTATTTCAACTTAAAAGTTAAAACTAAAATTAAAAAATAAAATCTAATTT
This sequence comes from Prunella vulgaris, assembly GCA_026898435.1. Lineage (NCBI taxonomy): Eukaryota > Viridiplantae > Streptophyta > Magnoliopsida > Lamiales > Lamiaceae > Prunella > Prunella vulgaris. The sequence continues at coordinate 186,452 of JAPKLY010000444.1, read as the reverse complement.
ACTAAATTACTAAAAACTGAAAGTTTAATTGAACTGCTTCATAATTTATTCGTTCTATATATTTTGCTCTTTTTGTGATTCATTTAAAAGTTGGATAATGTCATATTATGATAGTTTTTAACATTTTATTGACTTTTTATAATTTGTGATAGTTATTAATTATGTTTAAAATTTATAATTTATCTATAATGTATATTTTTATTAATATATGTTTAGAAAAAAATAATATTAATAAAAAATAAAATACTACCTCCGTCCCGGGTCTTTTTTCCAAAAAATCTGGACACATGGATTAAGAAAAAAGTAGAGTATGTGAGTGTGAAGTTAATTAATAAAATATAAAAAATATACTTTATTGACTTTTGTTAGTGTAAATTATTTCCTTTTTAAGGTAGGAAAAAAGAGTTGGGATGTTCCAAAATAGAAAAAGGGGATAAAAGAGTTGGGACTGAGGGAGTGAAAAATAGAAAAACCTTGGCACCACCTAGGCGGTCTTGGCGCTTGGCGGCACTCGACCGCTAGATGACCGCCAAGCGCCATTTGCACCCTTGTCGAGCTGCGAGCAGCGTTTGATCCACATTCCCATCAACTTGGCTAGCAGGGTGGCAACCAAGGTGGCGAGCAGGGTGGCGGGTAGCTTTCACTTGGCCTTGTATGCTTGCTGGCTTGGCCTACCCTGACTCACCTCTTGGTCCATCGGGCCCTGCAAGGTGGCAAGAAACTTTAACTTGGCCACGTGAGCTTGCTGACTCAACCCTCTCTTGCTCGCCCATGATCTCATCATGGTGGAGATTCTCTTTAATCCCTCAACTAAGCGTCATTGATTATTCCTTAATCACTGGCATGATTTCTTTTATCAACATTTACCCCCATCATATGCTTCGGTTTGATTTTTCATATCGAAAGATGTGTTGGAGTTGCAGTGTGTAACCCAAGGACAATGTATGGACTTCTGAGGATAAGGGCGAGCAAGGTGACGAGCAAGTGGGCGAGCAACTTTATAACTTCTCGTGACTTGGTGTGCCCCGCTGTGGTGCCCGCCTCTTTGTTGTGCCCGCCCCTTTGGTCGTCAGACTCAAGGGTGCCTTAGAGTATTAAGCTGTGGTGCTCGACCCTCTGTGGTGCCACCGATCTATTTTTTGGACTTGAGGAGGTGGAATAGGAAACGAAGCGTTTCCTTGATTGGTGTGCCAAATAATTCAAACTTTCAAAATTATTTGCAATCAGGTCCCTAAAGTTCACCCTTGTTGCGTTTCTTTATTCGTAACATATAAATATCCTTTCTCTCATTTCTTCTTCCTCGCGATTTCTCTCTGCAACTTTCGGCGATTAAATCCTCCCGAGCTTTTACCGATGATCTTTTCATTTCCTTGTCACTCCGAGGATCGATTTGGAGATTCCTTTAAAGGTAGTCCCTTTTTCCTTATTTTTCTTATTATTTCTTTTGCATATTCGTACTACTTCTTCTTATCTCTCGGGGTTTTAATTTCTTTGAATTTCATTGGATTTTTATCGGGAACTCTTGGCCGGAATTTTAGGCGGCAAGGTTATCACTCCATAGTTAGCATTATCCTAGGGCATACTTTCTTCCTTCTCTCCATTTCCAAGATGTATTCATCTTCAAGTCGTACCATCTCTAACCGTAACCCGGGCAAGCGTCCAATGGAGGAGGGTGGACCCATTGCTGGTCTCTCGTCGGTTCATTTGGTGGACTCCAATCCCGATGCCGCCTCCGTTGTGCACTCCGCGGAGGAGGACATGGCCGAGCATTCGGGAGAACAAGCTGTCAAACATCCCGCTGCTCGCCCCGATGAGGTTGACCAGGTCCCTATTCAGGTGGTCTCCAGTAGCGAGGAGGAAGAGTCAATTCTTGATTGGCTCGAATCTATAGGTTTCCCGCACCCCAACATGGTAGAGATAACAATCCCGAAAGGTATCGAACAAGAGTTCGATTGGGCGGCCTACTTCAAGCGGTATGCGGGTGATTTTCCTATTCCTCCTCATCAATATAGGGATTCCAATGAGTCCACCAGTTTTAAGGTGAGCACTGTTGAAAGTTTTATTAATGAGGGCTACCTTGATAGGATCTGTAGGGATTGTCACATTCCGATGTATGCCCCCCAGCCGAATAAAAGAGCTGACCGCCCTCTTGTCAGTTTGACGACCATCAATATGCACACCCTGGCCGTCGGAGTCACGTTGCCTCTTCACCCACTTGTGGGTTGATTCTTGGAGGAGACCAATTTGGCGATCACCCAGCTCACCCCAACTCATGGAGCAACTTGTTGGCGCTCTTCACGGTGTTCTCTCTTTAGAAGTACAAGGACTGCCCTACCCCGACCGAGGTGAACTATGCCCTCTGCCGCTGTAAATGCTCCGCAGAAGGTAACGGGTATTATAACCTCAAGGCGAGGAGCGACATGAAGATTCTCGATGGGGTGCCCAATAAAGTGAAGAACAGGAAGAAACAGTTCTTTTTCATAGTCGGTGATTGGCAGGCACCAAACAACAATGAAGGGCGTAAGGGATGCATTATGTCCCACACTGAGTTGCAGCGTAGGACCTTGGTTCTCATATTGGTGGGGTTCTTTCAATATCTTGCTTAATATTTGTTGAACTTTTTCTTGCAGGTTTGCTATCCCAGCATTGGAAGAAGACCAGCATATCTGAGGAGTTCAAGTACACGAGCGTCTTGGTGTGCTTTCGAAACAAGAAGGACCGATCACTAGAGTACTTGAGTAAGCCCAGTTGCAAGATTGCTTCGGGTTTGCTCACCACACCCTATCACTTGCGAGCCCAAGTTGCTCGCCCCGCTGGTGGTACTTTTACAAAGCCTTTGATTTCAATTTTATTTTTAGAGAAAATTTCTAACTCTGAGTTGGTTGTCTTGTGGCTTGCAGCTGAGGAAGTTACAATCGCCATCCCGCCATCTTTTGCGGTATTAAATCACAAGATAAAGATGAAGCGCACCCAGAGGGATCCTCATTGATTCCCGCCGAGGTCAGACGATTCTTGTACCCTTCAAGGCCAACAACTGTCAACAGGGCCAACAAACTACTCCAAGCATTCGGAGTCAGCTGAGTGATGGCTAAGTTCGTGTCCATCAGAAATTGGCCGATGATCGGATGTAGAGGTATGTGAGTCCGGCATCTAAGGTGTGAACATTGACAGTAGTGAGACCCGGCGGAGGCATGTCAGCTCGCTCCTTTGGACCCAGAGCATAGATGTGGATGTCTAATGGAATGCGGTATTTCTCTCGAAGATGAGGAAGAACAAACTTGGAGATGATACTCTTAACAGAGTTCACCTTATAGTCTGATTTACCAACCACCTCCCTGATAGCTCGCTCGGGTGTGGGGAAGCTTGCCTGGTACCTCTCCATGTACTCTGCCCAGTCAAGCTCATACTCGATGACTGTAGGAATGTTATGCTCAGGGAGTTGAGGAGCCAGAAAATTAATGGACTTGAGGTACTCCAATGAGATCTCCTCTTCCTCATCTTCATCCTCCTCCAGTTCGCGAACTAGTTCGCTCGCTTGGCCACCCGACTCGGTGACCTCCTCCTCGCCCATAGCGACCTCCTCCTCATCCTGGGCAATTTCCTCGTCTGTTGCCCTAGCGAACTCCTCCCAGAGTCCAAAAAGTTCAGGGTCTCCACTACCCCCGGGGTTGGTAGCTTTTTCCCCAGAATCAGAGTGAACCTCGCCAAGTAGCTCGCCAGAGTCAGGGCGAGCTACAGAGGTCGCCTCGGACCCAGATTCGATCATGATAGGGGTCATCTAGGGGATTGGTTCGTTGCCAGTCATGGGACGCATCTCAGGGTTCCGATTTGATAAAGTGCGGCTCGAAGATCTAGTTGATATGGTAATGTCCGAGGTAGGGAAAGTCTAAAGGTTTGATTGTCCAAAGTTAAGAATTCCGGAGGCCGAAAAAAGCTTGAAGATGGCTGGAATTAATGGTGCTCAACGGAGAAACGTGGAAGAATGGGAAGAAGAAATGGAAATCTGCAAGAAAGAGTTAAGGGAAGAAGAATTTTTGCACTACCTTGAAGATTCCGATGGAGATCCGATAATGCAAGACTTAAAATCGCCTGGAAATGCAAAGGATTGCTCTAAAGATGCTCTGAGGATTTGAAGAGGTAAAAAGTGAAGAATGAATATGGTTCTCCTTATTTATAGGAGGCAAATAAGTGAGGTATAGTTTCCTAAGAGTCCGAGGACCTATATGCAACAAATTTGAAAGTTTGACATGAAAGAATGAATATGTGCACGACGCCTCGAATTCTGCACCACATCAGCACTCCCACCACCATAAGTAGCTCGCCAATATGCTTGACACCACATTAAAGGGAGTTCGCCTACACTTGAGATCTCGCCCACTGAGGCAAATCAGCTCGCCCACACATTAGAAATATCATGATGTGGACGATCTGGGGGGCAAATGTTGATAGGCGAACTACTGATGAAGGATTATTCGAATAAATGATCAAGGCTTAGGAGCTCACCAGGAGCTCGCCAGCATGACCCTATGCCACATCATCAGCTTTGACCAAGTCAACACCATGAGTAGCAGAGAAGCTCGCCAGGACCTCGCCCAGACGAGTGATGACATATCAACAGTTGACCAGTTGATCAAGATCATGAGAGAGAGAGAGCTCACAAGGGAGCTCGCCTAGAGCTCGCCCACCTTCAAGAGACAAGACTTAACTCCACTATCATCACCACATCCCAGAATAGCACAAGGCAAGGGAACTCGCTATAGGGCTCGCCCAGTACGGAGTATAGCAAGTAGCTACGTAGGGAACCAGTAGTGATGTAGTAGGACATAACAATGTAATAGGAGCATAGTGGTGAGTAAGGACAGGTTTAAAGGACACTTGTCAGCACATAAGACAAAGTAAGCCATTAAGTGCCACATCACTACATGCAAACCTATAAATAGGTCTCTTGTACCAATTTTCTCTCTATAAGCTCATAATACACAACACACTTTCTCTCACTACTCTCTTCACTCTCTCCCTACAACATATTATCAAGAACATTAATCTTAGATTATTGTTTGGTAGGATTCCAACATAATTATAGCCACATAAACATCTAATTAAACAATTCTACCAACACGCAAATCAAAGATCTTTTAAGATCGAAGTCCCGAGAAGTCCCTAAAAATAACGTTTGATCCGAAATAAGGCTTGATGCCCTCGGATTAACGTTATAAGTCCAAAATTAAAGATCTCTCAAGATCGAAGTCCGAAAATTAAAGATCTTTCAAGATCAAAGTCCCGCAAACTTCGGAAAATTCAAGAAGTCCCAAAATCAAGACTCGAAGAGAAGAATCAGAGGAGAAATTAGAGATTGTAAAATCCCAAATATTTCGGTAGATCCGAAATAAATCAAATTGTAATTTCTTTTTCGCGTTATCAAAATATATTTTAATTTCGTAAAAATTTGTTGTTACAATGAATATAAAAAATAGCAAAGGTTTTGAGGGGTTTTAACAACTTTCTAGTTTCTTTCTTCTTAACTTAGTAGGGCCTTTAGCTCTATTGAAACATAGATACGGAAGATCATGAAGCGCTTTGAAGATGGAAGAACTTGTTCTTAACTAGGAGAAACAATAAGAACGAAATTAGTATGATGATTATAAATTTTGAGCTGTCATCTTGCTTCAATGATAAAAATCATGACTCCAACCTTCACTTGAATGTGGTGAGGATAATGGCGATGAAGAACTCTTCTTGCAATTTGGAGAATAAAATACTTATCCTCCCTTGATTTTGAAAGTAAGTTTCTTGTGCACGAGGTGCACTTTGTAATATGAAAGATATACTTTTTAGTAATAATATTTGTAATTTTTTAGTAATATTTTGTGTAATTTTATAAAATACACTTGAATTGCACGGTGCATCTGATGTATACAAGACTAAGATATTTGAGCAACACTTGTATAAAAATTTTTATCGTCAAAATTTTCAAATATATATAAAAGTAAAAAAGAAAGCCTACGCGCGAATAATATTTTCCTCCGCCAAACATGCTAATCTCCCCCTCCCCACCTCTATGTTCCCCCACACCCCATACCCCCTCATACATATTAATATATTCCCAGCACTCCACACCAACAGCTTAAGCGGTTGACAATTATTATTATTATTTAATTTATTTTAATTTTTAATATTTTTAATTATTGTGTTGATTAAAAATATTTATTTAATATTATGTAATAAAATATATTTAATTTTACAATAACCTATATTTGCTCTAATATTTACAAATATTTGTCTCTCAATTTGTGTTACTACATAGACAAATGTATGTTACTATAAGAACAAAATATATTTTTATGAGAATAAATATGTGTTTCTTAATTTATTCATCATCCCTTTAAATTTAGGTATATTATTTCATGTAATACATATGTTATTATATAAAAATAATAATTATTTCTATAAAAATAACTAAATATTTGTGAATAATCAATATTTGTTCTTATACTAACACACATTTTGTTCTTACATTATGTGAAAATTTATTTATTCTATAAAAACAAATGAGTGTATGTAAAATAACAACATTTTATAAGATAATAACACAAATTTGCTCTAATAGTAACACATATTAATCTCCCAGTTTGTGTTACTATTTGGGCAAATGTGTGTTATTATATGGGTTAAATATATTTTTATGAGAATAAATATGTGCTTATTAATTTATTAATTATTCCTTTAAATCTATGTTTATTTCATGTAATACATATGTTATTATATGAAAAACAATAATTATTTCTATAAAAATAAATATATATTTCTGAATAAACAATATTTGTTCTTATAATAACACACATTTTGCTCTTGCATTATGTGAAAAATTATTTATTCTATAAAAACAAATGAATATATGTAAAATAACAATAGTTTATAAGATAATAACACACATTTATTCTAATAGTAACACATATTTGCTATCCAATTTGTGTTACTATATGATCAAATGTGTGTTACTATATGGACAAATGTGTGTTATTGTAAGGATAAAATGTATTTTTATAAGAATAAATATGTGTTTTTAATTTAATCATCATTCCTTTAAATTTAGGTATATTGATTCATGTAATAACACACTTTTAATTATTTTATGTATTATTATTTAAAAAAATAATTATTTTTATAAAAATAAATTAATATTTATGGAAAAACTAATATTTTGTCTTATATTAATACACATTTCTCTTATATTCTATGAAAAAGTAATTTATTTTATACAAATAAATAAATATATATAAAATAACAATATTTAGTCTAGAAAGTAATATACATTTTTCCTTATAGTGTCGTGCATTTGTCTATATTATTAGACAAATTCAAAGCAAAATTTTAAATTTATAAAATACTCCCTCCGTTCCTGTATAAGTTGCTCGTTGCTTTTGAACACACGAATTAAGGTAAAAGTAAAAAAGTATAAGTTATGTGATAGAAAAAGTAAAAAAATATAAGTGATTTAATGAAAAAAAGTACAAAAGTAATAGAAATAATGTAAAAAGTATGAAAAATAATAATAAAGAAGTGAATAGTAGTTTCCAGAAAATGTAAAAAGGCAAATGAGCAACATATAGTGGAACGGACGAAAATGAGAAAATGAGCAACTTATAGTGGGACGGAAAGAGTATTATTTAATTTTTTTATAAACCACAATAATAATAATAATAATAATAAAAAAGCATGGTGTTAACCCTTGCAAGCAGACGCGGATCCAGGATTTAGGAGTAGGGTGGGCTGAGCGTAATTACTTGACTCGTTAAATTTTATGAATAGTATATTAATAATAAATTTTACCATTTGCATTTTGTATGAATATTTTAAACAATCACGCACTACAAGAAAATAAAAAACTGCCTACAATTTTTACAGTGGAATTGCTAACAATTTGCCTACAAAAATTCATATTTTATTATTATATAAACATCTCCATTCCTTATTAATCCACAAATAATTTGCCTACAAAATCAATTCAATTTGCCAAAAAAAAAAAGTTATAGGTAATTAATAAACTACAAACAAAATGTCAATAAAAATTTATCTATAAGCAAATTACCTACGAAAATTTTATATGTAAACCATTTGTAGGTATGAAATAAAATACATTTATAATTAAAAAAGTTTAGATAAATTCATAGATAATACCCAATGCAAAATTGTTTTATTGGAAATTTTATTGTCATATTTGATGAATTTTATAGCAATGCTTTTTTTTTTTTATAGTGAATACTATTTTTTTAAATAGGTGTTCTTTTGATACTATAATGAAATCATTAATATCATTTTGAATTATACGATAAAATTATTATATAAATTATTTCCTTAAATTTCATACTTCAGGTCCTTAAATTGAAAATTACATGACCTACACTATTTCAGTAGTTATTAATTGAATACAAAATTTAATAAGATTTAAAATTTAGGTAGTAAAAACCCACTAATGAATTTTGGTATAAAAATATTAACATATATTTTTAATAACAATAAATTTTGATATTGAATATGAATTCAACATATAGGATAAAAATTAAATATATTTGTACAAATTCAATCTAAAATCATATCATAGCAAATATAAAGAAATATATAATGTTGAGAGTCTACAATTCAACAAAAGGATTTGACTCAATAATAATAAAAGTTGCAAGTAATTAGCTTTTTAAAATTTTATGGGTGGGCTTATTCTGCATAATAATATATTTAGATATATATGTATATGGAACTATTTTGCGCTTGCACTGGGCTAGAGCCCGGTGCAGCCCCTTAATAGATCCTCCCTTGGAAGCAGTTGACCATGCATGCACATATTAATTGACAATGCGGAGGCGCATGATTTTTTTTTAAAAAAATTTCTATAGTAAAAATTTTTATATAATTTTTTTAAAAGATATTTCTATATAATCCCGATAAGAAGAAATCAGTTGCAATTGAATTCTCTCTATTCTTTTTATTTATATTTCCTATAAATTTTAAAAGGAACTAATATATATTATTAAAATTATTAATAAAAATATGAATTTATAAAATTCTATAACTATATAATAGCAAAATATGAATTATTACTCTATGTATCTATAACTATATAATAACAAAATCTTCTTCCTTTTTTAGAAATTAATTTATTAGCCAAAATCCTATTTACTAAATATGTATGTATATAAACGTTCATTAATGAAATATAAAGCAAACTTAATCAACCTCCTAATAAAGATGGGGGATTTTAATTTTTACCCTAGTCAAACATCTACTTATCAAAACTAGTCTTTCTTATACAAAATGTTTAAAAATACCCTTCTTTAAATTAAATAGTATAAAATATTATCTTTTAAATTTATTAAATTACAAGAATATCCTTTCATATTCTTTTATGTTTTATATACATTTTTTATAACAATTTTGTATCTATTTCTCATTTATATCATTTTCTTTCTCTATACTCAAATTTTTTTTCTATTTTCTTATGAAACGGTGATATAAAAATTGGGTTGAAGGGAAGAACATATCTCTATCATATTATCTTTTATTTAGTTTGTAGATATTTATTGTTTTATCATTGGCAAATCATACGTATTATAGTTTCATAATATGTAGTTTTTTTTTTTTGCTAAATATAAACCTTAATCACATGAGTTGTTCAGTTGTTCGAGTTGTTCGAGATGTTCAGTTGTTTGGTTGTTCAAATTATTCAGTTGTTCAATTATTTAAATTATTTAGTTCTTTAAGTTATTTAAATTGTTCAGGGTTAGTTGCTTAGTTGATGCTTTCCATATTCCTAGTCTAGATGTGAGTTTGTACATCATAATGGAAAAGAAAATAATGTCTTAAACTTTGCTTCTTTTTTCATAGGTGGTGTTCATCTGTTTGAACAACCCAATTGTTAAACAACTTTATTGTTGAACAACTCAATTTTAATCAACTCAATTGTATATCACTAAAAATGAAAATTTTAGCATTATTTTTCAAACTTAAACAATAAAATTGTTGTTTTATCACTTAAAAGTAAAAATAGTTTTATTAGTGATTTGAACTTTTCTGTCAATACTTTTAATTCAAAACTTAACTCAGTTGTTAAACAATCGGGTTATTGAACAACCTGATTTCAAACAAATCGATTGTATATCACTAAAATCAAGCTTTCTCTATTTATTTGAAGTCTTAAAATTAAAAATTGATGTTTTTTCACTTGAAATAAATAATTAGTTATTGATTTAAGATTTTTAATGAATAACATTTATCACATTACTGCGCTAGATAAATGGACAACCTAGTTGTTCAACAACCAAATATTTAACAACTCATTAATATAACTAAAAATTAAACTTTTCTTATTATTTCTTAAGACGTGAAACTCAAATTGATATTTTTACTTAAAAATAATGAATTATTTAATGATTTAAACTTTTTATGACCAATATTAAATATATGATTGCGACAGACACTTGAACAACTAGGTTTTTCAACAATCAAATATTGAACAACTCATTAGTGTGTAGTTAAACAAATAAAATTTCTTATTTTTTAATACTTGAAATTACTTAAATTGATATGTTTTACTTAACAGTAAGTAATTAGTTAATTTTTTGAACTCTTTTATGAACATCATTCAATATATGATTGTGTCAGTCACTTGAACAATTAGGTTGTTCAACAATCAAATATTGGACAACTCATTAGTGTGTAGTTAAAAAATAATTTTTTTTTTAAACTTGAAACTTAAATTGATATTTTTTACTTAACAATAAGTAATTAATTAATAATTTAAAATCTTTAATGAACACTATTAAACATATTACTATATCAGACTCTTGAACAACTAAGTTGTTCAACAATCAAATATTGAACAACTCATTAGTGTATAGTTAAAGAAATTTAAAATATCTTATTTTTTAAGACTTGAAATTAAAAATGATATTTTTTACTTAAGAAGAAGTTATTAGTTAATGATTCAAACTCTTTTATGATTTGGACAATTAAATATATGATTGCGTCAGACACTTGAACAACTAAGTTGTTTCACAATCAAATATTGAACAACTCATTACTGTATAGTTAAAAAAATAAAATTTTCTTATTCTCTAAGACCTGGAATTTAAATTGATGTTTTTTACTTAACAATAAGTAATTAGTTAATAATTTGGACTATTTTATGAATACCATTAAACATATTATTATGTAAGACATTTGAACAACTGGGTTGTTCAAAATCAAATATTTAACAACTCATTATTATATAACTTAAAATTTAACTTTTCTTATTTTTTTAAGACTTGAAACTCAAAATTGATGTTTTTTCACTTAGAAGATAAGTGTTTGTTTTAATAAAAGAAAAACCTATAGAACATATAATCTCAACGTACTAACCCATTAAAGTCAAAATTGATGTATTGAAAATAATTTTTTTTATAATTTTTCAGTCTTAAAAGTCAAAATTAATGTATTTTCATTAAAAGAAAAGTAATTACTTATTGATGGAACTTCAAGTGAACAACTTTAATAAAAAAAAATTAACTTAGTTATTAAACAACTCTATTGTTGAACAACTCAGTTTTAAACAGCTAATATGTATATTAATGAATATAAGTTTTTTTATGAATTTTCAATCTTAAAAATTAAAATTGATATTTGTCACTAAAAAAAGTTTTTACTTATCGATTAAACTTTTATATGAACAATATTCATAAAAAAACTTAAAAAATAAACTCGGTTATTGAACAATCCTATTGTTGAACAATTGAATTTAAAATAACTCAATTGTACATCAATGAAAAACTGGACACTTGAACAACAGAACAACTAAATTTAAACAACTCATTTATATATTGCTAAATCCTAAGGTTCAACAATATAAATCCTAAACAACTTCAATATTAAGTTGCATGACTACAATAATAATTCTACATATTCCAGTAGCAATGCATTATACAAAGAGCAAATTGTTCATGTGTCCAACTCATCTAAAGGTTGCATCTGGATTGATAATCACACCCAGAAAACAGTCTTTTACGGTGTCCGTGCAAACCTGTAGAAAAATATTAATATTAGAAATTGCGACTTAAAAAATACAAAAAAAAAGAGTAAGGATTTACATTAGTTATAAAATTCTAAAGAAGTTATAGAAATTGCATAAATAGGCAGCCTGTTTGGTTTCATTATCATCCATTCATTTTTATTCACCAATGAAAATATGCTTTATAGTTATAACTCTTTTCACCTAGCACAAAACATTAATTATTGACATTAAAATCAAAATAATATTATATCATGAAAATAGCATAGACAAACATGAACTTAAAGCATGTGCAACTGTTAAAGGTATATACTCAAATCCTGATATCCTTTCTTAATTCTCTGCTGAAATACTATTTTCAGATTCTGAAATTCAATATAGGCAATGAGAAAACAAATTGTCCAGTACCGGAAAACCCCAATCCTTCATTTAAGGATGGGAATTAAATAGCAAAAGTAGAGCATGCTATAAATTAAAGAATGTTAAACTTTTATAAGCCATCAAGCGTCAACCTTCATAACACACACACACTTAAAATAACTGGTTTTACTAAAAAAAAAAAGGAAAAACTTATATCCTTTGTATGTTGCTCATATCTTTACAGACTGAAAATTTGTTTTATAATATGAGTGCTCGGAGGAAAGCACTTCAAAATTCTGTTGATGACTATTGAGCAAACCTTTAATTTTTATAAGCCTAAATGTATTAAGCATAATGGTTAACATAAAACGCTAAATGTTGTAATCCCTAATTTAAAAACTCAAAAGAAAGATAACCTGAGAAGAAAGCCCTAATTTAAAAAACTCAAAAGAAAGCTTATGAGTAAGCCCTAACCTCCGATCACATATGCCGGCACCTCTGTTGGAATGCGTATGTTGTGAACTCTGAGGAATTCAATGTGAGACTTTGCAGGTATGGCGATGAAGAAGAACCGGGCTCGAGCTTTGACAAGGAAAAACACTCACATGAACGACTTGCAGGTCTGATGAAGAAGAAGAATCGTGAGGTGATGAAGAATTTGGTGATGAGGAAGAACTGTGAGGTGGAAACGTGGAAGTGATGAAGAAGTCGGTGATGAAGACACTTGAAAGAAAGAATTAGATTTGGGATTTTGCAGAGTTTTTAGAAATAGTGTATTTGAATTTTTTTTAATTAGATTATTAAATGATAAAGTTTAGTCAAAGGGTTATAGGGGTAAAAATAAAAATGAGTTGGGTAACCCGGCTATTCCTGATATATTCCACTAATAAAGAGTGCTAACCTTTCAACTCCTAAACTAAATACACACAATTATTTTACATTCAAAATGTATTAATAGAATACTCATAAATAAAAATAAAAATTATTTGTACATCCTATAAATAAAAATTAGTATAATAGATTTTAATAAAAATACTATCACTTTTTATTAAAATTTTATTACTTTTTAATAAATTCATATTTCACATAAATTTTTTCTTAACTTTATTCTCACATTATATTTATATTTTTACACAAACTGTCGTTACTTTTACACTAAGTCTAATAAATCTATTATTTTAATAATATAATTTTATACATCATACTTACTCATTAGTTATTACACATTTTTCATATAATTTATGCATATTTTAATGTGCAAATAACTCCGGGATGGAGGGAGTATTTTTTAGATATATAATTATTTATGTTATATATATATATATATAGTTAGTTATTTAATAACAAAAATTTTCTGCCCAAAATATAAATTAATTTCTGGTGTCAATATTTTTTTTCAAATCTGTAAGAAAAAATTTAATTACTCTATTATTAATTTAATGATATTGTATTCGGATTAATTTGTAAATATCTAAAAAGTCTTTAAATATAAAATCTGAAAAGTTCTTTGGAAGCATAATCTCTAACTTTTCATTTTCTGTGTTAAATATAAAATCCTCCAGTCATTTTTAATTGGACTCATGCATAATTTTGGCAGGCATGACCTAATTTGAATAATAATTTATATTTCAATTTTTATTTCGTGTCTTCTTAGTCTAAACCTTTTTTTCAATGTTCAGTTACGTATTCAATATTTTCTTAAGTTGGCAAATTGATAAAAAAAAGATGTATAT
>JAPKLY010000444.1:140938-162319 GCA_026898435.1 Prunella vulgaris | reverse complement strand
TCCTGCAGCTCCATGAAATATTTACTTTACAACTTCTAGGGTGCCTCTTAAGATGGATATAATAGTCTGTTTTAGTTTATATATATAGCTTTTTTTTTTTTTGAACGGTAATGTTAGTTGTAAGTAGTTATAAGTTAGTTCGCCAAGTCTTCAAACACTCCAAGCCCACCTTATATCTCCCTCAATATCTCCAAACCAACCTTATATCAGATCACTCACTCAAGTGAGGAGCCAGGTGGCCAGGTGAGCTAGCTCACCTAGTTCAGCTGGTTAGTTTATATAGCTATGGTTTGGCTGTGTTCGTCTGTCTTCTTGATTACTTTTTCTACCCTTTCTTTTGGCGTGAAAACTAAATGATGTCCCCTTGATCTTGCATAACCTCTGTGCACTAGAAGTTGTATATGATAGTCTGTTTTAGTTTATATAGCTATGGTTCGTCTGTCTTCTAGATTCCTTTTTCTATCTCTTCTTTGGCGTGAAAACAAAATGATGTCCACTTGATCTTCCATAACCTTTATGCACTATGTTTTTTATTGCTGCTATCTACTTAAAAGTTTGTATATTATATCATTAAGAGCACAGGCTTATGAAAGTTTTCTTTAACCACACAAAATATAGGTGAAATAAAATGTTGATTATTTCCAAGTAGGTACAACAGGAGAAAATGGTAAGTGTAAGCTTCTCTACAGTTAATAAAATCAATAACATTTTCTAAAAAAAAGAGCAACATTTTTACCATGCATATGCCTTTTCGCTGATGACTATTTTTCGCCAATAGCTATCCTTTTTTTTAAGTTATTTTATTTTTTATTTATTATTTGAAATTAGTGTAGTGACATGATAAAATTCAAATAATATTGTGTTATAAATTTAAAAATCTGCTCTCAAACTTTGTTACTATATACACAAAAGTGTGTTACGAAAAAGTAAAATCTGTGTTACTAATACTCAAAAAATTAATTTTTTATATTTTTAAATTAATTATAAGGAGAATATGTATTTCTGCAAAAATAAAATATGTGTTACTTAATTTACTTTTTATTCTTTTTATTGATTTATGTTGTTTATATACTAATACATATTTTAATACCTTATATATGTTTTTTTTTTATCGTTAATGTTAGTTGTTAGTTCACCAAGTCTCCTTTACACCCCAAGAATATCTCCAAGTCCACCCCTATATCTCCCTCCAAATTCGTTCCCAAAGGAAATCGAACTCAGGTCACTCACTCAAGAGAGGAGCCTGGTAACCAAGTCCACCCCTATATCTTCCTCCAAACTCTAATATTATGCTTTTGACATTTACTGCGAGAGAAGACCCAGAAGAATGGCAAAAGAAACTTGCATTTGCACCCGAGCAGACATTTTTAGCAGCGGTCTCTTCATATTCACATGTCCGTGAAGAGATAAGTGTTATAGAGTGTTTTCTTAAGCCAGAAGGTCCTGCTCCTTGGGAATACGAAGAGCTTCCGGAATTTCATTGTGGCATGTAAGATCCTGCAGCTCCATGAAATATTTACTTTACAACTTCTAGGGTGCCTCTTAAGCCTGCTTCATGGATATAATAGTCTGTTTTAGTTTCTATAGCTTTGGTTCGTCTGTCTTCTAGATTCCTTTTTCTACCTTTTCTTTTGGCGTGAAAACAAATCGATGTCCACTTGATCTTGCATAACCTCTATGCACTATGTTTTTTATTGCTGCTATCTACTTAAAAGTTTGTATATTCTATCATTAAGAGCACAGGCTTATGAAAGTTACTGGATATAAGCACAATGTATGTATAGGTGAAATAAAATGTTGAACAACAGGAGAAAATGGTAAGTGTAAGGTTCTTTACTGTTGATAAAACAACTAACATTTCCTAATATATATCCAAAGAGGCTGGAAAAAAAAATTCAGCATTAGAGGTCAAGCTTGTTCCTCCTTATTCTTAAATTTGCCATTGATGCTAACTGCTATGTATTATTGATAGAAATCTTTTGGTCCTGTCACATTATCACCTTAAAAGACATCAGATGAAATGAATTAGAAACGGATAGCTGAGTGATCATGAGAATAGCATCAGAGGGAGCTCAGGCAAAAGTTAATTCAGTAGGCTAAGTAAAATTGTTCATATATGGTTAACAATAAGGGTGTGTTTGGTTTAAAGGATAAAAGTATCTATCCGTCGAAAATATGTGGATAGATAATTTTATCTTTTAAACCAAAAAACACCCTAAGTGATATAAGTTCCGGACAACTCTGGAGTCCATCGTTTAGTTATTAAAAACAACCACTAACCTACATCCATTCCAAATCCGTCACTAAGAAATTAATATTCGTTTTATCTTAAATTTTCGTGTCTAAAATTCTGAGTTTTTTAATTTTTTTATAGTGAATATTAGAGAATAAATCTCTACAGAATTTAGACATACGTTAAAGAAAAAAAAAAACTACAAATTAATCATAAATCGTCCCATAACTATTTGACAAAATAGATTTAATCTCAAGAATAATTTTTTATTAGATTTAGTTTCAAAGTTTATTTTTTTTAGATTTAGTCCTAAATTTTCTGATAAGATCAATTTTTAGTCCCAAATTAAAGGTCAAAAGTAAAATAACATCGTTAATCGGGCGAATTTTGGTTGTCTTGCGCCCAGGCCGCCTAGGTACTGTCTATTTTTTTTGACAAAACTTTGTATGAACGCGAGTTCATGGTGAATTCTGTTTGTCAATTATCATTATTATGTGCTTACACTATCACTATTATATATATATATATATATATCACTATTAAAAATCATGTATATTTTTGTAACTGTGATATTATATATGAATACAGTGATAGTGATTATACATAATTGATACGAGTTCATGATGTGAACTTGGGTTCACAAGAGTCCTACTATTTTTTTTTAAATTTTTAGAAAATCACTTAATAAATTATCATTCAGTGATTTTCCAATAAAATATACGTACGCATGTATGTTTAACTTTTATTCAAATTTATTTACTTACTAGATATATATGTATAATATTTTTTAACTAAATATATTTATATATACCATAAACAAAGGAAGGGAAAGGACGAAACGGACTCGAACGGTGGACGATGACAAAAGCTAGTTATTAATAATAACTCTCAATAACAATAAAAATAAAAATTTAAAACAAATTTGCCTAATTGATTGGCTATTTAGGCCCGCATAGACTGACCTGGGATGCCGATTTTGTAGAAATCAGATCGACAGGTGGTCACCTCATTTTGGTGAACGGCTAAATCGATTTTCACATCACTAAATGTACGATGATACTAGATTCATTTTTGAAAATTTACTCTTACTACGTACTATTGAAAAATAACTATATTATTACTTAAAAATTACATTAAATAATAATAAAATGACTTTAAAATAATAAGAGGATAAATTCTCAATTGTAATAGGAATAAATGTGCACATAAAACTTACTCTCTTGGTGAACCCCCCCTCCAAAAATTTAAAAAAACTAGAAATAGAGTAGAAATGAGCCCAATCAAATTCATCGACCCAATAAGTTTCTATATAATCCCGGTAGGGAGAAATCAGTAGCACATAAATTTTTTCCATTTCTTTTGCATTAAACTTTCTAATTTTTTTAAAGAAAACTAATAAATAATAAAAATATAAATTCATGGAGTCCATTGAAAACTATGTGTTGTTAATATGAATAATTAACAAAATATTTACCCAAAATACATAGAGAGATTCAATTCCAAAATTAGCCTATATAATCCTTTTGATTTCTAGGAATCCGAAGATCGTCTCTCTCCCTCACAGAGTTGTGCCATGATAAACCAGTGGGATATTATGCAATACAGGCAGGGTATGCTTGATCCATTCTTGCAGATGTTCGACTGGGAGACGATTGAAGAAATTCGTTCATCAAGTCAGAACCACCAGGGTATTATGTATCTGTTAATTTTTACTTCAATTGATCCATTATTCAATTCGTGCTTAGAATTGTTATAAAATAGTTACAATTGAAGGAGGGGTGATTCTTAGTTTAAATTTACTATGTAGCTTGAATTGGGGATTCAATAGTTACAATCACTCCGTCCACCAAACTATTTCCCTTTGTGAAATGACACAAAATTTAATGAAAATTAATATTATATTAAATGATAGATAAAATAAGGAAACATTGAAGGTATTGTCCAGAACTTTAATTTGTCAGTGTGGTTTATTTTCAAATAAGGAAAGGGAGAAAGTTTTGTGGACAAACAAAAAAGAAAAGTGTGAAATAATTTGGTGGATAGATGGATTAACATTTTTTAATACCACGGTCATGAATGAATCGTGAAGGTCATTGGTTAACGACGGTCATTTTGGTTGCTAATCTAGAAAGATTAGCGACTAACTCCAGCCGGGGTCCTCATTTACTACTAAAAAAGCAACCACTAGCCTACATCCGTGGAATTAGTGATGAATATTCTTATTAACTTAATTTTTCGTCTGTAAAATACGAGTATTTTTATAGTGAATATTAGAGAATAGATCTCTATAGAAGTCAGACACACGTTAAAGTAAATAAAAGATTAACATCCAATATTTTTAGAGTTGATCGAGTAGAAATTGAAAAGATAAGTACTTTGCAAGTGAGTGGTTGTCATCCTCGGGTGATGATGATAATCACGAACGATATCGATCGCCTACATGCAAAATAAAAGTAGAGAAAGATTGCATATTTAACGAAAATACGATATAAAATTATGGAATGAGATTAATACATTTAAAATGCAATTAGATTTTATATGTAAATGATTAATGATAAGTTTATCATGAAACATTTTTAAAGTATCTTATATTAGACCGGAATATCAAATATCTCATCAGGAGTGTTAAAGGTTGGTATCAATTAAATCTACAATAATTATAATATAATATCGTTTGTTGGTCCCAGATAAACAATAACAGGTGTATGAGGGGGGGGGGGGGGGAATACACCTGTAAGTATAGATTTTTGAAAATATGGGTTTTACAGCGGACTTAAGAACACAGGTGACATGGTAAAAGGTTAGTGGACTTGAAAGGTCCCCTGATAGGTAACCTGTGTATTTGATCAGAGTTTAAATTTAGCAGCGGATTAAGTAAACACATTTTCAAAGATTTATCAACACACACAAAAGAATAAAGCAATAAGAACACAGGGAATTTATAGTGGTTCTGAGTTAAACTCTCCTACATCCACTTTTCCTGATTTAACAGGAGAATTCCTTATTCTCAGGAATTCCTTGTTATAGAGTGCCAAGGTGCACTGATCAAGAACAACTTCTCTTGATCTCTAGGATTTTCCCTGAGTCCTAATCCTCTCAAGGTTTCAGACTGAGACACTACTCAACTTACTTTCTTCCAACTCACAGCCTTGAACCTATTTCAGTTTAAGGGCTTGAGTTCTCCAACTAAGGTTGAGACAACCCTTTACAATGATGAACAATATCTAGGTTGGGTTATCTCAGTAGGGTTCTAAGGATATAACAATGTAAGCCTAATTACAGAGTTGAGTTCTAAACAATGTAAGCACTTGGGAAATTAATGTGATTTCGAGTGCTAGAGAATTGAGATGATCTTTGGAGAGTTTTTAGAAATTCAAATGAGCTTCATAGTTTCCCGTGCTTAGCTTCTTCGTCAACTACTGTATTTATAGACTTAATTTGAAAGACAATCTGTTGGAGAGATTGTTTCAAATTAAGCTATTTTGGTAGTCCAACGTTCTTCAAAATCTTTTTCAGATTTTGGAGTGGTCAAATATGTCAAATGTTGTAATCTAACATTCTTCAAGATCTTCTTCAGATTTTGGATAGTCAACTCTTAAGCATTTAATGGTTGAGAGCTCATTAAATGCTTGCTTAGAGTTAATGCAGCCGCCTTTGAAAAGTGTGTCATCCTAGGTTGTTGGTTGCTTCTGAACTTGGTACTGACAGATCAGTCTTTTGTATCAGGTTCGTACATAGGTGGCAACTTCTCATTGGTCTGTCTTAATTGTTCTTCAGTCCAGTCAAACAGTTACGTTGAAGTCTTCTGTCTTTTCATCAGGTGATTTAGAACATTCCATATGTTGCATTCAACACTTCATTTATGTGTTGCAACTATTCTCATTTAATAATGAAGTGTATTAAATGCATCAGGCTTGTTCTTCAGGGGAGTTCTTCAAGTCACCTTTACTTAGTCTCCTGGGGTGCCTTTCTTCAGAGGTGGGTGTATCTCCTAACTCTACATCAGGCTAGTCTGATCTATATCAGGCTAGTTCTATCTAAGGTAACCTGATTTTTATAACTTAATTTTTCTATGTTTTTGACATAGCCTCATAATAGTTAGGCTATTTTTCTAAACTTTACAACTCTTTAGCTTATCAGGGGAGTGTTTGGGATTATATCAAAACATTTTATTAATCATTTCCCAACAATTTCCCCCTTTTTGATAAGAACAAAGACTCAACTGACTTGACTACTTATCAGTGGATTTGTACTTAGAAAATTTTTAATTTGAAGGTTCCCCCCAAAAGTGTACCTGCAGGTTAGTTAGACATTTCATATAAAATGGTACAAAGGCCTAATAGATAATGAGATAGTATCTTGGGCTCAAAAGGATTAAATATTTTTATTAACTGGAAAGTTGATTACAATTTACAAGGTTTCATACTGTAATAAAAAAGTGATACTATCTCGCCCAAAAACAAAAGATAACAAAAAGAACCATCCTCCCTTCTTCTTTTCCTTCTGTAGTGCACTTCTTCACAGGCTACCAAAAGTTGGTTCCAGTCCGTACTGATTGAACACCCTTTTCTTTAGCTCCATCTTCTTCTGCATGATCTCCATGCTGTGACCTTTCAATCCAAGTTGCTCACAAACAAGTAGCCACTCTCCCAAGATCTTCTGCATCTTGACCTCCCCATTTGCATCAATTGGGGGCATAAAGAGAATGGGTCCAGGAGCCTTAAAGGGCTTTCCACCACTGTGCACTTCCCAAGCATTCTGAACCTTGGGGTAGAGGGCAGGCCAATTTTCCACCATCCTATGATGAAACACCTCATCAGCTTCAACTCCTTCAAACTCCCATGTCACATAGTAGGAGTAAACAAACTCTTTTCCCGTTGATCATTGATATCCTTGGGAATCTGGGAGTCTAGGTGTGGAAATTTTGCAACTGGCTCACTCGCTTGAGCTTGTCTTCTCTTGGCTTTCATTCTCCAGTACGAAGTGCATGGCCTTCTAGGTGGTGGTGACTTCATCTGTCCACTCTCAATTAGCCTTCTTTTCTCCTCAACTTTCTGACGATTATGTTCATCCATAGTCTGGCCTGAGTTTACTGCTTGAGCCAAAGGACTCAAAGTGGGCTTAAACAGTTCTTCAGTGGAGAGTACCTTCTCAGGTTGGTTTGGTGCCACTTGAGCTAGTGCAAGAGGATTTTCCACATCCAGCTCCCTTATATCTTCTTCATCTCCTTGGGTCACCATTACCCTTCTCTTCTTAGTGACCTGAGTGTCAGATGATACACTCCTACTCCTCTGAGCACTTCTATGCCTTTTCTCTATTAAGATTTGCTCCTTAGCCTTTGACAACCTAGTTTCTCTCCCTACATCAGCAATTCCTTTCCTTTTCTCATGAGCAGTAGCCAGCTCACCTTCCTTGACAAGAGTGTCAATCTCTTCCCTGACATCAACAACAAATTTTTCAGGGTCAGACCCCTTCCCAACTGATGGTCCTCCAAGTGGCCTGTCCTTTCTTTCATCTCTTCTTTCCCCCTTCTTGCTAACTCTCCTAGAGAGTTCAGCAAGAGTCACTGAATGCTTTGCAGTGTCATGTTCAACCACCCTGAGATTTGTCAGACAATGCTCAGTCTCCTCATTTAAGGCCTTCAGGTGATAGGCAGCATTCACTCCAAAGTCAGTGAAGGGCTTTAACTTCTTTTCAATGATTAAGTTGGTAGCAGCCTGAGTGGGAAGCACTGAAAGTGCCTGCCTAACCAGAGTTTCCACTTCTTCTTTCAGGGCATTCTCCCTCCTGGTGAAGTTTACATTCATCCTGTCCATCAGGCCACCTGTCATAGCATTGATGGTAGCCTGAAACATCCTTTCCCTTTCCTCAGTATTCTCTTGCCCGACCGCCACAACAGCCTGTTCATGAGCCTGCCTTTCTTGCTCCAAACCTACTTTCAACTCATTGATTTCCTTGGAGAGGTGCATCTCCATCTGATCCACATTGGTTGACAGGTTGGTGATCAGAGTCAGGTTAGAGCCTTGGACTTGATCAATGTGCTCATCCAGTACAGTTGTTTCTATGGACTGTTCCTCCATCATAACCTCAATATTTTCAACTTTCCCTGTTAAACTTGCAATTTCTTTGCCTTCATACATGGGCTCAACACCAGCCTGAACAACATTACGGATTACCCCTTCAATCTGAGCAATAGGGGTTTCATCAGGGGAGGACACTACTTCCTTCTGAGTCCCCTGTGACTCAGGTTGATTGGTGATTTCCTGACTTCCAGTGCCCTGACTCTCAGTCGCCTGAGAAGTCGCCTGTCCAGCATCAGCCTAACCCTCAGTGGTTGGGTTGGCTCTTTCATTTCCTCCTTCCTTGTCCTGATCCTCCATTGTCTTTTCTTTAGACCCTTCAATCATCCTGGCCTCTTCCAACTTCTTGGCAACCAGTTTGCCAAACTCCCATTCAACCAACAACAGGCTATTCTTTCTCATTTGTGCAAATTCCAGAATTTCCCTTTCTTCCTTCCTCCAAAAGGCCTTTCCTTTTCCCTTCACGGCTTCCAGTAACTTGTACAAGTAGCCATCCTTTAGTTTGACAAGTAGCCTGGCCCTCTCAAAAATTTCTTTGAGGGTTGGATGAGAGTTCAAGGCATGACATAGGGTCTTTATTTCATAACTTGCCTCCTCCTTTAGAGAGTCCAGAAAAGTGTACTGAACTTCCTCTTCATCCTCTACTTCAAACACAGGCAACATGTCAGTGCCCTGTGTGATGGGGGGGTTCAATTTTGGCTACACTTTCAGGCTGTTGAGAGCCTTCAGTGGGGTATTCATGAGTTGTGGGTTCATGGGATGTGATTTTGGCTTGCTCTTTGGACTTTTGAGAGTCCTTAGAGGCTTCTTTCCCTCCTTCAGAATCTATTTCTTCAGAATCACTTTCCTCAGCACTCTCTTCCTCCTCCTCTTCTCCTGTTTCCTCACCTTTATGTCCTTCTTCAATTCCCTTTAGGGCAGTAGAGGCAAGGAGATGAATGGAGAATTTCATACCTTCTTCTTCCTCAGTGGACTGCTCTGCAGATGAATGAGTAGTTGAGGTCTCAGAGCTGTTGCTCATGGCTCTGCTCTCAACAAAGGCTTTCTTCACTAACCTCCTCTTCTTTTTTTCCATTTTTTCCCTGGCATGGGACTTCATCTTTTCACTGAGTTTCAGGGCCCTCTTCTTTATATCCATATGAGGGCTATCCTATGCAGAATCTTCAGTGATAGGTGCTCTTTTCTTCTCACCTCCTGTTGCTGGTATATCCACCTTCATCTTTTCCAGAAATTTCTCAGAATTGAACAAGATTTTAGCCTTGTTCCATGGTCTAGTGTCAGGAATGGAATACTTCAGATTCAGCCTTTCCAATATCAAGAAAAATTTTGTAGCATAGCACAGCTTCTGCTCTACAACCAGTTTTCCTTTGACATCCTTCACCTTGGTTCTCTCTTCTCTGAGGTTGGATATGAAGAAACTGTGCCAGTTGAATTTTATCCTTGCAGTAGTGTGGACAATGGTAGCCATTAGCCGTAGCTTTATCTTGCTAACCTGCTCAATACTTCCTTGGTTAGCCAGCAAACATTTCCCAACAATCTCAGCCAGAATCTCAAACTCTGGCCTGAGCAGTTTTTTGTTGAGATTAGGAACATATTGTTCCTTCTTTTTTGTGATTGTGACCAGAAACTTCTCCTCCTCTCCAGCCATGTATGTCTCAGGGTCCAAACCCTCATTTGGCAATCCTAAGAAGTCATTCAGATCTTCTTGTTTGAGCACAAATTTGTGTCTCTTCAGAACTAGAACAGGCACCATCTCTCATTTCTTGTTTTTCTTCATCTCACTCTTCTCTATCATCACAACAGATTTGATGGATGTTATGCTCTTTTCCATTTCTATGAAGATTTCCAGCACCTGTCTATCATAACATTCGTCTGGGCCATTGGACAAGAATTTGGTAAGCCCAGCATTCTCCACATATTCAAATGCTCTCCTTATGTGGAATAGGTTAGGGTCATTGAGGGCTTTATGGTTATTGAAGCATACAATTTGCTCATACCAGTAATTTTTTTTTGTGTGAAAGTTCCTTGTAATCTATGTATAGTTGAGACATTTTTGAAGGTAGGAAACAAGGTCACAAAGGTTTGAAGATTATAAGAGTTGGGAGAAATAAGGAATCGTGGGTAAAACTGCTAAGTATGGAAGTTATTTATATGAGGAATCAAAGGTGGAGATTTAATCTGGAGTGAATTGATCTATGGTTGAGATGTAAGTAATAATTTGGAGGATAAATTGTTTTATCTTCCCAAGTGTTTTGTAATTATCACCAGAAAAGGAAAGTGGGTTGAGTTTAGATCAAGGGTTAGGATTTAAACAGATGATGGTTAAAAACGGGGCTTTTCATGAGAAAAACCCTCTCAAATACACTTCCCAAGATTTTACTGCACACTTACTATCACATTAAATGCGTCGTAGGCACGGTTACCAATAAAGTAACCATCAGTCAGAGGATGTCTCAGACTTGTAGACAGTGGACTTCCTTAGTCCAGTTACTGTCAGTCGACTCCTTTTCTATTCAGTGAAGTTGGTTCCACTGACTAATAGGGGGCCTGAAGATATCAGTGGACTTGTCAGCTGAGCCCACTGATGTTAGGTTAACCCTTCCCCCTTGAATAGTGGCTTGTGAATCTATCATATAGGTAGAAAATTCCCCCTGACTTGAGTCTCCTGATCAATTTCCTGATTCAGGATCAAGTAATCCGAACTCCACTGATAACTCATGAAACCTAGCTTCAGCCAGAGGTTTTGTGAGTATGTCAGCTCTTTGTTTATCATTGTGAATTTTCATAAGACAAACATCCTTCTTCTCCACATGATCTCTGATGAATTGATGCCTTATATCCACATGTTTGCATCTTATGTGAAGTACAGGGTTCTGTGATATTGCTATTGCACTGTTGTTATCATAGAAGATGGGTACTTTATTGGCCTGAATGTTATAGTCAGTTAATTGCCGCCTTATCCACAGGATTTGAGCACAGCAACTACTAGCTGCCATGTATTCAGCTTCAGTAGTGCTTGTTGCTACTGAGATTTGTTTCTTTGAGAACCATGAAATCAGCTTATTCCCAAGAAATTGGCAGGTTCCTGTGGTTGACTTTCTGTTAATCTTGTATCCTCCATAGTCAGCATCTGAGTAGCCTGTTAGTTCAAAGTTATCATCAGAGGGGTACCAGATTCCCATATTGACAGTACCCTTGAGATATCTTAGAATTTTCTTTGTGGCTTCCAGGTGACTCTTCTTAAGACTGACCTGATATCTTGCACAGATTCCTACTGCACAAGTAATGTCAGGCCTGCTTGCAGTGAGGTATAGAAGAGACCCAATGATTCCTCTATAAGTAGTCTGATCCACAACTTCTCTTTCTTCATCAGGTTCTAGCTTGGTGTTGTTGTTCATAGGTACCCTGACCACCTTGCTTGAACAACATTCAAACTTTTGTATCAGCTCCCTTGTGTACTTGGCTTGATTGATGAATATTCCTTCAGGGGACTGCCTGACTTGCAATCCTAGAAAGAAATTCATTTCTCCAATCATGGACATCTCAAAGTTTCCTTTCATGAGATGTGAGAATTTGGTGCACAGGCTTCATTTTGTGATCCAAAGATGATGTCATCCACATAGATCTGAACCAGAAGGATGTCATCTGCATGAGTGATTCTAAAGAGTGTCCTGTCAACACTCCTCTTAGTGAATCCATGCTCCAAAAGAAACTGTGACAGTGTGTCATACCAGGCTCTTGGGGCTTGTTTCAGGCCATATAATACTTTCCTAAGCTTATATACTTTATTGCCTTCCTCAAACACATGGGGTTGTTCTACATAGACTTCTTCATTCAGGACCTCATTGAGGAATGCACTCTTGACATCCATTTGATAGATCTTGAATTTCTTGTGGGCAACATATGCAAGGAATAACATGATAGCTTCCAGTCTAGCTATTGGGGCAAATGTTTCGTCATAGTCAAATCCTTTAACTTGAGAATAACCCTTTGCCACCAGCCTTGCTTTGTTTCTGACTATTACATCATTTTCATCCTTCTTGTTTTTGAAGACCCATTTTGTTCCAATGATGTTTGCATGCTTGGGCCTTTTGACTAGTTCCCATACTTAAATTCTTGTGAATTGATTCAGCTCTTCTTCCATGGCAATGATCCAGTTAGGATCTTTTATTGCTTCCTCTATTGTTTTGGGTTCCTGTGCTGACAGAAAATAACAAAAGAGAGCATTTTCCCCATGAAAAGTTCTAGTCTTGACTCCAAGGTTAGGATCTCCAAGAATTTGATTGATTGGATGATCAATCAACCAGCTTCTTCTGGATTGTCCTCTCTCTGTGGGGTTATCCACAGGGGATATCTCTTCTTCTGGGATTGAGTCACTAGGTTAAATAACACTAAGTAAGTCAGGAGAGAGAGCAGAGGGAAGGAGGCTCAAGTCATCATTCAGGGTTGTTTCAAAGTTATTAGCACAGTCTAGTCTGGCTTCCCCCTGAATATTATGCTTTGTTTCTGTCTCAGCTTAGCCAGCTTCTTCATTGACAGATGTTACCTGAGGAGTTGGGATTGTGTCAATCAAGCCATTTTCATCATTGTTGATTTCCTCATGTTGGTTTGCCCTCTGTGTGCCATCTCCTGAGTCCTCTGATCCTAGGTTGTCCCATGTAGGACCATATGCATCCACTGTCTTGTCAGAGGACTTATCCAGGCTCAGGCTAGTCATTTTATCAGTGATATCCTTGATGGTCTGATTTTTCCACGACTCAAGAGTATATTCATAAAAAATAACATGGGGTGTTTCTTCCACCACAAGGGTTCTAAGATTCTAAACCCTGAAAGCTCTACTAATTTGGGAATATCCAAGGAAGATTCCTTCATCAGCTTTGCTATCAAAGGTTTTCAATTGTCTCTTCCCATTGTTGTGAATGAAACACTTACAACAAAAAATATGTAAGTAGGATACCTGGGGTTTCCTACTATTCCACAGCTAATAGGGGGTTTTGCCTTGAGTTTTGGTGAGCATGGACCTGTTTTAAGTGTAACAGGCTGTAAGAATGGCTTCAGCCCAAAACCTTTTGGGAATTTGTGCATCAACAAGCATGGTTCTGGAAGCCTCTTTTAGTGTCCTGTTTCTTCTTTCAGCTACCCCATTTTGTTGGGATGTTCTTGTAGATGAGGTCTCATGGGATATTCCTAACTTATTGCAAAAGTCAGTAATAATAGAATTAATGAATTCAGTACCTTTATCAGATCTTATCTTGACAATAGATATACCCTTTTCATTTGTTAATTTCTTTAGAAGTTTAGGTAGCCTGAGTTGAGTTTCTTTCTTGCTAGACATGAAGATCACCCAGGTGAATCTGGAAAAGTCATCAACTACCACAAGTGTGTATTTGCTTCCATTGATGCTGGCTGGTGTGACAGGTCCAAATAGGTCCATGTGTAGTAGTTGAAGTACCCTGTCAGTGGAAGGATTTGGTTTTCCCTTGAATGAGGCTCTAATTTACTTCCCTTCTTGGCAAGGTTTGCAAATGTGATCCTTGTTGAACACCTCATTAGGCATCCCTTCCTCTAGACTCAATCTTGATATCTTATTGAGGGTTTTGAAGTTCAGGTGATTGAGTCTCCTGTGCCATAGCCAGGTCATGTCACTGGAGCTTTTGGCAATTAGACAGGTCTTTGTTGGACATGATCTCCAATCTGCAAGATACACATTTCCTTTCCTAGAACCTGTTAAAAGTACCTATGTGTTTGATGCATTTCTGACACAACACAAGTTACTTGAGAACTCAACATTATAACCTTTATCACAAAACTGGCTTATAGATAGCATCTTATGTTTCAGTCCACTGACATATGATACATTTGTTACCTGGACTGACCCTATCAGTAGGGTACCATAACCTTTTGTGATTCCTTTGGAGTTGTCACCAAAAGTGACCCGTGGGCCTTTCTTTTCTTTGTAGTTTGTCAGGAGACTTTGGTTGCCTGTCATGTGCCTTGAGCAACCACTATCTAGGTACCAGTCATCTTGAGATTCCAAGGAGTCCTTCATAAAAATTAATTCTTAGGTACCCATTTTGTGTTGGGTCCTATTTGGTTAGCTGTACCTTTTGGGATCCAAATCTGCTTAACAATCCTAATCACTTTGGACGGGCTGATTCTTCTCCCATAAACTTCTGCATAGACAGTAGGCTCCCTAGATGCCCTAGGAGTTGACTGTCTATAAGTGTTGGTCCTCTGTGGAATAGGTGTCCTGAGATTCCTCTTATTCCTAGAGGAGCTTGGTGCAGCTGGTCAGAAGTGTTGTTGATAAGAAGGGGTATAACTCCTCTTATAGGGCACATATGAGGGGGTCCATTGTAATGAACCCTTCTGTCGACTGCCCTGACAGTGGGTTCAGGCCAGTTAGTCCTTTTCCTAGATTGCCTCCTGGGAGATGATCTAGGTTGAGGATAAGTGTACTGAACACTACTCCACTTGTTTCTTGAAGGTTGATTCCTTCTTTGGAATTGACTCTTCTTGGAGTCTCTCCTGGGGGTGTATAGGTTGTTCTAGCCTTTTCAATAGGCCTACTAGGCACTATCACCTCCGCAATTGGTTCAGCAGGCCTTTTGCCCTTATCAAGGGTCCTTCTGGGATTCTCAGAGGACCTTACAAACACTCTCTGTCCACTGCTAGTAGATGCAGTGTTGAGAGGACCTTTTGAGGATGTGCATGGGAAGAATCATATCCCATGTCTGATGTCTGAACTATTGTGCAGGCTTGGAATTTCCTCTATAGCAAGAGAGGGTTTGTTCAGAGCCTCTAATTTTCTCAGCAGATGATACTCAGATTCTTTCAGCATATTTACATTACTGATAAGAGTTTTAATTTGGATTACTAGCTCATTGTTTTCACCAGCTAGCCTGATCTGATCATCAGTCAGTCCCCTGATCAATTCATCATTTACACTAATCGGACTTTTGAGTGTTTCCACTTCATTTGTCAGGGCAATGGTCTGGGATGCTGAAGCAAGGTCTGCCTCATTCTCAGACTCAGCTAGCTTAGAATTCTCAGTGGCTAGCTTCCTATTTTCTTCCTCAAGAGTGAGGTATGCTTCTTGCAGCCTGGAGAAATCAACCATCAACTGTTCTAAAGAGAACTGAAGGTTGAGGTCCCCTGCTGACTCTGAGCTAGGCTCAGGTGAGTGTTCTACTAATTGACAAAGATGGGATTATAGGCAAAGATCATCATCACTACTATAAGTGAACATCTCCTTAGATGAGCTTCCAGCTTGCTCATCTTCTGCCACCATTGCTCTTCTTTCCAGTCTCCTGTCCCTCTTGGCCTGCCTTTCCTTTCTCTCATTTGTACTCAGCTGGGGGCAGTCATAGTGGAAGTGCCCTGTCTTGTTGCACTGATAGCATCTCTTGGTATCATCATCATCAGCTTCTTCTTTGTCCTTCCTTTTGGAATCTGACTTTGAGGTGGATTCTTCACCTTTGTGATTTCTTCTGTATTCCTTTTCAGGCTCCTTCATATCTCTTGGAGTAAATCTGGATTTCTTCTCCTTGGTGTCCTGATAGTATCTCTATACTTCCCAAACCTTGAATTCAACTTTTCAAACCTACTTGCTAGTAGGTTCATCTCTTCTTTCAACTCAGCCTTGCTCTGTGATTTGCATGGCTTGTTGACCTTCTTGATCTTGGCTGGTTAGCCTTCAGAACTGATTGCCTTGAAAGCTACTCCTTTCTCAAAGGAGGAAGGCTCTTCTGTAGCTCTTTTTCTATTTAAATCAAACTCATAGTCCTTGAGTTCTGAGAATACTTGTTGCATGGACATGTTGGACAGATCCTTGGTATTCTGCATCATGACAGAATAGACATCCTACCTAGGTGAGAGTCCCCTGAGTATCTTGAGAGCAACCTCTCTCTTAGTATAGACCTTTCCAATGGAGTTTATCTCATTCATGATGTCAGTGAACCTGCCATCAAGTTGATCAATGGTCTCATTTGACTCCATTGAGAATTGTTCATACTTTTGAACAGCCACTGACAATTTATTTTCTTTGATTTTGTCAGTGCCCTCACACAGGAGAGCGAAAGTGTCCCATATCTCCTTTGTAGTTGTGCAGTGAACAACCCTTCCCATGACAGAGTCAGGAATGGTTGTGTATAGTATGTTCATTGCTACAAAGTTGAGATTATGTCTCTTCCTCTCATCAGCAGTGAAGTCATCTTCATCTTTAGGCCACTCTTCTCTTGGAGCATTGATTTGAGCTTGTGTGATCCTAGGATTAGCAGTCATGAAGACAAAGGGAGCTCTGGTGATGACCCTGAGCATTTCATCATGTACATAGGCTAGGTGAGCCCTCATCCTGATCTTCCAGAAGTCATAGCCTTCCACTGAAAACTGGGGCAGCTTGTGATGTGATAGATGGTTGAGAAGATTGGTCCCCATGTTGGAGTCTGAACTCCCAACAACATTGGTATTGGCTCCTGTGGCTGTGTTCCCTATGTTAGTTAATCCTTCTGCTTGAGTAGACATGTTTGAAAGTACTCTGAAAAAGGTTAGTCAGATCAGTTCAAATGACCACTTATGATATGGCAGGGCAGTGGTTCTTAGAACCCCTGCTCTGATACCACTTGTTGGTCCCAGATAAACAATAACAGGTGTATAGGGGGGAATACACCTGTAATTACATATTTTTGAAAATATGGGTTTTACAGCGAACTTAAGAACACAGGTGACCTGGTAAAAGGTCAATGGACTTGAAAAGTCCCCTGTTAGGTAACCTATGTATTTGATCAGATTTTAGATTTAGCAGCAGATTAAGTAAACACTTTTTCAAAGATTTATCAACACACACAAAAGAATAAAGCATTAAGAACACATGAGATTCATAGTGGTTCGGAGTTAAACTCTCCTACATCCATTTTTCCTGATTTAACAGGAGAATTCCTTATCCTCAGGAAGTCCTTATTTTAGAGTGCCAAGGTGCACTGATCAAGAACAACTTCTCTTGATCTCTAGGATTTTCCCTGAGTCGTAGTCCTCTCAAGATTTCAGACTGAGACACTACTCAGCTTACTTTCTTCCAACTCACAGCCTTGAACCTATTTCAGTTTAAGGGATTAAGTTCTCCAACTAAGGTTGAGATAACCCTTTACAATGATGAACAATATCTAGTTTGAGTTATCTCAGTAGGCTTCTAAGGATATAATAATGTAAGCCTAATTACAGAGTTGAGCTCTAAACAATGCAAGCACTTGAGAAACTAATATGATTTCGAGTACTAGAGAATTGAGATGATCCTTGGAGAGTTTTTAGAAATTCAGATGAGCTTGATAGTTTCCCGTGCTTAGCTTCTTCTTCAACTGTTGTATTTATAGACTTAATTTGAAAGACTATCTGTTGGAGAGATAGTTTCAAATTAAGCTATTTTGGTAGTCCAACGTTCTTCAAAATCCTTCTCAGATTTTGGAGTGGTCAAATATGTCAAATGTTGTAGTCCAACGCTCTTCAAGATCTTCTTTAGATTTTGGATAGTCAATTCTTAAGCATTTAATGGTTGAGAGCTCATTAAATGCCTGCTTAGAGTTAATGCAACCGCCTTTGAAAAGTGTGCCATCCTATGTTGTTGGTTGCTTCTGAACTTGGTACTAACAGGTCAGTCTTTGTGTCAAGTCCGTACATAGGTGGCAGATTCTCATTGGTCTGTCTTAATTGTTCTTCAGTCTAGTCAAATGGTTACATTGAAGTCTTCTATCTTTTCATCAGGTGACTTAGAACATTCCATATGTTACATTCAACACTTCATTTATGTGTTGCAACTACTCTCATATAATACTGAAGTGTATTAAATGCATCAGGCTTGTTCTTCAGGGGAGTTCTTCAGGTCACCTTTACTTAGTCTCCTGGGGTGCCTTTCTTCAGAGGTGGGTGTATCTCCTAACTCTACATCAGGCTAGTTCTATCTAAGGTAACCTGATTTTTATAACTTAGTTTTCCTAAGTTTTTGACATAGCCTCCTAACAGTTAGACTATTTTTCTAAGCTTTACAACTCTTTAGCTTATCAGGGGAGTCTTTGAGATTATATCAAAACATTTTATTAATCATTTCCCAACACCGTTGACTCTGATTTTTTTATATTTTTTATGAGAATTTTGATGCTCTACTCAAATGTTTAATACTTTAAATCTGTTTCACGATAAATTTATCATAGATAATTTTCATACAAAATGTTGCCTTAAAATATAGGGTGAAAGTTAGTTTAAAAAATTAGTATAGAGGCTCATAAAAAATATCATATGGATATAAAATCCATAAAATAACACATATCACAAAATTCGGGGATCCTGATCGTGTCGGGCTGGATTTGGATAGTTTTTTTTCAAAATTTATTATTTTTTCTTCCAGTTTGTGTTACTATATGACCAAATGCATATTACTGTAATGCAAAAAATGTGTTACTATCAGACTAAATGTTATTTTATTACATATATTCATTTTTTTATAGAAATAAATATTTTTCATTTAATATAAAAGTAAAATGTGTGTTACTATAAAAATAAATATTAATTTTTTATAAATATTTATTTATTTTTATAAAAATAAAATTTTTCCATATAATAACACATATAAAATAATTAAACGTGTGTTGTTGGTCCCTTAGTGCTGAAGGTCTATAGGAGGGGTGAATAGACATTCAAGTAATATTTAAAATTTTAAAACAAGATTTATAGTAAAGACTTCACAGTACCTTTGTTTTAAAAATCTACACGTATTTTAGACAAAAAACAGTTGTAGAATACCAAGTTTACGAATACAGAGTTTTGAAAACAAATAAAATATCAAATTATAGATATCTTTTCAAAGTGGTTTCTTATCTTAAAAAAGTGTTTTGAGAGACCTCTGTGTGCATTAGAAATTGTGTAAGTGTTAATGAAAAATAATATAAACAACCGAGTTTACAGCTGAGTGACTAACAAGTCTGCAACTGTAGATTCTAAGTTTGTAAGTTTTATGGAAATGTTTCAAATAATGATGCATGTGTCAGTTTTAAATAAACAACAATAAAGTAAAAACAAAAGTAAAATGTACAATCAATTTATAGTGGTTCAAAGACTATAAAATCTTTCTACATCCATTGTTACACCACTTAGGTGCCAAATACACTATGATGATCACACAGATATTTACAGGTGCTTTCCTCTAAGAACTAGCTCTCACATAGATTACTATTCTAGGTTGAACACTCTCCTATTCACACACAATACAGATGATTCACTCAGAATCTTTTAACCTCACAAAGATAAATCTATACTAACTAGATGTCAAACTAAAAACAAAAATAAGTGAGGGAACAACAACAAAAATGTGATTCTTTTTTAAGTAATACCTTACAAGCTAACTTATGAATCTCAGAGATTATCTCTCTCTTTTAAAGTGTTGGTCCCGAAACGAGTTAAATCAGTGTATGGGGGGGGAATACACTGATGTCAGATTTTTTTGAAAGACTCAGAAAAATGCTCTAACGCACTCAGTCAGGATTCCCTGAAGTACTCAGTATGCTGAATGTCCACAGGGGCAGCAGGGACGGTTCAGTAACGAGTCAGATAAGCTGAGTGTGAGTAAAGTGCTCGGAAGCTCAGTAGAGATAACAAACCTACTGACTGCTAGGAAGCGAGTCAGTTGGACTACTATCTCAGTGAGTCAGAGTACGTGCAGAAAGTGAGCTCTTA
Organism: Prunella vulgaris; assembly: GCA_026898435.1. Classification (NCBI taxonomy): domain Eukaryota; kingdom Viridiplantae; phylum Streptophyta; class Magnoliopsida; order Lamiales; family Lamiaceae; genus Prunella; species Prunella vulgaris. Next base: position 142,285 of record JAPKLY010000444.1, on the reverse strand, counting down.
GATTCTACTCGTTTTAGTTTCTGAAAACGTTTTCTCTGAGTTGCTTAGTAAATTGGTGGTTAAGGCTGAGTGCACAGTATTCAGATTCAGGATGATTGATTCAGTCCTGAAGTTAAAACCAATGCAGTATGTTCAGTTTAATATGATGTCATTTATGATCCTGAATAAAACAGTAAATCAGCACGCAGGGGACTTTTTAACGTGGTTCGGAGATAACCAACTCCTACGTCCACGACCTGATTTAACAGGAAGCTATCCTCAAAACCCTGAGGATAGGTACTTGGGTTTTACGTGCCAAGGGACACGAGTAGCCAACTTCCTCTCTTAGGAACTAACCCCTGGGCGTTTTACAAGTCCCAGTCCTTCTAACCAACCTATCTCACACTTTGAGAGGTTTGGTATTCTGGTTTCCAACTAAGATAACTCTAGCAATACAAATCAATGCTAAATAATAGAGCTATCAATCTAAGCAAATACAGAGTGAATCCTACTACAACACTAGGGAAATTTAATTGCAGAGTGTTGTTTATGATATGCTTTGTGTTCTTGGATTCTTGAGAGTTTTCTCTTGGAAATTTCCCGTTAACCTTGAATGGGTGCAAGGTTCTCCATATTTATAGGTGAGATTTAAAATAGATCCGTTGGAGGAGATCAAATCAAATCTTTCCTATTTTAGGTAGATTGCAGGCTAGAAATACTGTTCGACCTACCCGCCATGCTTATTCTGGCAAGTTGTCACATCACCTGCAACCTTTTGAGACGCATTAAATGCCGCATTAAATGCTGCGCAGACTCCGTGCTTGCGTGTCGAAAGATCATTGGCTTTCCGCTATAACGGCTAGTTGACCTTCAGACATTTATCCTTCCTCGTACATTCAATGCTCTGAGTCTCTTGTTAATAACTCAGTCTGAACGTGTCTTAATGGAGTCTTACTGACATTCTTTTTGTCTCTTGTCCCATAGCATAAATAACCTTTTGCTTTGGACTGACATGATTCAGGTGATCTGAACCAAAGCCTGAGTCAGATCCTACGTGCATTCAGTACAGCCTGATAGGTTATTCAGCTCAGTATGTGTTACCTTTTTGCTTTGGACTTACAGGATTCAGGTGAACTGAACCAAGGCCTAAGTCAGGTCCTATGTGCATTCAGCACAGCCTGATAGGTAACACTTTACTCTTCACTGACTGAGTTCTGTCCTGAACATGCTTAGTGTATTCCGTAGAAACATCAGACAATGGTACTTCAGGAATGACCTCAGGATGAATCAGCAGGCTTCGATCTTCAGCTTCAGAACAGACAATCTTCAGCGAGACTGACTGACTCCTTCAGAATGGTTTACACTTCA
>JAPKLY010000444.1:110691-122076 GCA_026898435.1 Prunella vulgaris | reverse complement strand
TGCTACTGGGCCGAACTTGGATCGAACATCCAACCTTCTCACACATTTAGGTGCACAATTAGCACTTCAGCAAGGCAAGTTTTACGTTATGAATCTATTACTATATCTATTATTATATATAAAAGGCTTTTTCAACCTCCTAATTTTTCATTCTTACGCTAACAAGTATTGAGAAATTGGCTGCATTTTCTTTCGTCTTCCTCCTCAGCTGATTGTCTTTATCATAAGGCCGGTCACAATCGAATCTCCCCGTCACTGTTTTTTATTTGGTACTTGAGTTTCCACTCTTCATATCTTCTCCAAAAATTTATTCGTCTTCTTCTCAGCACAGCGCCGATAGCAGAAGATTAGGGCTTAACTTCTTCACCAGGTATTTAGATAATATTTTTAGGCTAAATTTATATTCATCCAATGCTTGTCTTGAATAATTTGGTTGAAGGAATTTACCTTAGAAAGTTGTTATTCACATGTTTTATAAATAATGCATACTACATGTTCGATGAAATGTCCCACTCACATTTTTTAAGCTTTACTCCATTTCTCTTTAGTCTCTGTTTTTCCCTCTTCCTTTAATCATCTTTTCCTGTTCTCTCTAAATTTTATTTTTTCTCTCCATCATCTAATGTTATTTTCCCTTAAACACAGGGTTTCTTTTGGCCATCAAGTGTCGACATCTGTGATCAATTTGTGGTCGGAGTTTCAGTTCCAGGTATTCCATTTAATACGATTTCATTCACTTTCTCTCTGTGATTTGTGTATGTTATTTTTATTCAACGTAGAATTATACAAATGAATGAAGAAGATAAAGTTGTATAATAGGGAAAAGCCCATATATACTGTTTATTGATACAGGTAATGAAAAGATGCAATGCAGCTTGCTCTATTTAATTTATGGGTGTATGAGTTGTAGCTCTAACAAACTAAGCCAACTGAAACAACTTTATTTGCATGAGAGACGATATACTGCTATGTTTACAGATGTCATACACCACAGGTTATAAAACATTATTACTAGAGGGAGTATAACAACTTACTTTGTTCATTTATTTAGTCTCACTTAGAGTAGATAGAATCTGGGTTGGTTCTTGTTAGGTTGTGAATTTTGCTTACATTGGGTTTGCGTCTTTCGAATTTATGTTTGTGTATCAATGTTTTGATGAAAAAAAATGAATATTTTCCAGCATCACTAAATAATTTACACGTAATAATATTTGTGAGAAGTTTCTTTGGTATCACTAAGAGTTCCACTGTTTCAGCAAGTGATTCTTATATTTTTAGAATGTCTTTTTTTTTTTTCTGCCTTAGATCCCTTTACTTGCTAAATATGAAGCATTATTTATTGTGGTTGACAAATAAAATAGAGGTGGTCAATATGCATGTACAACCTATGTGACGTTCAATAACCCACATGCTTTGGAAACTACTTCCCTGCTCAATGTAAGTTGATTTATAGATCTTCAATATTGCTACATTCATAAACTTATGGAGCATCATGGACATGATATCTGGTGTCTGTTAATGAATCTTACTGTAGCGTCTTTAATTTCCATGAGTTGAGAAGTCCAGATTTTTTTCACTGGACCTTTGCTTAGTGAGTGAGAATCATAAACAACTAAGCAAAATTAATGCCTCTAAATTTGTGTCTTGATCAATATTGCTTTCTTGCAAACAACATCATCATATTTACCTTTATGCATACTCAACATAGAAGAAAGCATAATGTTACCAATAACACATCTTCGTTCTCAGTGAAAAATTACATCTTTAAACTCTAAGTTTATCTATTCTTAGAACAAGCTTTATTATTGATTATTTTAATTCTTCTCATCAATGTCTAATTCTAGATTCTTAAATATATTGGCTATTCACTTGCCAAGACATCGTGGGAGAACATAAACTATAGTTAGCGGAAGTTAGAGAGACAACTTGAATCTAGATCAACATTATTTATTCATTCTACTTTTTTCCCTCTATCCAGCTGAAAGTTCTGAGACAACCTCATTATTTTTAAACTTCAAGTTATTTTCTCTTCCATGTGTTGACATATTTTCCTTTGACTTGTCGAAGTTTCTTAATTACTATTTAATTTTTTTTTGAAACATTATTAATGTACTTCTGAATTAACAAATTTAGGATATATTGAGAGTGGGTTTTGTTATAATTTTGCATATTGTTGTAATTTAAAAGAGAAGAAATTAGTATTTGTTTATAATGTAATACAATAATTGGCTTAAAGTCTCTCTAACATCAAGTATGTTTTATTTTTGTGTAAAGTTGGATAATGGATTCTGGAGCAAGTAAGTGGGTGAATCTCTTACAGTCTAGTAACATCTTACGATCTAGTGATGAGTATGCAAGAGTAGCGGAAGATTATCTTGATCATGCATTTTCTACTCGAGCAGAGAGGGATCAAATTACCTGCCCGTGTAAGGAGTGCTATCATCGTTTTTGGCATCATAGAGCTAAAGTGTATAATAATTTAATTGTCAATGGCATTAGTCCAGGGATTAAACAATGGCATGTTGATGAGAAAAGTGTACCCTCTATGTCAAATAAAACTATAGATTCTGATAACTATCGGCCAAACATGGATGATGATATGGAAAGCTTGTTGTATGATACTCATAGAGATTTAATCGAAAAAATTTCTACTAATGATCAGGGGCACCTCATGAAAATATTGAAGAGGAGTCCAATGTAGAAACCAAAAAGTTTTTTATTGGTGGAAGATGGAAAACAAGAAGTTTATCCAGGGTGCAAATCTTTTCGAAGCTATCATTCATCATTAGATTGTACCTATTCAAGTGTGTACACGGATTGACAAATTCATCATTTTCTGAACTCCTTGAAATTATCCGAGAGTTGATTCCTGAAGTAAAATTGCCTAAGTCTTACAATGAAGCTAGGAAATTGGTGAACGATTTGGGTTTACATTATCAGAAGATTGATGCATGTCGTAATGACTGTATGCTTTTCTGGAAAGAAAATGAAAGTGCCACATCTTGCATTGTTTGCCAAGCTCCAAGGTGGAAAGATATTAATAAACATCCAGAAAATAATGAGAATGATCAATCATCTCAACATGCTTCGAAGATTCCAGTTAAAGTAGTTTGGCACTTTTCCTTAAAACCTAGGCTTCAAAGATTGTATATGTGTTATGAAACAACTGATTACATGAGATGGCATGATGAGAAGAGGCTTAAAGATGGGAACTTAAGGCATCCAACAGATGGAAAATCTTGGAAAGATTTTGATTCCTTGTACCCACATTTTTCTCAAGATTCTCGTAATGTGCGATTGGGCATTGCAAGTGATGGATTTAATCCATTTCGAACTATGAGCACCTCACATAGTACATGGCCAGTTGTTTTAATTAATTATAACCTACCACCATGGTTGTTTATGAAGCCTGAATCCCTTATATTGTCTCTTCTTATTCCAGGCCCTCTTTCACCAGGAAATAACATTGATGTTTACCTTCAACCTTTGATAGAAGAGTTAAAAGATTAATGGGATTTTGGGTTGGAGACATTTGATGTTTCAAAGCACCAAATATTTCAGATGCATGTAGCCGTACAATCAACAACTAGTGATTTCCCTGGCTATGCCATGCTGTCCGATTGGAGTACCAAAGGAAAGTATGCTTGTCCATACTGCCACTATGAAACAAATCACTTGTACTTGAAGTGTAGTAAAAAAATGTGCTATATGGGCCATCGCAAATTTTTAGATGCAGATCATCATTGGCGTCAAGAAAAGAAGTCTTTTAATGGTAAAACAGAGGAGATGTCAGCTCCAAATCCATTATCTGGGACAGAAATTCTAGATTTGTTACAGAATTTTGAAAATAAGTTTGAAAAATTACAATCACGGAAAAAAGATGAGTCTTGTCCATGGAAGAAAAAATCGTGTTTTTTCAATTTACCTTATTGGAAACATATTTCATCTCGTCATCATTTGGATGACATGCACTGATGCACATAGAGAAAAATATTTGTGATACTGTGCTTGGGACTTTGTTAGATATACCTGGAAAAACAAAGGATCATCTTAATGCTCGGTTGGATCTAAGAGAAATGGGGATCAGACAATCACTACACCCTAAGGAGTCTGTTGACAAGCGTAAAATTTTGTTACCTAAGGCATCTTTTTCAATGTCAAAGAAGGAGAAAACATTATTTTGTGAGGTATTGAAGAATGCAAAGCTACCACAAGGATGTGCGTCGAACATAGCTCATTGTGTGCAGGTGAAAGAAGGGAAAATATCAGGTTATAAAAGTCATGATGCTCACATTTTAATGCAATATTTACTTCAAGTTGCTGTTAGAAAAACACTACCTAAGCATGTAGCCCTTGCTTTGATAAGATTAAGTACCTTTTTTTAGAGGTATATGCAGTAGAGTTATTAACCCAAAAGATCTTGATCGTTTGGAAGGTGAAATTGTTGATATTCTTTGTACATTTGAAAGAATATTTCCACCTTCATTTTTTGACATCAAGATCCACTTGCCTATTCATTTAGTTAATGAAGTTAGACTAAGTGGACCGGTAAGTGGCTGGTGGATGTACCCAATAGAGAGGTATCTCGGAAAGCTCAAATCATATGTTCGTAATCGCAGTCGTCCAGAGGGTTCTATTGCTGAAGGATATTTGGCAGAAGAGTGTCTGATTTTCTGTTCAAGATATTTAGAAGATGGGGTAAAGAAGCGATCAAAGAACTACCAAAATTATGAGAAAGTTGCAGCTGTTGACATATCAGAAATATTTCCTAAGATTGGTTATCCACTTGGGAAAAGAAAGAAGGGGAAGAAAGGAACTTCAGTCCACTTAGATTCACTCTCAAAGGATCTAGCACATCGATATGTGTTATTCAATTGCAAAAATGAAGATGTTGAGAAATATATCAAGTGAGTTATTTTATAAAATTTATTTGTATAATTTATCAAAAATATATTATTAGTCATTGAATTTATGGTATTTCTACTGATGCAGGGAACATGAAGATGACATGAAAAGTAAGTCCAAAGATAAGCATAGGAAAAGGTGGAGGCAAGCTCAACAACATAGCCAAGAATTTATGGTTTGGTTTAGAGAAAAAATTGAGTCGAGCCAAGTTTCTGATCATATTAAATGGTTCTCCATAGGTCCTTCCAGCTCTGCAAGAAGATATACAGGTTACTTTATTAATGGTTATAGGTTCTATACAAGTAAACGTGACGCAAGATGCAAAACACAAAATAGTGGAGTCACTTGGATTGCATTAACTTCAAGTTTTGCTAGTACTAAGGACCATAATCCCATTCTAGATAATATCACGTATTACGGGGCTATAAGTGAGATCATTGAGCTAGATTATTGGGGTTCCTTTAGTACAATCTTATTCAGATGTGATTGGTTTCAAGTGGAAAAAGATCAGTACGGTCTCACACGTGTTAATTTCAAAAAGTTGTGTTGTGTCGATGATCCATTTGTCTTGGCATCACAAGTGAATCAAGTATTTTATGTGCAAGATCCTATTGAAAATGATTGGAATTATGTAATGAAAAAGTTGCCGAAAGAATTTTTAACACTGAGGATCAAATAGAAGATGCATATTTGGTTGAACCTTGTGATAATGGTGATGATAGAATAACAAATATGATTGATGACGATGATGTTGTCGAGTGGTGTAGAGAAGATGTGCCTCACACTTTGGTTGAGATGCATCACAATGACTCAACAGAAGAAACACCTATTGATGCCCATGAAAATAATTCAGATATGGAATGGATGGACGCTTGAGTCAAATCTAAGGTGATGATACTAGTAGTTATTTCTTGAAAAATGTTCTGATTTTCTCTAATCTATATTTATTATTATGCGTTTGACAAATTTTGAAATGTTACTGCAGAAGACCTAATTTTTAACTAAAATCTATTTGAGTAAAAAAAAAGTCTGTCATTAGAAACTTTGTACTCATGTGATTTACTCTTATGTTGAAGCATAATCAGCATTTATTTTCAAGATCTCATTCTGATAATTAATTTTTTTATCGTATTTTTTTATTGTGACCAAGGGAAACCTATTAGAGGAGCGTAATATTTGTGTTATAATATCTCAATGATCCACCTTCTATGGGAGAATTGCATCTGAGAGTTTTCCAATTCTTGTGGCAGGTTATTGGCTTCCTGATTTCTTTAATTGATTCAAGCAGTTCAAGGATTGACAACTGCAGTAGCAGTACTGTTTTCTTGGCGTGTGATACAGTTTTGAACTTTTTGTTAGAGGTATAACCTGTTGCTGCATTCCAACAGTGAATATAATGAGATCTTAGTAATTGAAGTCACACATTCCTTTTGCTTTCAATAGAGGGAGCAACTTCATCTTCCCTTGGAAAATTCTTGGTCTGTCAAGCTCTTACGGGCTTTGACACGCTGGACAGGTATGCTTGTCTACTTTGAAATATCGACTCTTACGCAATTGTGTCTTTATCATGTTAAAAGTTGGTTAAGTAGCTGATTAACTCTGTAGTTGGATTCTTATGTTTTGCTTTGCATGTCTGTTCTGTGTTCTGCATGCTTCATATTGATGGAGGCGCTATTATAAATTACTGAGTCTCCTAAGATTTGACATAAGGATGAAAATTAAGATTAAATGTATGGGCTAAGGAGACATGATATTTTTAACTGGACAACAGATTGAGTTGGGGAAAGTACTTGGTAGGGTGGTTCCCATGATATTAAGAAGAAAATATAGACATTGAGCTTTTAATATGATTTGTTTGACTAGGTTTAGACAAATTCAACAATGTTGATTCTAGGTTTAGACAAATTCAACAATGTTGATTATCCTGTCACATTTTTGGAACATTTAGTTTGAAAATCAACATACAAAATTAGGGAAGTCATTAACTGATAGAGGCATAAGGTCATTAGATGCCTTCAACATATTCATATGTCATTTCTAGTTCTGCACGATGTGTTCTCTACCGTAGAGACTTGCTCTTCATTCTTTTGTACAACATTTGACAAATAATTGGGAGATTAATTTCAAAATTCTACTATATGCATCATGTCCACACGGTTTTAACTGTTACTTCAATTATTTTGTTTATTGATTGGGCTTCTGGCTTGGTTATGCAGATGACGCAATGGAGCCTTCTGCTGTTATGATGGTATCTAGCATATGCTCATTCATACTTTATTTTGTGTGAATTAGTCGAAACACACACAGTTTACTTGAGTCTGTTTCAAAAGTGTTGGAAAATAGAAGATGAAGAATATTCCTGTTCGATCTCTTTTTATATTTTGAATGCTTGGACATAATAGAAGTTAGGACTCGATTATATATTTGTAGAAATTTATATTTTTATTTATTTATTTATTTTTATCAAAAGTACTTTTAAGATAGAAAACTCTAAGATAAAAAAAAAAGAGAGATTGATATAATTTCTTTGCTTATACTTTCACCTATATCCATTAATTTTGAATTAAGCAAACTTCAACTAAAAAAATAATCAAGTACAATTACTCAACAATCATGTATATTAAATTTGTACAGTGATGGATCACATACTAAGCACGTGCTAAACAATTAGTATATATAAAAACACAATAGCGGCTTCCTTCATAAGTTCCCGCTAAAATACCTAAAATAATACTTCCTTCATTCCACTATAAATTGCTTATTTTTTCATTTTCGTCCGTCCTATTATATGTTGCTCATTTTTTCACTTCTTTATTAGTATTTTCAATACTTTTTATACTATTCCAATTATTTTTTCATTTTTCTCCATTACATCATATGTACTATATAAATATTTTTATACCCTTCTTAATATTATTGTCCAAAAATTGTGAGTAACTTATTAAATTTTTAATTCACATTCATTCCATATATAAATTACAATTATATCTTGAATGAGTGTTGATAGGCGACCTAGGAGGCGAGCTAATGAGGATTAATCAGGATAAATAAAAAGCTTAAGGCAAAGATGCTCGCCAGGAGCTCGCCAAGATCACCAATCCACGTTATCACTCATTGACAAATCACCTCACCAAGTGGAAAGTAGCCCGCCGATGGCTCGCCACTTCATAAGGGGTGTGGATCACCTAAAGAAGCTATGTACTCACCATTCAACACAACAAAAATGCCCAAATAACACTTGTCGTATTAGTCAAATAACAATGTAATTAGTGTATAAAATGTGGCAAAGATGACAAGTGTTACGACACTTGTCATTTAATTAAGTCATTTAAGCTAGATTAGTGTCACCTCATCACATGCAAACATATATATATATATATATATATTGTACTCATTTTCAAGATTCTAAGTTCATTAGATACAAAAATACTTCTCTATATTTTCTCTCTCTATCATCCTACATTTAAATTATGTTTAATTGTTGTTTGGAAGAATCCAAAGCTAGATTTAGGCACATAATTATTCTAATTAGCAAATTCTTCTAACAATGAGTTATATTATTTAAAAATATTTATTTATTAATTTTGATATATTGTTGAATACTGATATTTAAGGAAAACTTCATTAGTATTTTCAATATTAATGTCATTTCTAAAATTTTAGTATATATTTTGTTAGTTTGAAGAAAATTTCAAACATAAATAATTGGGTGATACTTACATATATATAATTATCTCTCATAAATTATATATTAATGAAAAATTTTAAAAATTTGAAATAACAATTAGTTGAAGAACAAAATAAACTTAATTTACATTTATAAGACATTGTATCTCATATTAAATCAATATCAATCATGCGCGTCGTATAGGAGAATAACAAGTTTCTACTAAGTAAAACGTGAGTTTCTATTTGCACAAGACAATATTTATTTCCATTTTGTATTTTATTTATTTTCCAGAATTTATTTATTGTAATTAAAATAAAGTACTTCTCAGTGCCCAAATTTATTTCAAGTTTTTTAATCTATCTCCCAAATCTATTCTAATACCTTTTTAGATATAATATTTTATTATTATACTCCGAAAATGATCACATGCACACCGTGAATGTGATAATGATATATAATGAGTACATTATTATTTTAATTGATTACTTAAGTTTGCTTATGTGTCATTATCATATTTGCAATAGAAATATAAATTAATGTTCAGCGATGAACATGTGATCATTTTCAATTGCACTTACAAATAATCATTTTATTCTTTAATAGATTCATAATAACCTTATAATATTCTTGCTTTATCTATCTTATCTCATTTTCAAAAAATTCTCATCTATTTCAATTAGAATAAATTTGGGGAATGAAGGGAGTATATTTTAAAATTATAACACTAAAACACCGTAAAATATATTTATATTAAAATAAAATAAAAATTCAAATCAAAATTATACTATTTGAAATTAATTGAAAATTTTAGTAAAGTATGGAAATTTTGAACAAATAAAAGTATGTATCTAACGTTATCATTAGGCTAATTAAGTTCTTTTAAAATCATTATAGAAATATAACTAAAAAAACATAAGGTTTTCAGCATTTGACGTATTGATATTTGAGAATATTTTTAAAAAAACATTATTAATTAACCACTAAACATAATTAATTAACCACTAGTTCCTGAAGCAGACTCCGCTTGGGCAACACCCCACAATCTACCATCAAAACGCCAATTTCAACTACCTAAACCTTTCGCCAATTTCAACGCCAATTTGAATCCCGTAAGTGGGTGTGCATTCGAATCTACCAGTGAAACTGCCGTTGTTTCTCTCTTCACAACCATGGATGAAGGCGGCAAATTTTTTAGAAAAGTCCCGCTAATTTTATTTTGGCGAATAACCGTTCCTCTCCACGTAAGTACTTCTGCAATTCTCCCTATTATACAAGTTATCCTCAACATATTCTGCAAAAATATCACCATCTTCCGATGCCAACAAGGTTTGCCCCCTTTCTCCGATTTCAATATGTTTTAATTTAAATGGTGAATTAGGAAATGTACAATGTGTTGCTTCTGTGGTCTTTGCCCTTGCTAGCGTTCAAAACAATTTGAGCAAATGATGGATTTTTTTTTTTTTTTTTTGTAATTGGTCGAGCATGACAAAGTTTGTGGAAGATAAATAGTCTCTTAAAGCTTTTTTATGAACTTGTGATTCAAATGAAACATATGATCTTAGAAGGAACTGTTTTAAAGTTAATTAGGCAAAAGTTATAAACAAAGACACTGCTGTTTTAGGCTACACATGTGTGATCATTTTTTCTTTTGAGGTTCACGCTTATACTAAGCTGTTGGAATGCCGATAGTTGTAAGGCCAGAATTATTTGAGGTATTTGAATCTTGCCCTTTAGTTTAGCTTTACAGGGTAAAACCCATCTCACACATGTAGGAGTAAACATATGATTTCGTGCATGAATAAACCTATGAAGTCTACCTAATTTTCACCATCTGTGTCTCAGGACAGTAAATGATATATTAGCAAAAATATATGGATGTTCGTACAGTAACTGTGAGAGGGATATAATTTCACGTCTTTAGCTGCTAAAAGAACATTTAGCTTGTCTGATTTCTCTAAGTGGGTCTGTGGGTGTAATACTTCCATCACAACAATTCTTTTGTTCTCTAGCATGTCTATCCCCTTATAATTTGCAATACTTTAAGCAAAAGTGAATTTCGTCCAAGTGCAGGGATTATAATAAATATGTTTTGATTAGGTTCTTAATTTGTAAATAGATAGCATCACATATGCATATTTTGTGCTACTTAAATGCTAATTTCTATTATAGCATCTTAACTTGTCTATTTTTGGGGTGTGAGTGTGCAGTGCTTATGAATTTTGTTTACAACTACGACTTATATTGAAAAATACAAATGCTTGCTACCACATAACCCCTGGTTGCAGCCTATTACCCTTACACTACTGCATAACCCCTGGTTCAGGTTGTAGTCTATTACTCTTACACTACTGCACATAGGATTTCAAATTGATTATATATCCAACAGACCTCCTAACAATGTATTTTGGGACTAATATAAATATTTGGTTTACAGAAGTTATGTTCAGGCTTATATTTGTACATTGCCAACTATTTTTTATGACATTTAATATGTTTTTCAAATTCAAATATGGTGCAAAGGATTAGATAGTGCTAACATTTTATGCATTTTCTTAAATTTTAACTGCAGATTCTGAGAGTATTGTAGCTTAAAATGGCAGAGTATGAGGAACAAAGGTCAATGAGAATTGAAGAAAATAAAAGAAAGATGAGGGAATTGGGGATTCAATCTATGACTTATGAAACGATGGGTTTGAAGAATCAAAATAAGAGAAAAAAAGGCAACAAACTGAAGTCCAATGAAGTTCTTGCAAAGAATGTTGAATATATAGCTGATAAAGAAACTGAAGTAGACCATTCAAGTGAAGAGG
>JAPKLY010000444.1:83604-105691 GCA_026898435.1 Prunella vulgaris | reverse complement strand
AATTATGTCAGCCAATTGGGCCGGATTCAGCAACTTTGGATGAATTTAGTCGCTTCTTAGGGTCAGTGGCTCGAGATTCTAATATGGTGCCACTCAATAAACTTGATTGGCACCAAGTTCCTAGCAAGGATCTAATTTGGGATTATGTGAAGGTAAGACACCTATAAGATTATGCAGGTTGTTCTCAATTTGCAATTTATTTTTACTTTCATTGTGTATTGTAGCATATTTCTAATAGTTTATTCTCTCCAAATCCTTTTCCAAACTCTAGATATTTCATATGTTAACTAACTTCTATCAACTCCTTGATGTCTCGCAGACAAAATATATGATTGTGGAGGAAGGCAAAGGCTACGTATTGCATACAGTTGGAACTCTTTGGCGCGTTTACAAGTGTAGAATAAAAAAGATGCACTACAAGCCATACAATAATATGAGTGATAGATGGGCTCATCGTCCAGAAAGAATACCAAATTCACATTTCAAGGAGTTGCTTAAGTTTTGGAGTCTAAAAGAGGTTCAGGTATCTATTCCAACCACTGATTTATTGAAGGCTTGCATATTCTCATTTTTGTTTCTTATTTTAGTCGATGAATGTCAAGGAATTTATTTGTTTTATATATTATCTTATTGGGATCATTTTAAATCCTATATTATAATTTACATGTAGGATACTAGTGAAAAGGATAAGGAGAACAGTGAAAGTCAAAAGGATAGACACACTGCAGGTCCTATATCCTTTGCAAGAAAGCGCCGTGAGCTGGTAATGTATATTGTTGTTCTTATATTAGACATTATATTAGCATCGTATCCTAATAATGTGAACCATAATATAAATCTAGTAGCATGGTTCATATGCACATAACTATGTTAGGCCTCACCTAATTAATAAGGAGTTACTTTGTGAATTTGAGTGAATTACTTTGCTTTCTCATATTTTTAAATTTGAGTCTTTAACTTTATTAGTTTAGTTCTTTTATAGTTTTTGGTGACTATATATGTTGTCCTAGAAGTTCACCAAGCATTTTTTAGTAGGAAAAAGAGAAAAACATACCACCATCTGAAGCAATGTTGTACAGAGAAACGCGTAAAAGGAAACCAGAGAGAAAGTACAAGTCATCTTGTGAACAATCGAATAATGTAAGTTGTATTTACTTCGATACTTATTATCTCTTAGTTAAACTTATGTTGTTATCATGAATTATCACAAATAATGCAAATATGATATAGATTCAGATGGAAGATGTGCAGACACAAAATGGTCGTAAACTTTTGGGCAGGTGTACTAAGACAAAGAGAGTAAAGGGAAATTTAGAGTCTGATATGCTTATTCCAGAGGAGTTTTTGCAGCCATACAAAACCAATATTGTGAAAGAAACAATGAATGAAGTTCTGAAAGTTCTACAACAAGTTCTTCCTTCCGACATGCTTGCTCGTATCCCTCCATCATTCAAGGATCCTTCGAACTATCTTGTTAATGGGCAGTCTTCAAGTGGTATTAATGACGTAGAGCAATGTCAGGTAATAACTATATACTTTGTGGTTTTCATAAAAGAGAGATGTCAATTTTTTAGTTATTAATTTCATGAATGTGAGTGCTAAAAGAATAATAAAGTGAACATAGAAATAAGTTCCATTACGCATATCTGTAGGGCAATACTTATTGTGCTACTTGCATCATTGGTTTGGTATCTAGGTCATTCTTTTCTCAACTTTTAGTTACTTCTGAATTTTTTTTAACTTATTTACTAATATTATTTTTCAGAATGATGAAAATGGAGATAACGCGAATGATGATGATACCCCTGAGAATAGTGATGAAGGAATTGAAAATGAAGTACAAGATGAAGACTAGTAAATAACAAGCTATGTTTATAGATCTCTATGTTTTACTTGGTCATTGTTTATGATAATTAACTATCAGTCTATCGTGTTTTATATATATTTAGCGAATGATACCGTTTAATGCTTTTTTTTTGGCATTTTGCATTTTCATTGTTTATTTTTTATTACCCTATTTTTCTTGGAGAAACAGAGCTTGTGTAAAGTCACCCATATTGAATTCTTTTCTGTGATTTTCCATACTTTTCTCCCTTTATGCTCATTTAAAATATTTATTTTCTTTGCCATTGTTTTATTCTTAATAATTAGTTTCCTAATTCATATTGCTAGTTTGTTTACATTGCCCTTATAATCCCTTTTAATTCTAATTTTTTTATTCCAGGAATCGTTGGGAGAATTTTTGAATGGATCATTTTCAGTTAATTTATGTATCTAATGAAATTTTCAATTGTAGGACAAGATTTGGATCTTCTCTATCTTTTTTTCAGGTTGCGAGGAATGCTCATGATAGGATACAAGGGAGACGCACACTGCTGTTGGTCCATACTTCTTCGTAGCTTTAATGATTTTTTTTAACCTTAATGAAGATGGCTTGGTCTTTCTATTACTATAAGTTTCAATTGCATGAACTTGCTTGGGTTGCCTTCTGATTAGAGTAATTATTTCTATTACACATTATATTCATACATGTCTGTTTTTCTTTGAATATGTTGATTTAGAAATTCTAATTTTTGGAGCTATATGAAATTGCTGGCAGCTAAGGAACTCGAATCTTTTTGAGGTCATCGAACTTGAAAGATGTAACAAGTACGGCGTTCTTTTTTCATAAAAATATAAAATATTACTTCCCCTTTACTTTATGGGTGAATGTGGTTGTTTGCAACTTCTATTTTATTTAATTTTCTCATTTTTATCGGTATTCTGGTAGCATAATTTTATTTTCATTTTTTTCATATTATCTTTTAGTTGTTGATTTACCATTATAGATTCTCACTTTATATTATGTTAAAAAAAATTGATCAATGATATTAACATAATACATGTAGGATCATTGATCAATTTTCTTTAATATCAGTATTCCATCTTTGTATGTGTGAGTGTTTCCCCTATCTTTTGTAACATTTCTGTTATTATGTAAACAGGTTATGCAAAGTGGTATTCCTAATTTTTATGCAGTTGCTCTAGCTCTGAATGACTTAAGGTGAGTATTGAATAGAAAGACTTTCACCTAATTTATTACTCTTATAAATCACATGTCTGCTAGGCCTCTTAATGACTTAAGGTGAGTATTGAATAATAAGACTTTCACCTAATTTATTACTCTTATAAATCACATGTCTGCTAGGCCATTCTAGAGCGATAATGTATAGATTTTATCTATTCGTAACAGTCCATGTTTGTAAGTAAATATTTATGGAGCACTAGTTGTTTGTACACTGTTCTCAAATAGATTATTTGGGCTTAGTATTATTTATTTATATTTCTGTTATTAGAAAAATTGCAAAACATTTTTGTTAAATCCTGCAATTTGGAATATTTTACATTTTAGATGGTCTTGATTTGATAAAATTCAATCGGAATGAGAACAAATATATGGTAATTATATTGCATGACAACCTTCTTAGAAAGTGAATCACTTACTTTTTACTCACTCTGCGCAGGAATGTTTCAAGCAGCTCTTTTAAGTTAATGAATTCCGACATCACTTGCGATGTTGAGCAACGTTTCTAGTTTGTGAGTGAAATGTTTATTTCTCCAGTTGTGTTAATTTTATTATTTTCATCAGCCTAATTCTTTATCTCATATTGTTAATGAAGCAATGTTTTGGTGCGAACTCCAACTCAGCAACAAGTACTGTTCAAAATCCTTTTATGCCACAATATGAAACTACAACTACATATTCCATCATCATTATGTCATCTTGGGAGAGTTTATGCTCATCATAACATGATTTCGATAATCAAGATCTTCAAATATATTTGTCTAAATATTCACTAGTTCTATATTTTTATGATACCAAGTTTGAGTTATTTTTAACTATTTATTGTTATCGTAATTATGTTGGTTGCAGAGTCCTTTGATAGCAACTGAAGTTGAATAATGGAATTGAAGATGATGAAAAGTGCACCATATATGATCAGGAAATAGAGAATGAAAATTGGATGAGCAAGATGGGCAAGATGTTGTAAACTAGTTATTTTTTTTCTATATACGACCATGTAATTAATTTATAGACATCTTCGTCTAGTGTTTATATCAAATGTATATAAGGTTTTAACAATTATTTTATTGACCTGATTATGACTTTTTTAGATTATAGTTTTCATATCTCCATTGAATATAAATAACTATATATATATATATATATATATATGTCATAATTGATGTACTTAATAAAGTAATATATTTAATGATCAAAAGTGTTGCATAATTACCTAAAAAGTGTTACATAAATATTTAAGAAGTGTTACATTATACATTTAAAAGTGAGATAAAGTGTACATTACATATTTATAAGTGATGCATTTATCAAGAAAAATGTTACCTAAAATTTCAACAGTGTTACCATAATTGTGTTACATTTAAAGAAAAACATGTTACATAAGGTGTTAAATGTAACATTTTTTAAGCGTTACAGTTAAGTGTTACAATTTAATGCTTGATATTAAAATTGTTACATGTAGCTATTAAAAGTGTTACCTTTAACTTTAGGTTACACGGGCAACTGCAACACCCTTAAAATGTTACCTATTTGCAATAGTAACACTTTATACATATGAAGTAACACTTTTTAGGGGTTACATTAGATCACTTATGTTGAACGAAATAAAATTAGCACACCATCTTATAATAAATATGTTTAAATAAAATAAATAAATGAAAAAGTTGGGCAAAGATTTCATTAATGGCCCATGAGACCTATATCTAAACCTAAAATTTCAAAAACCCACATTGTACCATCCATTATACTCTAGTCTTGTTTCTTCCTCAGTCATTACCACGGATTTCAGCGGTGCATCGCTGCCTCCTCCACCTCAACCGCCGGCGCCGCCCACTCCTGTGCGCTACATCAGACACAGTCGCAGCCTCGCTGCCACACGCGACGCACCCCCTGCCGTCCACGGCCACGCCACGCTGTCAACTGAAGGTATAATTGAATGTGATTATATTTTATTCGGGTTTCAAAATTATTTTTTGCAAACGGTTTGCGATTTTAGTCATAAAATCTAGTATTATGTTATAATGATTTATTCCACTTTGGACTATTGACAATGATGTTAAAATCATGTTATTTGGAAGCTGTCATAGGCCCGGGCATTTTGGGTTTTTGTGGGACTCAACACGGTAGGATTTCTTTTGTCAAGAATTATTTATTTTTTCAAAAAAATGAAAATAAAAGCACACACTAGGCTAGGATGTTTGGGCAGTCTAGTACATGCATCTGTATGATTGGTGTGTTCCTTTCAATGGTTTTCGTAGATTTTAATAATGATATATGACTCCATACTTTTTTTAAGATTAAAGCCATGTTGTGCCCCCTTTGGTGTGTGTGAGCTGACGATAATATTGGATTATTTAATTTGAATAATTGTTTGTATTACTTTGGTATATTTTTATTAGTTATTAGTATTAGTCGTTATTATTGATCTCAAATCTATACAGGGAGGTTTTGAGAAGAAAAGTCGGAGAGCAAAGGGAGAAAATTCGATTGAGAAGCAGAGAAGAGATGGATAGAGCTGTTGGCTGGACAGGACTATGTGTGAATTCTGAATGTCCATGATTTGGAGGGAAACATTACTTCAAATTCTGTTGTGATGAATCAATGGAATAGTGTGTGTCATAATAATACCTTGAAACTTCATGGCATGTTGTCCAGTTCTAGCAATAAATTTCATGGCATCTAACTAAACTGTGTTTTATTAAACCATGTCTAACTATGTCAAGAGGATGCAAAAATTTTCATAGATTAATCATATGAAAAAAAGAAAAATACAATTACATTGCATTAAGTCCATAATACGAAAATATAAAGTTTATTAATTCTTGAGACTGTATCAAATTTGATGTAAATATCTCTGTTTGTCAGTGTTTTTAATACCTCTAGTATGAGCACCGATTTTTATTAATTTTGGGGATTTGCGTTATTGCTTCATATATGTATGTATAGATTTGCTTCTTGGTTTCCTATTTCATGGAAATGAACTGATTAATTTTGTTATATTTTCTATGATTAATTAATTATTATCATCCTAAGTCATCCAATTTTCTTTCTGGAATTGTTCTTTTGCAATGTTATCCTACATTTATAGTTTATGGGTTTGAAATGCAGGAGTACATCAAAGAAGTGTTTACTTTTCTAAGCTCCGTTAGTGTGGTCATGGAGTAGGTTCTTTGTGTAGCATAACCTGCTTAATTATGATATTTTAGGAGTTGTAGGAATAGCTTTTACTATTATCCTGGCAACAAGTTGAGCACTTGTGTTCTTGGTTGCATTTCATAGTTATAATTGTGAATAAAAAATAATCTTGTTCCTATTGAACTTTGGGAAGTATATTTTGCTCAAGTAGCACCAACTTTTTACTTTTTGAATAGTACACTTTTTTGTTTTACTAAAAAAGGAATCTTAAATATGAGAGCATATATTCCTTGCGTGACGACCATGAAATATTCTTATATTTTGGATATGTTATGTCTCTCCAAGTTATTCTCAATTTTGTTTACATGGAATTCTCATGCTCTTACATTAACTTGATTAGCTTCTTTTACTTGAGTTGATGATTTATCAGTTAATTGTAATTAGTGGCTAACATTTAATTAAGCATATGTTAGTAGTAGTTCTTATCACTAAGTACAATTTAATAATTAGTTCATTTTACCAATCACGATTAATTTCAGAAAAATATAAGTTATAGTCACGATTGATGACTTATCCTGAATCATGAATCATTTAGGATGAATTAATTGTTTCAGGTAAGATTTTTCCTTTCTTTGAACATACATCTCATAATGTAACCTTTTTCCATTAGTGTACATGCTCATATATGGCATTGTTTGTATCTTAGGGATTTTTAGTTCTCACTGCAAGACAATTGCTCTGAAAGGAAAATAAAAAGCAGGTTGTTGCTATACAGAGGTGCTATTATCTATAAGTGTGTAGTCTATTCTAGAAATATTTTGTAAATTACTCGTGGGGCTACAAAATGTGTTTTCTTGGGATATCCTCAATTCATCTGCTCTATTTTATAATAGACATAAATTGATCCCTAAAATATATAATTGATCCTAGGAGTCTGGTTATTCTTATTTGAGGCCATTTTGATTTTCATAGAGTATTCACAGCACCTATTTCCTAGATAGTTGAACATAAGACCTGATGATATGTCAATAATTAAATCATATGAACATTAAAAGAAGGTAATTATGGGTTTTGTGAATTTTATATTTCAATATTGGGTATGATGAAGTAGCTGATTTTTTATAATTGTTTGTAGACTCTTGAACTTAAACAACCGTGCGATCGAATTTACTTGTATGAGCAAACCCACAGTACAAAGAAAAATGGGTGGAAATCCGACAAGGCAAAAGAAAATTGGGTAAGTCGTGTAGACATTTATGATATTTGATTATGTTATTATTGATGTTAATTTACTTCTTTTTCAATTCAATTGTGCATTTTATTTACTTTATTTATGCTTAAATACCAGGAAACGATGAAACGTAAGAGAGAGGAATATTTGGAGCTTGGAATAGACAAGACCGAAGCTGACATAGCTTTGGAGGTGTTGGGCCATGTGGCTGGATATACCAAAGGTTATGGTTATGGTTCAAAGCCTCCAAGTAAACGCAGTTCATTGTACAATTCTTCTGCCGAATATGAAGATGAACTAAGAGAAACAACAGAAGAGTTACAACAGTCTAGAGCTCAAGTGGAAGAACTGCAAACTCAATTAACTAACTTGAAAGAGGACCTGGCTACACACAATGATAACCTGACTGCAAAACTCTTTGAGCATTATTGAATGATAAGTGTATTTGTGCATTTAAAGTTTAGGATTATCATTTTCTTGATACTTTACGGAGTTAAGCTTTCTTATAAATTCATCTGATATGATTTTTTTTAGTAGGTGATATCTACAGAGGAGAAGATTTCATCATCGTCGTTTGAAGTGCAAAAAGGAATAATGACATGGAAATTAGTTTTGGAAACATATGAGACTTCGATTTTTTTTTTAATTGTTTCATGTAATATTGATAACAAAGATTGTTGATTGCTTTCTAATTGCTTGAACGAGTTTTTTTGTTAATGCAAATTAATTTTTTTTATCTTTAATTAATTTAATTTTTGTTTGTAATATTTATTATTTAGTATTATTACTAATTTAATATATATATATATATATATATAAATTCAAATTAAATTGATAATAAAATGAATTATTTCACGATGAAATAAATACGTCACAATATGTATCATTTTTATGAAGAAATAATAGTCACAATATGTTGACTAATAATGACAAAATATGTTGTTACTATATCAATTTTTGTAGTGACGATTATTATCATCGCCACTGAATAATATATTTTTATGACAAAAAATATTTTGTCACCATTTTTACATCTTTTAATGACGACTTATATTTTGTCACTGAAGTCCAATTTTTTGTGACAAAATTTAGTTGTCATTATATCTATATATATAACCACGATCCTTATTTTCGTCATTTTTTTGCAATTCTTTCATGACGAATAATGTCAAATATGACGAACAATATATTGTCACCAAATATGAACTTTGAGTGATGATTATTATTTTCGTCACTAAATAATATATTATAGTGACAAAAATAATTTGTCACAATATTCACAGCATTTTGCGACAATAAAATTTTTGTCACTAAAGCATACTAATCAATGACAAATTTTATCATCATTTTATATGTACACATATAACGACGATCAATATTTCATCACCGAATAACAACTCTTTCTTGACGAATATAGAAAATGTGACGAAATAACCAAGCTAATCGTGACAAAATTAATGTCACTAAAGTAACTTATTTTGTGACAATTATTTATATCGTCACGTAAAATAGAACTTTAGCGACGAAACGTCATATTAAGTGACAATTTTTTTATGACTAAAGCGATAATTTATGCGTCACAATAGATGAAAACATACAGTGACAATGACCTATTTCGTCACCAATTGATGCCCTTTTCATGACGAATTAATGTAACTTCACATTTTTCATAATACCACGCACATTAAATGACGAACTATGCCACGAAAAAATTCGTCACAAAATATCAATTGTGACAAAAAATGATGTTTCAATGACAAATTTTTTCGTTGCAATTTCTTGAATTTCTTGTAGTGTGTAGGTTTCAGCTATTGTAACCTTTCATTTTCCTAGGTCTAATTGAGTGTCTTAGTGATCCTTATAGAGTCTTTTTACAGTTCTAACATACCCAAATTACCTCCTTTAAAACCTTGATTCACATAGAGGTTTAGTGAAAATATCTGCCAAATTCATATCAGTATGAATTTTGTCATCTTGATATCTTTTCTTTCTACATGATCTCTGATAAAGTGATGTCTCACATCTATGTGTTTTTGTCTAGAATGTAACACTGAGTTTTTTTGTAATAGCAATAACACTTGTATTGTCACAAAATATAGTGGTTTCTCTAGCATCAATCCCATAGTCCTTCAACTGAAATTGCATCCACAAAATTTGTGCACAAAAGCTTCTTGCAGCAATTAATTCTACTTCATTTGTTGATAAAACAATTGAATTTTGTTTCTTTCTATGCCAAGATACTAATCTTTGGACAAAAAACTGACATATGCCACTAGTACTCTTCCTATCAATCTTGCAGCCTACAAAACCAGAGTCTGTGTAGCTTGTCAATTCAATTCCACTTTCCTTAGGATACCATAATCCCAAATTCTGTGTTGACTAGAATATTTGATGATCTTTTTGACAGCATTCAAGTGTGATTCTTGAAGATTGACTTGGAATCTAACACATACTTGTTAGGATATCTGTGTTAGATGTTTTGATGATATAATAAACCAATCAGCTTGTAATAGGACCAGCTGAACATGTTAGTCAGCTGATGAGTAGTTAGGATTAGATAGGTTCGAGTGAGGGGGAATCTACCTTGCTGCCTAGAAGATCCGAAGCTATCATAGAAGAGAAGACCAGCTGAGACCTTGAGGACTTAGCCATTTTCAGAGGACAGAAGTTTTAAGCAGCTGACATTAGAGTATCGAGAGCAGATCATCAGAGAAGCTAACATCAGCTGATAGCTGAAGAGCAGATCAGTTGATATCAGAAGATTAGCTGATCAGCTGAGAGCACGTCGCAGACAAGACAAGGACCATGGATAAAAGACGTTTTCAGAACGAAGTCAAGAAGACCAGCTGAGGTGCACACCAGCAGACTTGCACATCAGCTGAGGTCCAAGTATCAGTAGACTGGTACATCAGCTGAGGAGACAGATCAGCTGAGGTCTTGTGCTCGGCCCAGATTCTTTGGAATCAGTTTTAAGGGTTGACTTGCGACATAGAAGGAAGATTCCCAGAATAGAAGATCAATCAATCAAGGGGACAAACTTGACTGATTGAAGATCGCGAAGATTGACGGGAATCAAGATGGAGATTCAATCAATCACAATGATTGATTGAATACGAAATTATAGGATCTCAGATTTCTAGTCCATCCCAACGGCTAGTTATTTGACCCTATAAATTAGAGTAACAGTGATAATTTCAGTATCGGATTTTACACGCATATTAAGCTAGCCGAAACTCTGTCAGATATTATCACTTGCATTCAAAAACACCATTTATACTTATTCTTTGTAAAAGCTTTGTAGAAGCTGTGAGAAGTCAATTGCAATTGTAGCATTGACAATTTGTAAGAGAGTAGTACTCTCGAACTGTGTAAGTGAGTGAGTAAGTGAGTTAGTGGAGAGCCCCTCAAGTCCAAGTTGGATTGAGGAGAGTGGATGTAGGACAGTTGGTCCGAACCACTATAAATTCCCTGTGTCTCGTCTTATTTATTTCTGCTCTTAAATTGTGCACATCACCTAAAACTGATTTTCATTAAAAACGTTTCCGCACTATTCACAGCGCACTACTTTCAAATTCAGACTACCTCAAGTAGTCTGCTGGTTTTCTGAATAATCCAAATAATTTAAAAAAGGTTTTTGAATCCTTACAAGTCTATTCAACCCCCCCCTTCTAGACTTGTTCAAAGATATTCTTCCCTAAAACCTGCCTTTGGGACCAACAATACTCCTGCTTCAAACATGATGTCAGGTTTGCTTGTAGTAAGGTACAACAGTGTTCCAATTAGTCTCTTGTAAATTGTATACATCAACACTCTTGCTATTCTAATCTTTGTCTAAGTTTACAGAAGGTGACATAGGAATGTGTGTTGTTTTTTAGCTGTCCATTCCAAACAATTTGATATGTTCTTGAGTGTACTTAGCTTGATCAATGAATATACCATTAACCATTTGCTTAACTTGTAATCCAAAGAAAAAGTTTAGGTTTTGATCATGCTCATTTCAAACTTATCTTACATGAGTATTAAGAATTTTCTACAAAGTTCTTCATTGATTGACCCAAATATGATGTCATCAACATAGATTTGGACACGTATAAAAAAATTTCCATGTTGTAGTCTGAATAGGATTTTGTCAACCACTTCTTTCTTGAAACCATTTTTGCTTTAATGATCACATAGAGTATCATACCAGGGTCTAGGAGCTTGCTTAAGTCCATATAAGGCTTTCCTTAGCTTGTAGGCTTTGCTTCCATCTGTAGATTCTTCATATTCAGGGGGTTTTTAAACATATACTTCCTCTGATAGTAAACCATTTAGGAATGCAGTTTTCACATCTGTTTGATAGACTTTGAAATTCATATGTGCAGCATAGGGAAGAAAAATTCTAATTGCCTCAAGTCTTGCTACTGGGACAAATGATTCATCAAAGTCTATGCCTTCAACTTGACTATATCCTTGGACAACTAGCCTTACTTTGTTCCTAATTACTATTCCTTCTTCGTCAAGTTTATTTTTGAAGATCCATCTAGTTCCAATCACTTTGTGATCTTTAGGTCTGGGGACAAGTTCCCATACTTGATTTCTTTCAAAACCATTCAATTCTGTAGATGAGAGGAATGCAGCAAACAATGCTTCATGAGTTTGTCTTCTGATTTTTACTCTATCTGATACATCTCCAATAATTTGTTCAGGGGGTTGGTCTTTTAGCCATTACAAATCTAGGGTAAGTCCTTGATCATTATTCTGCACAACTGTAGAATTCCTCAAATGCAGACTCATCTGGTCCAGTTGTTGGTAAGTCTTCAACTGTTTGAATATTCTCATAAACTTGATCCATTTCTCCATCTATCTTAAAAGTAGGTAACTCAATTATCATAGTTTCTTCCATCTTGTTAGTAAACTCTACAGGAGTTTTGATGCTAACATATAGTTGTAGGTTTGTGACTGCAGAGTTGTCCTCTTGAGAATCTCTACATTTTTCTTCTATTGTGCTGTGTTGTTCATTAGATACAACATAATTCGATACCTCAACTAGCATTGTTCTCTTGTTAAACACTCTAAATGCTTTGCTAACATTAGAATAACCAACAAAGATACATTCATCTGACTTAGAGTAAAATGTTTTTAGGTATTCTTTCCCATTATTCACTATGATGTAGAACTGGGCGAATTCTTGAACTTTGATTTCCCATTCATAAATCCTAATAATATTTTGATAAACCAGTTTCGAAAATCAATATTGCAATTTTTCTCGCAAATATAACGGGAAACAGTTATTATCGAATTTATAGGCTAATAAGTATGAATGTTTGGTGTACAAATCCCAAACACATAAACAAAAATAATATTCAAAATAAAGACTTAGTTATACTTTATTAAATAAATATTTAAACAAATGTTTTTACGTGCTCAAAACTCTTACATGTCCACCATTTTTGTTATAATACACAAACTAAAATCGCAACGTTGTTGTAAGGATGATGAAATAGTGGTGCAACTACAATAAGAATGATATGTTGACGCTCAGGCTCCTAACTTCTTGCGTATGATTGTGAATCTTGAATTTTTAGATGGGTGTATCAAATAAGTATAATTTTTTTTTTTAATATTAGTGGGTATATAAGTCATTTAATAAATAGATTATAATAATATATAATTTTGATGGGGTATCTAATAAATATGAAGGGGTATATAATTGGGGCCAATAATTAATAAGAATATAAATTTATAAGACAAAAACTTGCATGAACCCGAGTTCACGATGAACTTGAGTTCTTAATTATCACTTTCATGTATATATACACTATCACTGTTATGTATATTCACTATCACTGTTATACATATACATTATCACTGTTAAAAAATCAAGTATATTTTTTTATAACAGTGATAATATATATGAATAACAGTGATAGTGATTACACATAACAGTGATACGAGTTTATGTGAACTCGAGTTCACAAGACCTACTCATTTATAAAATTCACTTAAATATATGTATTATTAATGTAAGAATTAATAAGGAATTTATCCAAATAATTAATTGAGAGTATCAAATTTCAGAATAGCCTTTATATACTTTTTATTTCTAGGGATCCGGAGTTTCCCTCTCTTCTCTCTCTCCTCTCTCTCACAGTTGTGCCCCATGGAAAAGGAGTGGCCTCCATTGAGAAGCTGCATACAATACAGGCAGGGTATGCTTCCTCCATTCTTGCAGAAGTTCGACTGGGAAGACGATGAAGATGATCTAACCCAATATGGATCTGTAGACAACTCCGATGACGAAGATGGCCCCCCTCGTGAATTCGAATATAAATTCAGCACCTTGAAGAAATTTGTTCATCAAGTCAGAACGACCAGGGTATGTATTAATATAATTTAATCGATTGATCAACTATTCGTAGAATTGTTAGTTACAATTGAAGGAGGATGATTCTTAGTTTGAATTTATTGTATAACTTGGGGCTTCAATAGTTACAAATAGGGTATGAATAATTATTGTTCCTAATTTTTTTGTGAGTTTGGTTAGATGAATTGATTATTCATGCTTGGAATTCTTAGTTTGTATTTATTTATTTATTATATAGTGTGATGGTTCAATTTTTACATTTGATTGGGCGGTGGTTAGGGTTACGGTGTGGATACTTCGGTGCCGATGTTTATGTGCAGTCCTTTCCTTTGGGTGGAAGAGCACTACACCGGAGACGTTTCGTACGAAAAGCTTGTGAATTTGGCAATAGAGATAGTAATTGAACATATAAATTCCAAGGTATCAGTCTCGTTTTCTAAATACCATATAATAATCCATAAAGTTCAGTGCAGTTATTTGTGTTCAACTGCAGACTGGCAAGTTTTACAAACATGTCAACATATTGAAGGTTGTTGCTAGTCGTCATAATATTATGCTTTTGACATTTACTGCGGTGGAAGGGAGATTCACCAAACGAAAGAGAGAAGACCCAGATGAATGGCAGGAAAAACTTGCAGTTGCACCCGAGCAGACTTTTTTAGCAGCGGTCACTTCATATTCACCTGTCCGTGAAGAGATAAGAGTTTTAGAGTGTTTTCTTAAGCCAGAAGGTCCTGCTCCTTGGGAATACGAAGAGCTTCCTGAATTTCATTGTGGCATGTAAGATCCTGCAGCTCCATGAAATATTTACTTTACAACTTCTAGGGTGCCTCTTAAGATGGATATAATAGTCTGTTTTAGTTTATATATATAGCTTTTTTTTTTTTGAACGATAATGTTAGTTGTTAGTAGTTATAAGTTAGTTCGCCAAATCTTCAAACACTCCAAACCCACCTTATATCTCCCTCAATATCTCCAAACCAACCTTATATCAGATCACTCACTCAAGTGAGGAGCCAGGTGGCCAGGTGAGCTAGCTCACCTAGTTCAGCTGGTTAGTTTATATAGCTATGGTTTGGCTGTGTTCGTCTGTCTTCTTGATTACTTTTTCTACCCTTTCTTTTGGCGTGAAAACTAAATGATGTCCCCTTGATCTTGCATAACCTCTGTGCACTAGAAGTTGTATATGATAGTCTGTTTTAGTTTATATAGCTATGGTTCGTCTGTCTTCTAGATTCCTTTTTCTATCTCTTCTTTGGCGTGAAAACAAAATGATGTCCACTTGATCTTCCATAACCTCCATGCACTATGTTTTTTATTGCTGCTATCTACTTAAAATTTTGTATATTATATCATTAAGAGCACAGGCTTATGAAAGTTTTCTTTAACCACACAAAATATAGGTGAAATAAAATGTTGATTATTTCCAAGTAGGTACAACAGGAGAAAATGGTAAGTGTAAGCTTCTCTACAGTTAATAAAATCAATAACATTTTCTAAAAAAAAGAGCAACATTTTTACCATGCATATGCCTTTTCGCTGATGACTATTTTTCGCCAATAGCTATCCTTTTTTTTAAGTTATTTTATTTTTTATTTATTATTTGAAATTAGTGTAGTGACATGATAAAATTCAAATAATATTGTGTTATAAATTTAAAAATCTGCTCTCAAACTTTGTTACTATATACACAAAAGTGTGTTACGAAAAAGTAAAATCCGTGTTACTAATACTCAAAAAATTAATTTTTTATATTTTTAAATTAATTATAAGGAGAATATGTATTTCTGCAAAAATAAAATATGTGTTACTTAATTTACTTTTTATTTTTTTTATTGATTTATGTTGTTTATATACTAATACATATTTTAATACTTTATATATGTTTTTTTTTTATCGGTAAATGTTAGTTGTTAGTTCACCAAGTCTCCTTTACACCCCAAGAATATCTTCAAGTCCACCCCTATATCTCCCTCCAAATTCGTTCCCAAAGGGAATCGAACTCAGGTCACTCACTCAAGAGAGGAGCCTGGTAACCATGGGAGCTAGCTCCCCTGGTTTAATACCTTATATATGTAATATAAGTACAATATATATTTTTTCAAGGGCAAATAAATGTTTGTAAGTATAATAACACAAATTTGATTTTACAGTAACATACATTTGCTCTAATTGTAAAATAAATTTTTCTCATGTTTGTGTTACTATATGGGCAAATATATGTTGCTGTAAAGACAAAATGAGTGTTTATAAAAATAAATATATATATTTTTATTTATATAACATCCATTTAAAATTTAGGTATATTAAATTATGTAGTAATATATTTTTTACTAATTTATATGTGTTATTATATAAAAAAATAATTATTTTTATTAAAATAAATAATGTACTTGTGAAAACTAATATTTATTCTTAAAGTAACACACATTTTACTCTTCATGTGATGTAAAAATATTTATTATATAAAAATAAATAAGGGTTAATATCAATTAGCCACCTGTACTATATCACTTATTTCAATTTGTAACCCGTACTAATTTTTTTATCAAACTGCAACTTGTACTATGAAAAATTGACCAATTGCATCCTATACTTAAGTTTTATTCTTTTTTCTTATCAATGCTATATTTTTTAAGGGATTTATTTATATTTATTTTTTGCCTCATAAAAATCGATACCGGAAAAAAAATCGATGCTGGTAAAAGTCGAATTCCAATTATGTTATCGTCGTTCTATAGAAATTAAAATTTTTTTAACGTCAATTTTTTATTATTAATAATTATAATATAAAATAAATAAATAAATAATACGGGATGAAGAGTATAATCTTAACAAATATAACACTGCAAAAATTGACTTTATGTAGCATTTTGTAAATTTTTCTTAGTACAAGTTGCAATCTGATATAAAAAATAGTACATGTTGCAATCTGATAGAAAAAATAGTACATGTTGCAAATTAAAAAAAGTGATATAGTACAGGTGGAAAATTAATTTTAATCCAAATAAATAAATATATGTGAAAAGAATAACATTTTATATGATAGTAACATAATTTGCTTTAATTGCAACATACATTTACTTCCCAGTTTGTGCTACTATATGGGCAAATATGTGTTACTATATGAATAAAATATATGTTTATAAGAATAATAAATGAGTAAGTTTCTTGTGCACAAGTGCACTGTGCAACTCAAATGCATTTTTAAAAAGTTACATAAAATATTACTGAAAAGTCACACATATTTTTACTAAAAAGTGTATTTTTAAAAGTTCACTTTTTATTAATACTACATATGACTTTTCAGTAATAAATAGTGTGATTTTTTAAAAATGTATTTGAATTGTACGGTGCACCAAATGCTTACAAAACTAAGGCTAAATAATATACGTAAAATAAACTTAAATAAAAAAAACCAAAAGCATGGTAATATTCTATTTTTAAAAAAATTATACGGTAGAGTATTTTATACAAAATTTTGTCAAATTACTTAGAAAAAAAATATAAATTCTAAAATAATAAAATCAAAACTAAACATAAATATATATCTAAATCTTGGTAAATATCTTTATCATAAAGTCGATGGAATCTATGTATTGTTAATATGAATAATTAACAAAAAAAATATTTATCTATATAGGTATTATGTGAGTAATATTCACGGATTGAACGACATATTTTATTTCACGCAGTAACACATATTTCTGTGTGTAGTGTTAGTTCATATGCAATGTAGTGTTAGTTCATATGCAGTGTGGTGTTAGTTCATTATAATATAATTTTAGTTCATTCAGTGTGACATACTACGTGTGGTGTTAATTCATATATAGTGTGGTGTTAGTTCATACACATTGTCGTGTTAGTTCATGTACAGTATTTTATGAAATTTATCTCTAAAAAAATCAAATATCAAAATACTTAAAATAAATTGTTGTTCACCATAAAATTTACCGTGTGTATCATTAACATAATATTTTGACATAAATAAAAAGAGAATAGTGATTTGCTGAGAAAGTTCCAGCCTAAATGGAATAGTGAAACTCACTCTCTATAGTAGAGAGTGAGTTAATTTTATAATTTTTTAAATTTTATGTTAACAATTTTAATTCCTTTTTAAATTTTAGTTTTAAATATATTTTTAACATATTATATATCAAATTATTTACCTTCTTAAACATTTAATTCAACACATATATTACACTTAAAAAATAAAATTTAAATCCTAAATATACATTTTATTATTTTAAAAATAATTATTTATTGACTTTAACCTTACGAATAAAATTTGAATACTTTTACTTAAATTATGTAAGTTATGTCAAAATAAAATCATTATATGAATTTAAGTACATAATTAAAAATTATATGATTAACTAAATATTTTAATACTCATATACATTATAATTTTTCATATTTAAATAATAATAATAATAATTAATAATAATAATAAAACATTAATAAAATTAATAGGTAGATTACTAAAATAAATTCAATTTACATTATATTATCGGTAAAGTAATCAATTTTATTAATATTTTTATTTTTATTTAATTTAAATACTATTATATAATTTA
The DNA here is from genome assembly GCA_026898435.1 of Prunella vulgaris. Classification (NCBI taxonomy): domain Eukaryota; kingdom Viridiplantae; phylum Streptophyta; class Magnoliopsida; order Lamiales; family Lamiaceae; genus Prunella; species Prunella vulgaris. Next base: position 87,338 of record JAPKLY010000444.1, on the reverse strand, counting down.
TTTAATATATAATTTTATATTTAAAATTTATAATATTTAACAGAGGATGACTAAATTATCCAAATAAATGGAGAGGATTCATTTCTGAAATCAGCCTGTATAATCCTTTTGATTTCTATGGATCCGAAGATTGTTTCTCTCTCTCCCTCTCACAGAGTTGCCATGGAAAAGGAGTGGCCTCAATTCAGATCCTGCATACAATACAGGCAGGACATGCTTGCTCCTTTCTTGCAGAAGTTCGATTGGAAAGACGATGAAGATGATCTAACACAATATGGATATTTTGACAACTCAGATCACGAAAATGCCCCCCTAAATTCTCATTCAAACCCAGAATCTTGAAAAAATTCGTTCAACAACTCAGAACCACCAGGATATCTATCTATTAATTTTTGCTTCAATCGATTGATCCACTATTCTTGCTTAGAATTATTATAAAATAGTTACAATTGAGAGAGGGGTGATTCTTAGTTTAACTTTATTGTATAGTTTGAGGGTTCAATAGTTACAATTAAGAGAGGGATTATTGTTCCTAAAAATTGTTGTGAATTTGGTTAAGATCAATTGATTATTCATGCTTGAAATATTTTATAATATTGTTTGCTGGGGATCGTTCTGTTTTCTTCCTTTATATTTATTATATAGTGTGATGGTTCAACTTTTATATGATATTATTGAACGGGATTAATATACTTAAAATGCGATTAAATTTTATATGAAAACGATTCATGATAAATTTATCATGAAATATTTTAAAGAATATCAAATTTCTCATCAAAAGTATCAAAAGTTGATATCAATTAAATCTACAATAATTATAATATAATACCGTTGATTTTTTATATTCCTAATGATATTTTTGATGCTCTAATCAAATGTTTGATACTTTAAATCTGTTTTATGATAAATTTGTCATAGATAATTTTCATATAAAACGTTGCCTTAAAGCAGGGGCGGACGCATGATTTTTATCCAGACAAGACACAAATTTAAAAATTTTGTGTATTCTCTATATATACCATAAAAATGCTAAAATAATTTTACAGGTCATTATAGACGAATACTTTATTAAAATTTAATTTTAAATATAATAAATATAATAACATTGAAATTCTTCATATTTTAAAGGTAAAAATATGAAATGGACTCAACATGAGTTTTCATAGCCATGGGTCTTATAAAACAAGGATATTTATATAAGGATTTTAAATTAAAAAATAATTTCTTAAATAACTTAGAAGTCTTTAGAAACGAAAATTAATACTTTAGAGAACCTTTTACTACATTATGTCATTAGAAAACAATTGATAGTTAATATAATATCTAAACGTTAATAATATGGAATTGGATCCCCTTCATTTAAAAGTTTCTCCATTACCTCAATTTCTTTCCATTTTCACCTTTCATTTTAATCTAAGATAAAAAAATGACCACATCATATATCAATTAGTTACTTTTAATTTACATTCCTTTTAAATAATAATAATAACAATAACAATAATAATAATAATAATAATAATAATAATAATAATAATAATAATAATAATAATAATAATCAACTTAATTATAAGATGGCCGAGTGATTATTAACCAGCATATTTATTCATTCTTTTTTTTTGGTCGGGTACTTTGATAGAAATAATAATAATAATAATAATAATAATAATAATAATAATAATTATTATTATTATTATTGTTGTTGTGGAATGATTGTTCTAATTATATGATTTATGCGGCTAATTATTCACAATTACTCAAACAATAATCTAAGATCATAAACTAATAAAATTGCATGAAATATAGAGAGAGAAGTAGTGCGAGAAAGTCGGTATGTTCTTGTATATAGAGTGAGAATGGAATCCTTACAAATGAGTGTTTCTTTCCTATTTATACCCTTGCATGGGTGAGGTGGCATATAATTAGGCTAATTAACCTCATATAGTGACAAATGTCCTCCACTTGTCACTATTTAACGCATATAATCCACTAACTCTAATTAAAAGACTAATCTACCCTTCTTGGTTGGCCTCCCTCCCTGGTGGTCCAATTACTCCTTGGGCGAGCAACCTTCAGTTGGGTAGATGTCCTTCACGTGGATGGGGTTGTGACCTGCTTGCCTCCTTGTGGGGTGTCATGTGTGCCTTCACTCTTGCCCCCATTAATTGGTTGGGTGTGGCTGGTTGCCCTATCGTCATCCACTGTGGTGCTTGGGCGAGCAGCTTGGACGGACAGCTAGGGCGAGCAACATGGATGCGGTCGTCGAGACCGCCTAAGCGGCCACCAACGCGAAGGTCAAATCGCTGAGAAAAATTCGCCAACACATTTGGCACTGGCGAGACCGTCTTGGCACCGCCTAGATGACCATTACTCTTCTTTTTTAATTTTTATTTCAACTTAAAAGTTAAAACTAAAATTAAAAAATAAAAACTAATTTACTAAATTGCTAAAAATATGAAAGTTTAATTGAACTACTTCATAATTTATTCGTTCTATATATTTTGCTCTTTTTGTGATTCATTTAAAAGTTGGACAATGTCGTATTATGATAGTTTTTAACATTTTATTGACTTTTTATATTTTGTGAAAGTTATTAATTATGTTTTAAATTTATAATTTATCTATAATGTATATTTTTATCAATATATGTTTAGGAAAAAATTAATATTAATAAAAAATAAAATACTACCTCCGTCCCGGGTCTTTTTTCCAAAAGATCTGGACACACGGATTAAGAAAAAAGTAGAGTATGTGAGTGTGAAGTTAATTGATATGTACTTTATTGACTTTTGTTAGTGTAAATTATTTCCTTTTTAAGGTAGCAAAAAAGAGTTGGGACGTCCCAAAATAGAAAAAGGGGAAAAAAGAGTTGAGACAGAGGGAGTAAAAAATAGAAAAACCTTGGCACAGCCAAGGCGGCCCCTAGGCACCGCCTAGGCGATCTTGGCGCTTGGCGGCACTCGACCGCCCGATGACTGCCAAGCGCCATTTGGACCCTTGGCGAGCATCGAACAGCGTTTGATCCACACTCCCATCAACTTGGCTAGCAGGGTGGCGAGTAAGGTGGCGAGCAGGGTGGTGGACAACTTTCATTTGACCTGTATGCTTGCTGAGTTGGCCTACCCTGACTCACCTCTTGGTCCATCGGGCCCAGCAAGATGGCAAGCAACTTTAACTTGGCCACGTGGGCTTGTTGACTCAACCCTCTCATGCTCGCCCATAATCTCATCATGGTGGAGATTCTCTTTAATCCCTCAATTAAGTGCATTGATTATTCCTTAATCATCGGCATGATTTTTTTTATCAACATTTGCCCCAAGCATATGCTTTGGTTTGAGTTTTCATATCGAAGGATGTGATGGAGTTACAGTGTGTAACTCAAGGACAATGTACAGACTTCTGAGGATAAGGGCAAGCAACTTTACAACTTCTCGTGACTTGGTGCGCGGTGCACGCCCCTTTGGTCGTCAGACTCAAGGATGCCTTGGAGTATTAAGCTGTGGTGCTCGACCCTCTGTGGTGCCCACCGATCTGCTTTTTGGACTTGAGGCGGTGGAATGGTAAACGAAGCATTTCCTTGATTGGCGTGCCGATAGTTTAAACTTTCAAAATTCTTTGCAATCAGGTCCTTAAAGTTCACCCTTGTTGCGTTTCTTTATTCGTAACATATGAATACCATTTCTCTCATTTTTCTTCTTCTTCTTCTTCTTCTTCTTCTTCTTCTTCTTCTTCTTCTT
>JAPKLY010000444.1:517-83594 GCA_026898435.1 Prunella vulgaris | reverse complement strand
TTCTTCTTCTTCTTCTTCTTCTTCTTCTTCTTCTTCTTCTTCTTCTTCTTCTTCTTCTTCTTCGCGAATTCTCTCCGCAACTTCCGGTGATTAAATCCTCCCAAGCTTTTTCCGGTTATCTTTTCATTTCCTTGTCACTTCTTATCATTTCTTTTGCATATTCGTACTACTTCTTCTTATCTCTCAGGGTTTTTATTTCTTTAATTTTCGCCGGATTTTCATCGGGAACTCTTGGCCGGGATTTTAGGTGGCAAGGTTATCACTCCATAGTTAGCATTTTTCTAGGGCATACTTTCTTCCTTTTCTCCATTTCCAAGATGTCTTCATCTTCAAGTTGTACCATCTCTAACCGTGACCCGGGCAATCATCCGATGGAGGAGGGTGGACCAATTGATGGTCTCTTATCGGCTCATTTGGTGGACTACGATCCCGATGCCACCTCCGTTGTGCGCTCCGTGGAGGAGTACGTGGCCGAGCTTTCGGGCGAGTAGGCTATCGAGCAGCCCGCTGCTCACCTCGATTAGGTCGACTAAGTCCCTATTGAGGTGGTCTCTAGTAGTGAGGAGGAAGAGTTAATTCTTGATTAGCTGGAATCTGTAGGTTTTCTACACCCCAACATGGTAGAGACAACAATCCCGAAAGGTGTCTAACAAGAGTTCGATTGGGCGGCCTACTATGATCGGTATGAGGGTGAATTTCCTATTCCTCCTCGTCAATATAGGGATTCCAACAAGTCCACTAGTTTTAAGGCGAGCACTGTTGAAAGTATTATTGATGCGGGCTACCTTGATGGGAGGGATTATCACTTTCCTTGTGACGTGTCGATGTATGCCCCCAGCCAAATGAAAGAGCTGACCGCACTCCTGTCGGTTTGACAGCCATCAATATGCTCACCCTGGCCGCCGGAGACACGTTGCCTCTTCACCCACTTGTGGGTTGATTCTTGGAGGAGACCAACTTGGCGATCACCCAGCTCACCCCCAACTTATTGAGCAACTTGTTGGAGCTCTTCACGGTGTTCGGTCTTGAGAAATACAAGGACCGCCTTGCCCCGGCCGAGGTGAACTATGCCCTCTTCCTCAATAAATGCTCCGCAGAAGGTAACGAGTATTATAACCTCAAGGCGAGGAGCGACATGAAGATTCTCGATGGGGTGCCCAATAAAGTGAAGAACTGGAAGGAACAATTATTTTTGCATTCATTTCCACATGGTTTTGATGTGCTTATATTCATATTTGACCCTAAAATGCTATACTTTGTGCATTTAACCCTTTTTGGCTAGAAAGTTGTGTTTTGTAGTGAAAACGAGCAAAACCGGCGAAAGACGAGCAAGTTTGTAAAAATTCAGAATTTGTGAGTTAATCCAATTGAAGCACATGATATACCATGTTAAAGAGCTCAAAGAGAGGGTCGCAACAGAAAAAGAATCGAGTCAATCAGAGCTCTAGAACTCAAGATATGAAGAAAACGAGGAAGTCGAGGATCGACCGAAAGAGGCCAGTCGGGATCGCGCGCCCACAAGCACGAGACCGCGACCAGCAGCTAGGGACCGCGCGCTGGATCTCTGGACCATGCGCACACGAGGGCACATGCACGCTCGCGATCCAGATCACATGTCCACCTCAACAGGATCACGCGTCAGCTCGGTTCTGCACAACTTTGAAGGGTTGTTTCATCTTTTAACTCGTTTAATGAGGGATATAATGGTTCAAGCCTAAGGGTACTATATATACTTCATACTTCAGACTTCCCAGATCATTCCACACATCATCACTCACTCTCTAGATTCTTAGAAGTTAGGGGAAGTTACTAGTTGGGTTCATTAGATTTCTTCGCACGATATTGTCGATTAGTTACTTTTGATCATTAGCACTACATTTTGACCGATTGAATTGTAATTTCCATTGACGGATCATTAGATAAATTTTCAAGGTAGTGAGTATTATTACCAGTTCTCTTGTAATAGGTAAGTCTTTAAAATTTCTCTTTAATTTCATTGTCATGATGATTGTAGTTAGCTTAATTGTTCAATTGTTATCCAAATTAGCCATGGGCTAATACTCTTTTGCATTGGTGTATGATTTCTATGGAGTAATATGGTGCTATTGTTGATCTTATGAATGTTATGAGATTGGATGATTGATTTTCTACAATTGTGATATGTATGAATACTTGGCATGTTTAATTGATTGTTAGGGCCATTAGGGAAGTAGCAAGATATGAGAATTGAGCTCTTTTCCTTAATATTCTATTCATAAGGCCATGCATGCTAGGTGTTTGATGAAATACCTAGGATAATGAGAATTACTCTTAGTGAATAGGCACTACAATTAGAGCTTTAATGTGTAATTAGGGAAACCTATGCACTTTGATGAGGCTTTGCCTAATTAATTATCCAATAGATCATTGCATGATTAAGTGATACAACACCATATGAAACATAAGATAGTACACTAATGCATATTCTCTCCACTTGCTCACTTTTGCAAAAAGGTGATAGGTAGTTACTATTCTTAACAAGCTTAGTAGATAAGAAACCATTCCCCTTTTATTGCTTATTTGAGTTTCGAATTTGAACAACAATTATACCTTGCAATCTCCCATCTCCCTGTGTTCGATATTAAACTTGGTTACCTTGCTACTCCTACTACGATCACGTACACTTACGTGGAAATCATACACGATTTTGGTAAACAAACACCAGCATATCTGCGGAATTCAAGTACACGAGCATCTTTGTGTGCCTTCGAAACAAAAAGGGCCAATCACTAGAGTACTTGAGTAAGCCCAGTTGCCGGATTGCTTCGAGTTGGTGAGCAGTAGGGCTCAAGTGGAGGAGGGGCGAGCAGCCCAGGAGAGGGCCACAAAGCTTGAAGAAGAACTCCAAGCTGCACGCACCCTGCTGGCCGAGCACACTAATTGCTTCTCGGCCACTACGGTTGTTGAGATTCGTGCTGAGGCTTCTAACTTTGCCTTTGTGTGTGATTTTGCCGAGAATCTCCGGGCCTATCACCATGCTGTGGATCAAAGTGAAGATCCTTGGGAGGCATTGAAGAGGAAATTTGGCGAATTTATCATTGAGCGTTCTCCTAGGGATGGGCTTGCAGTTGACGTGGGGGACTTAGCCGCGCTGGGGGTAGATTTGAGTGCCTTCCCTCCGGGAGTTAAAATCATTGGAGGCACCTACCCACCACTGCAGGTTGATAAGCAAGATGATGCCATGATTGATACTGAAGGTCTATCATCATTTGAAAACTTGCCAGGCCTTTCCCCCACCACTGGTGAGAATGACACTTCGGCGGCTGCGGATAATGTGGGCAGGCAGCCAAGCGATCAGCAGGGCGGGCAGTGAAGACTTGGCTTCTTTTATGCTTCTTCTTGTTTATTTTTTATTTTTCTTTGATATTCTCCCTTGAAAGGCGCCCCATAGGTACTCAAATTTCTCAATCATTAATGAACATCTGATTTCCATTTCATCGCGCTTACTTGTATTTTTTACTTTGTTGATATTTCTTGTCTAAGTTAATGTTGCTCGTCTTTGTTGTGGTGCTTCGTTGATTCGTCTTACTTTCCGCTTATGGGATAGTGAATTTAACCTTATGTTTATTTTCCATCTTTACGATGTGGGCTTATTAATCGGTGTGGACCCCTTTTTCTAGTATATTTGAAGGGTTGGTCTCATCACCTTGCCTTGTGATAATTTAGACTTTAACATCTTCGATTTCTGAGCTTTTAACTTGAGACATTTTTCGACTATCAACTGTTAGCATAACGAGGCTATGCAATTTACCTTTGAAAAAGGTCTTCTTTATTCCTCATAAATTGATTACACAAGATTCCTGTTTACATAAACTAGTAGCTGCTCACCCTACAACATAAATATCGGGCTAGTAGAAATGACTTGGAAAATTTTAAAATCTTCAAATCTTCTACTGAAAAAACTTCTTGAGGTGCGCATCGTTCCCAGTATATGATGATGAATTGCCTTGTGAGTCTTTCAGATCGTATGTTCCATTGGGCCAACTCTTCGTTACTCGGAATGGACCTTCCCAGCTTGGGCCAAATACACCTGGAGGGACTGCTAATATTTTTTGCATCACCAAATCATTGGTCTTGAATTTTCTATCTTTAACTTGGGAGTTGTAGTATTTTTCCGCTTGTCACTTGTAAGCTGCATTCCTCAATTCTACCAAAACTCGTGTCTCCTCAAGTAGATCCTTCTCTACTGCCATGTCATCCTCATTTGTTTCTTCATTATATCCAACAATTCTCCATGTTTGATGTTGGACTTCTACTGGTATGACTGCCTCGACTCCGAAGGCCAATGTAAATGGTGTCTCCCCAGTGCTCGTCCTGTAAGATGTTCTGTATGTCCACAACACCTCTGATAACTTGTCTGCCCAGCTGACTTTCCTATTTTCTACTTGGACCTTCAGAATATGCTTCAAAAATTTGTTCACAGCTTCAACTTGGCAATTTGATTGGGGATGATATGGAGTAGATTAATGTTTCTTGATTTTCCATGAGGTGCAGAAATCTCTCAATTTACTTCCATCGAACTGTCTTCCGTTATCTGTGACGATCGACTGTGGTAGCCCAAACCTGCAGATCAGGTTCTTCCATATGAAGCCTATCATCTTTTCTTGAGTTATCATTGTTAAGGCTTCGGCTTCGGCCCACTTGGTGTAATACTCCACATCCACTACTGCAAATTTCACCCCACCTTTTCCTAGTGGGAATGGGCCGATCAAGTCAATACTCCATTTAGCGAATGACCATGGAGTATACACAGATTTCAACTCCTGTGCAGGGGTGCGGATGTTTGGAGCAAACTGTTGGCACTTTAGACATTTTTTAGCATACTTGATGGCATCTTTTCGTAACGTCGGCCAATAATATCCTTGTCTGATGGTCTTGTATGCCAATGTTTGCCCCCAGCATGGCCTCCACATATTCCTTCATGAATTTCTTCTGACACCTTACGTCCTTCTTCTGGGGAGAAGCATTTGAATAGGGGTAAAGAAATTCCCCTTTTATATAGCTTCTCTCCAATTATTGTATATCTTGAAGCTTGTTTAACAATTCTCCGTGCCTCCCAGGGATCTTCTGATTGGTCCCCATTGGTTAAGTACTTTCTGATGGGTGTCCTCCAATCTTCCACTATTTGTTGGTCATCTTCCATCTCCTGCCCCCATTCAACGTTTGATTAATATAATCAAATGTTGAAGGATTTTCTATTTTTGTGATTGAGACTTCTGTGATACTTACTTCGCTGGTACTTGTTGCCAATTGGGCCAACGCATCAGCTTGTGTATTTTCGAGTTGGAGGATCTGCTCAATGTAGACTTGGTCAATGTTCGAAATTAAGCTTGCCACTATCTTTTGGTAGATGACCTTTTGTCGATCTTTTGCCTCATACTCCCCCCGGAACTGAGATATTATTAGCAGGGAATCTCTGAAAATCTGAAGTCTGGTGGCCCCCACAGCTAATAATAGTCTCAGTCCCACAATTAGCTCTTCATACTCCGCTTCATTGTTGGTTTCCATGAATTCAAATCTTATTGCTGATGTGAACACCTTCCTATCTAGGCTTATCAAGACTACACCTGCCCCCACTGTGGTGCTTGTTGCAGAGCCATCGACGTAGAGGTTCCATGGGTGTATATGTCCCCTTGTCGGATTTTGAAGTTAGGTTAGCTCTACTATGAAGTTTGCTAATGCCTGCCCTTCGATCGCTGTTCGGGGAGCATAGGTTATCCCATACTAGCTGACCTCTAGTGACCATTTTAATAGGTGTCACACAGTGTCAGGTTGTGTAAGATTTTCCTTAGGGGAAAGGTGGTCAAGACTTCTACTTGATGGCCAAAGAAGTATGCCAGCAATTTCCCCACACACATGACCAATGCGTATGCCAGTTTTTTTATTGGAGTGTATCGTGTCTCCGCATCATGTAGAGCCTGACTGGCATAGTAGATTGGCAGGTGGGATTTTCCTTCTGAGCGGACCAATACTGAGCTGATGGCCACCCCCGATGCTGCCAAATACAGGTACAATTTTTCAACGGGGATTGGTTTTGACAAGACCTGAGGGTTGCTCAAGTATGCCTTTATTTCTTCAAACGCCGTTTTGACTAGCATCTGTCCACCGGAAATCATCCTTGTTTTTTTATCTAGTGGCTTCATCTCTATTATGCATTTGACTTACTTTGTGTTGACTTCAATACCTCGCTGGCTCACCAAGTGTCCTAGGAATGTGCCGGAAAGTAGCCCAAAGCTGGTCTTCTTTGGGTTTAACTTCATGTTGTAAGCCCTCATGATGTCGAATGCTTGCTTGAGGTGTTCTAAGTGATCTTCCTTTCTTAGACTCTTCAACACGATGTCATCCATATAGACCTCCATTGTATCGCTGATGTGTTGATTGAGCATTTTTTTGACCAGTGTTTGATATGTGGCGCCAGCGTTGATGAGCCCAAACGACATCCTCTTCCAACATAACAAGTTCTTATTTTTGTAGAAAGCTATGTGCTCTTGGTCTTCGGGGTGCATCGCAATCTGGTGGTAACCTGCAAAGGCGTCCATGAATGTCATTAATTCATGCCCCGCAGTGTTGGTCAATGTGGGGCAATGCGTAGTTGTCTTTTGGGCATGCAGCAATGAGGTCCGTGAAGTCTATGCAAAGTCTCCATGTCCCGTTTGGTTTTTATATAAGAACTGGGTTTGCCACCCATTGTGTGCATAGCGCCTCTTGTATTAGCTTATTGTCTAGCAGCTTTTCACGTCCACAATTAGTGCCTCGTACTCGTTCGGCACATATTTTCTCCTCTTTTTGCGGACATGTATTTCTATTGGGTCAATGTTGAGGTGGTGGCACGCATGCTCAACTGGTATCCCCGTTGTTGGTAGAATTTGTTAATTGGGAGATTATGTGGCTGATTAAACATTGGAATTCTACCAAACAATAAACAAGATATGAATTTGAGAGAGTTTCTTATAGAGAGAGATAGTAGAGAGAAGAAGTTTTATATGTATTATGAGCTTAGAGAGTGAAAATTTGTTGCAATTGTCCTATTTGTAGGTTTGCATGTAATGAAATGGCACTTAGTGGGCTTATCTAGACTATTGTGCTGACAAGTGACCTTAACACTTGTCATCATGCCTACTATTATACTCTAATTACATTGCTTTGTCCTACAACATCACTGCTAACTCCCTACATAGCTATTGGCTTCACTTCGGACTGGACGAGCTCCTTGGTGAGCTCTCTTGCCTTGTGTTACTTTGGGATGATGATGATGGTAGTAGGATCAGGTCTTGTCTTCTGGTATTGGTCAAACTTAAGGCGAGCTCCCTTGCGAGCTCCCTCTTTCCATGATGTTCACTTGGTTAGAGATTGGCGTGTCACCAACCACCAGGGGGAGCTACACGGCGAGTTCTTCCTCTTCCCATGGCGTTGACTGGTCAAAAGTGGTGACGTGGTCATAGTGCCAACCTGGCAAGCTCCTGGCGAGCTCCTTAGCCTTAAGCCATTTATTTTGCTAATTTTCCCTTAGTGGTTCGCTTTAGTTCACCTATCAACATTTGCTCCCCCAACTCCTCCACATCATGATACTTCTAATGTGTGGGTGAACTGATTTGCCTCTGTGGGCGAGCTCTAGTGAAGGCGAACTCCCTTTTGTAGAGTGCCGAGCTCCTTGGTGAGCTACCTTTGGCGGCAGACGTGCTGACGTGGTGCAGAATTTGAGGCGTCATGCATACCTTGCCATGCCTCAATTCCCGCGCCCATCATTCCAAACTTTCAAATTCTTTGTAGATGAGTCTCTAGACTCTCTGGAAACTATACTTCGCCACGTCTTCTTCCTATAAAAGAAAGAAAACTGTTTCATTAATCAGTTTCGATCCTTTGAATTTCCAGAGCAAATCTTAAGCGACCCAAGCATTTTTCGGTGATTAATCCTTAGCATTGTTGGATTTCCGTCTGATTCTCCAAGGTAGTAAACCAATTCTTCTTCTTTAACCTTTTCTTCTGCAGATTTCTATTTCTTTTTCTTGCTTTTCTGGTAATTCCCCATTATTTCTGGCAACCTCTGAGCTTTTTCGGTCACCAGAATTATGAACTCCAGCGACTCCAAAAACTTCAATATTTAAAACCCTTAAGACCTCATCTTTATCAAATACTTAACTATGTCAACTGGATCTTCGAGTCGAACTATTTCTAACCGGAACTCAGGAAAAAAGACCCATGACCAGTGATGAAACATCCATTCCTCAACTGACCCCAATCATAATTGGATGTAGCTCTGAGCCGACCTCGGTAGCTCGCCCTAGATCTGGCGAGGTCCGTCCTGATTCAGTAGAGAGGGTCACAAACTCTGGGGGTGGCTCTGGCGTTGATATACGCGAGCTCTGGGAGGAGCTCGCCCAACCAAGAGAAGAAGAGGTCGCTGGGAATGAAGAGGAGGTCGCCAAGGGTGGAGAGGAGGTCGCCGAATCTGACGGTCCTTCTGGCGAGCTTATTAGTGAACTAGAGGAAGAGGAGAAGGAGGAGATTACTCTTAAGTATCTTCACTCCATTAATTTCCCGACTCCTCAACTTTCCGAACACAACATCCCCATGACCATCGAACATGAACTGGATTAGGGGGGAGTAAATTGAAAGATACCAGGCGAGCTTTCCCATACCTCATCGAGCTATAAGGGAGTCCGTTGACCAGTCCGACTACAAGGCGAACTCCATCAAGAGCATCATTTCAGCATTTGTGCTACCCCATCTCCGCGAGAAGTACCGCATTCCTTTGGATATCCACCTTTACGCTCCTGGTCCAAAGGAGCAAGCTAATTTACCTCCACCGGGCCTGACTGTCATCAATGTTCACACATTAGATGATAGGCTTACGTTGCCATTGCACCCAATCATTGGCAGTTCCTTATGGACACCAACATCGCCATCACACAGCTTACTCCGAATGCTTGGAGTAGTTTTTTGGCCATGCTGACCATCTTTGGGTTGGAGGGGTATAAAAACTGGCTGACCACCACTGAGATCAATCAAGTCTTCAGCGTGACGAAGCAGCCCAATAAGGGAAAATGGTACTACTACCTGAAGGATCCGCCCGGTGAGAAGTTTCTAGAGAGTCTCCCCAATAAAATTTGCGTCTGGAAGGACCAGTTTATCTTCATTGGGGGAGACTGGAGAGCTTCTACAAATTATACTGGGCGAGGAGGACATATTTTCTCCCCCAAAGGATACGGGGAGGCTAGCAGTAGGTGTACCTATTTGGTGTGTGAGAGTTGATTTAGATTTACTAATCTAATCTTCTCTTTTTGCAGGTCCGAAGCATCACAAGCACGATTGCACCAATTTCAACATTTCCAAGGCATTTGAGTTCGTGCGTATAGTGTGTTGTCTGAGGAAACGTAAGTATCGAAACATCGAGCACCTAAGAAAGAATCATTGCAGACGAATTGCCCTTGTCCTTACTTTGCCTCATCACCTCACTGCACAAGCCCCAGAGCTTCCAGGTAACAATCTTACAATAGTTCGCTTAGATGGTATAGTTCGCCATCTTTATTATTACCACATCATTTACCCGATATTGTTTTAACTCTTTGCACTTGTGTAGATCAAGGTGTGAAAGTTGCTATCCCTCCGATCAAGGTCCCCGAAGCTTTGGATATCCTAGTCCGGAAACTACAAATGGGGCCTCCTCGTCCAAATAAGAAGAGGCCTCCTTCTGCATCTGCTCTGGCTGCCAACAACAAAGCAGAGCTCGCCCAGCTCGCTCCCACAAGGGAAAGGGTCGGGGGCTCTAGATCTTAGAAGAATGTATCGACTAAGGAGCCAGAAAAGACACAGGTCGCCAAGACCAGAAAAGATGGGGGGCGAGCTGCTACCCCTCCTGAGCGATCTCTTCCACCTCCATCGCCTCCAACCAAGAGAAACCTCCGACGTGGTGATGGGTCACGCGTGAGTGAAGAAGATGCCCAAGCCCAGAATAGGGCAAGGGTAGCCTCGCAGGTTTAAGAGTCCGAGCGAGGTGGGCGAGGTGGCTCTGGCTCAGGTCAAGGTGGCTCCGTGCACTCTATCATTGCTCCCCCCTCATCTGCACAAATTACCTCTCCAACTGCTCCCCCACCACCGTTCGGTGTCCAAGAGGTGGACGATACCCTCTTGGGTTGGGACCCAGCTCGAGTTGGGTAAGAAATTTTCTTTGAATACATTTTTTTGTAATAAGTTTCTTTCAATGTTTTTGTCTAAGTGTTTTGACTCTTGCAGGTATGCCTCCATTGCTCACTCCAACAGGAGCAGAGTCCTCCATTCCTACAAGTGCTCAAGGTCCTTGTCCTTTTTGTGCAACCTTCCCGATGGACTTGCCGTTCGGGCCATAAGGGAGGTCCCAAGACATTGGACCAATGCCCAACTGGCCACCGTCGAGGGGCAATCACTCGTTGACAACATTCGACTTACGATGCACTATGCCAGTGGGATCTTGCTCGTGGGTCAGTGGGCGGTTGATCAGGTGCTAGAGAGGGAGAAGGCTCTCTTAGAGAAGAATACCTCTTACCTGAGGATGGCCGAGGAATCATCTAAGGCAAAGAACGCGGTGGTGATCACAGAAGAGAAGGCCTCGGCATCGTTGACGGCTGAGCAAGACGCCCTCAACCAGCTTGAGAGGGTAAAAAAAGAGTTCGCCTGCCTCCAAAAGAATGTTGAGGCAGCTATAAGGGCTAAGGATGCATACCTCGCCGAATAGCTCGCTGCCAAGGATGGGGAGCTCGCCCTGTCTAGGAGGTAACTCGAATTGGAGAGGGGGCTGAGCAATGGAGCCAGGCTGAGTGCTCTCAACTGAGGGAGAAGGTCACCATGGCCGCAAACCAGGTCACTGAGGTCCAGAGCCTTTTGGACACTTACATTTCGCCGGTGGCCTTGGTGGTTATGAAGGCGGAGGCATCGGACCTTGGCTTTATTCAGTGCTACGCCGAGGTGCTGCGAGCTTTCCACTAGGCTAGGGCCCACAAGGATGATGAGTGGGAAGCCCTCATTGGAGAGTTTAAGGAGTGCATGGGGAATGCCAAGCTTCCAGCCGATACTAAATTGGACATAAGCGACCTCGCCCAGTTGGGGATTGAGTTGGACTTTGTCCCCGCACACCTCAAAGTCATATGCTCTAGCGAGCTTCTTCGGGTGGCAAAGAACAGCGAACTCCCCCCCACTGATGAGCAGATGCAAAACTTGACGGGAGATATCATGATCGACACCAGCACGTTGGATACCAGTGGGTTAGAGAACATAACCAACATGCCAACTCTCTCTTCTCCAGCTGGTCAAGAGGTCCCTGCGAGGTCCCACTTAAGGTATCCCCTGATGCTCCATATCCTACCGATGCTGCCTCCACTGCTCCTCAGACTTAGGGTTTGTTATCTTTTGTTTTTGTTTTTGCTGAAGTTGTAATAGCTCGCTAAGCTTAGGTAGTTCGCCCAATAAGGTATTTTTGAAAGATGGCTAGCTGGTTGGCCTTTGTAACTAGCACTACTCCCAGTACTTAGAAAATTTCTAAGTACCTTTTGAATGAAACATCATTTCTTCTGTTCTTATTCGGTTTTACTTTTAATTTTTGCATGTTATTATCTTTTAGTAGCTCATTTTTATATCTTGGCATGCAATTGTTCGTCTTATACCACTTAGGGAAGTGAATTGTTCTTCTTATGTCGCTTAGGACCTGAATCGTACTTTTTTGTTTGGCACTTATTTGTTTGTCTTACGCCGCTTAGGGTCGCGAATTGTGCTTTAGTTGTTCTCTTGGGAAATTGGGTTTTAAAAACCTTGCCTTAAATGTTTTAAACCGTCTTTTGAGAATTTTTCTAACATTGGGTAGTGGGTGCTTAATGATTCTTTAAGAAGGACACTTTAGCGAATCTGGGCACTTTAACGGCCTTTGCCTCCAGCTTTAGATAATAACATTTTGGGACTTAAGTCCTTGCGTGTTTTGAGCTTGAACAAATAATTTCTTGAAAAAATTCCATCTTTATTCAGTAATGGTATTTACAGAAGTCATCATCAACATTCCTGATGCGAACTTTTGGCTACTCTATTTACAAATTGTGGTTCACCTTCCCCTACTGCCAACAGCTGGAAGTACTTTATTTTCTTCATCTTCTTGAGCCGGTGTAGATACTGACTACTAGTCCCTTCATAACTTCATTTTCAGTGTCTGTTACACGTTTGTACAATGACTATCATTTCAACCTTGGGAGACTGACTGAGTGACAAACACACGGTCTTGGACAGATTCCTCAAGAAAATGTAGCAGCTTCATTGAGTGAGTGAGACACACATGGTCTTGGATAGACTCCTAAAAAAATATAGCAGCTTTTCATCCCAGGGCATATAAGCATTCTTCTGAGCATTCATTCCGTAATGACTTCTTTTCATACTCCAACCCTTCCGCTGCTACTGGTAATACTTCTTCAAGTGTGCTGCGATCCAAGTGTACGATGAAGCTTTCCCGTCCATATCTTCGAGGTCATATTTCCCGTTCGCCCAGCCTAAGGTAACCCGGAACGGTCCTTCCCAATTTAGCCCGAATACACCAGGTCGCGTTGCCAATAGTCTTCTCAGAACTAACTCCCCGACCTTGAATTTTCTGCTTCATACTTGGGAGTTGTAGTACTTTTCTGCTCTTTGCTTGTAGGTAGCATTCTTTAGCTCCGACGAGGCTCTGGTTTCTTTGAGTAAGTCCTTCTCCACTGCCAAAGCTTCGTCATTACCTTCTTCATCATATCTTACAACCTTCTAAGTCTGGTTCTGGACCTCCACCGGGACGACTGCTTCTATTCCGAAAGCTAGGGAAAATGGGGTTTCACCGGTACTAGCTCAGTATGAGGTTCATTAGGACCACAACACTTCTGGGAGTTTGTCTGCCCAACTACCTTTTTTATCTTCGAGGTGAATTTTCAAAACAT
This sequence comes from Prunella vulgaris, assembly GCA_026898435.1. Taxonomy (NCBI): domain Eukaryota; kingdom Viridiplantae; phylum Streptophyta; class Magnoliopsida; order Lamiales; family Lamiaceae; genus Prunella; species Prunella vulgaris. The sequence continues at coordinate 70,635 of JAPKLY010000444.1, read as the reverse complement.
GCTTCAAAATCTTATTCACTGCTTCGACTTGCCAATTCGACTGTGGATGGTACGGTGTTGAGTAATGCTTATTTATGTTCCAAGAATTGCAGAACTCTCTCAACTTCTGATCATCGAACTGCCTGCCATTATGTGTTACGATCGACTACGGGAGTCCAAATCGACATATTAAATTTTTCCAGATGAAGCTGATCATTCTCTTCTGCATTACAGTTGTGAGTGCCTCAGCTTCAACCCATTTTGTGTAATAGACCACTGCTACTACAACAAACTTTACACCGACTCTGCCAGGTGGGAATGGGCCAATCAAGTCGATATCCCATTTTGCAAAAGGTCATGGGGTGAAGACTGATTTAAGTTGGCTTGCAGGAGTGTGAATGATTGGTGCAAACATCTGGAACTTTCGGCACCTTCAAGCGAAGCTGATGGCATCTCTACGCACAGTGGGCCAGTAGTACCCTTGTCTGATAGTCTTATATGCCAAAGCTTGCCCCCCAGCGTGACTCCCACAAATTTCTTGGTGGATTTCTTCTAACACCTCTAACCCTTGCTTTTCTAATAAGCATTTGAGTAGGGGTAGAGAGAATCCACACTTGTATAGCTGACCGTCCACCAGTGCGTATCTGGCTGCTTGCGCCACTAGCCGACTAGCTACCCATGCATCTCTGGGAGCGATCCATCCTTCAAGTAATTTTCGATCGGAGTGCGCCAATAATCGCCTTTTTTCTACCCCACACTCGAAGTCTGATTTATTTTATAATTGGACGTCGAGGGGTCTTTCAACTTGGTTATGACAACCTCCGTCAGTTCTACTTCACCGCTACTCGTAGCTAGTCGGGCTAGTGCATCTGCTTGTGTATTTTCCAACCTCGGGATCTGCTCAATGTAGACTTTCTTGAACAACGAGATCAGGTGAGCCACTATCTTTTGGTATAATGTCATCTGCTGGTCATTGGGTTCATATTCTCCCCGGACATGGGATATTATTAGCTGGGAATCTCTGAAAATTAGAAGATTGGTTGCCCCCACAACTAATGAAAACCTAATTCCAGCTATCAGTGCTTCATACTACGCTTCATTGTTAGTGGCTCTGAATTAAAACCGAATTGCTGAAGTTAAGACCTGTCTGTCTGGGCTTATTAGCACTACACCAGCTCCTGCTGCTGTGCTAGTTGATGATCTATCTACGTAGAGGTGCCAAGGTGCTATACGCCCATTCGTCGGATCTCGTGGGAAAGTTAGCTTGAAGATGAAATCGACAAGCGCTTGTCCCTTGATCGCTGTTCTGGGTGCGTAGGTTATACAATATTGGCTAACTTCTAGTAACCATTTCAACAAGCATTATGCAGTGTCCGGCCGGTGCAGTATTTTCCTTAATGGGAATGTCGTCAACACCTCCACCTGGTGGTCAAAGAAATAAGGCCACATCTTTCTAACACTCATTACCAGTGTGTATGCCAACTTCGCTGTGGGCGAGTATCGTAGCTCTGCTTCGCGTAAGGCTTGGCTTACATAGTACACTGGTAAATGTGTTTTCCCTTCTGCTCGAATTAGCACCGAGCTGATGGCCACTTCTGATGCCGCCAGATACAGGTACAACTTCTCTCCAGGCTCTGGCTTTGACAGGATTTGTGTGTTGGTCAGGTACTCCTTTATGTTTTCAAAGGCACCTTGACACTCGCTTTTCCACCAAAAATCATCTTTGTGTTTGACTTTGATTGCTTCGAAGAACGAGCGATTCCGATCACCGGACCTGAAGATAAACCTGTTCAAAGCTGCCAGACACCCATTCAGCCTTTTGAACCTTCTTCACTGAATCAGGCGGCTTCATTTCCACGATGCACTTCACCTGGGACGGGTTGACTTCAATCTCTCTCTGGCTCACCAGGTGCCGCAGGAACTTTCCTGAGTGTACGCCGAAGCTACTCTTCTTTGGGTTCAACTTCATGTTGTAGTGACGTAGTATGTCGAAGGCCTGCTAGAGGTGGTCCAGTTGGTCCTCCTTCCACAAGATCTTGACCACTATGTCCTTCACGTACACTTCCATTGTATGTTTGATGTGTTGGTCAAACATTTTGTTCACCAGTCTTTGATAGGTAGCTCCGGTGTTGATTAGTCCGAACGACATTCTTTCCCAATAGAACAAATTCTTGTTCGTGTAAAACAATGTGTGTTCCTGGTCATCTGGGTGCATCGCTATCTGGTGATAACCTGCGAAAGTATTCATAAAAGTCATCATTTCATGCCCTGCAGTGTTATCAACTAGCTGGTCAATGTGGGGTAATGGGAAGTTGTCCTTCGGGCATGCTGCGTTGAGATCTGTGAAGTCGATGCACAACCTCCATGCTCTGTTCGGCTTCTTCACTAGGACCGGATTGGCCACCCACTTTGGACAGAGTGCTTCTTTAATTAGCTTGTTGTCGAGCAACTTGTTCACCTCCGTGGTTAGGGCCTTGTATTTGTCAGGTCCGTACTTCCTTCGCTTTTGTGGAACGAGCTTCTTTTTGGGGTCGATGTTCAACCGGTGACATGCGTACTCCAATGGGATTCTCGTCATGTCTTCATGGGACCAGGCAAACACGTCCAGGTTGGACTTCAGGAACTCATCCATCTTTCTCCTGTATTACTCCGGCAGCTCAGAACCTATAAAAAGTTCTAAGTCTGCTCTGTTAGGGTCCACCTGGATTGCTCTTAGCTCCTCCACGGGGGTCGCTTTCCTTTTCTTCCACTTCAACCTTGGGTCCGAGGTGAGCTCATCCCAATCCTCCTTCATCATCGGCTCATAACCCACTCGAGGTTCGAGGTCTTCACCTCCTACGTCCACATTGGCAGGTCCACAAGCTTCTCTGACTCCTGCGTGACTGGGTTGGAATGTTCTTCCTCTTGTGGGACTTCGTCCACCTTTATCGGTGTCGGCTATTGATGTTCGGTCTGATCAACTTGGATGACCTCCATCTCCTTTGGCTGGTTGTCCACCTCCATCAACTCAGTTTTCACCAAAATAATATCTAGGATGTTGGGTTCATCTGCCGGAAGCTACACTTCTTCATTAAGTACGAGTACCTGTGCAATAGATTTTTTAACTTTGCAACTTTGAACTTGGAGTAAACACTCTCTAGCTTTCTTCAGGTCGGCCTTGACAGTTTCGACACCTTTAGGTGTAGGGAATTTTAGACAATAGTAGTAGGTTGAACATTCCATTTTGAATTCATGAATAAAAGGACGGCCAAGGAACCCGTTGTAAGTCGACTGTTGATCTACTACTAGGAAATCTACAAGTCTAGTTAGTCTCCTTTCTGGGTCCTCGATCGATACAAGCTCTACACTCAACCTAATTATTCCTAGGGGAATGGTTACAGCTTCCCCAAACCCCACTATTCTATGAATACATGGTTAATTGTACGACTCATAATCACCTAGCAGATCTAGGGTGTTCTTGAACAGAATGTTGGTGTATGTGCCGGTGTCCACAAGAAGTCGGTGGACCCTTGTATTCATAATGTTGGCGCTAATCGTCAATGAGTCATTGTGGGGGGTAAGGATTCCCTCCAAGTCCGCCTGAGAGAATGTCAGATCTGCAGTGGGTTTAGCAGCGGGCTTGGAACCGGAGCTGCCTTCTTGCACTTGGTTGACAGCCCGAATTTTTGTCTTCCTCTGTCTCTTAGAGATGGACTGTCTACCATCTTCAAGTCCTCCGGTAGGTCCTGATTGATCCTCAAAAACGAGAATTTCCCGATTCGGTTCCTGTTGCACAAGTGGAGGTGGAGGTCCCCTACATCTGTTGTTTGGGGGAGTGTGGCGGTCTACATCTTCTTCCTCATTCTCATCGTCTGTGTCCTCCCCCTTCCCCTGTCTTGGCCTTTTTGCCGTGGCTTTCTTCACAAATTCCACAAGCTTCCCATCTTCGTAAAATTTCCATAGTTACTTGAGCAGGTCCCGGCATTCACTTGTGAAGTGACTGATGCTCTAATGGTAAGCACAGTATTTTTTGGGATTCGGCTTGCTGCGGTCCTGCCGGATCTTCCTCGGTTCATTCAGCATCGCCTTGTCTTTGACCGCTGTGAATACATGGTCGACGGAGACTGTTAAGACTTGTTTCAACTTTTCCTTGAACTCGTCCCCATCAAATGATTTTAAATTTCTAGGGGCCTTGTAGGTGCCCCCAACCTTCTTACCTTGCGGCTTCTTCTCCTCAGAGCACCCGACTTCCTTGGCCAATGCCTCATGGCTGGCCACGTACACTCCGGCCTTGTGCTTGAACTCGACATAAGTCTTTGGACAGTATAAATGCATCTCCCTCCAGAGCTCTGTTCCCTTCTACAGCCCAGCCATGACGGCCACTATCTTCATATCTTCGTTAACTGGATCGCCCTCTAACAGGATCTTGTCGAACCTCTCCAAGTATTGTTGGTTCGACTTATCGTTCCCCTGTTTGATGTTGGCGAGCCTGTGCTTCTGGGTCAAGTACGACACATAGCCGGAGAAGTGTGACAGGAACTCCCGTGTCAGCTGGCTGAATGACTAGATCGACCCCGGGGCTAGAGATGAGAACCATCGGTGAGCCCGGTCCCTGAGGGAAAGTTCCTGCACTGGGTGGCATCTGACACTCCCACCGAGATCATATAGTCTGCGTACTTGGAGATGTGTACTTTCGGATCTGATTTTCCCTCGTACGCGGCCATTACTGGGAATTGAATTTTCTTTTGAACTAGTGCCTGTAAGATTGAATGTGCCAAAGGTGACATTGGAAGTGTTGTGGCATCCGGCCCGCTGCTCCTGGCAGCTACTTGCATCTGGAGCTGTTCCACGACCCTTTTAAAATGATCAGCTCATCGTCGTGGGCTACCTCCTGTGTAGGATGTTCAAGGACCGTATGCCTCACGGATGTACGGCCCCGTAGTCCTTCGCTTTGGGGTAGCCCATCTGCGATGTGCTGGAAATGTCAGGCGCTGTTCGAACCAAGCCTGTTTGAGGTGGGCCTCTTCAGTCTTTCATGTGCGGACCTACGTGGGTATAGGTCAGACTCTTCCCTTTGTGATGATGCTGGCACGGACTCCTGGGTTGTTTCCTCATATCGGGACCCCAACCTGCCTTGGAGGATTTCTCGGAATTGATGGGTCACAGAGACCTCTGTATAGGTGATAGCTCGTCCACCTTGTGAGCCGAACCTATCCATCACTTTTGCCTTTCCAGCAGCATTTCGGTGATGGCGAGCTCTGGCGGAGCTCGCCTCCTGTTCACCGGGGAGCTCACCAGCTTGTTCCCTGGGTTGCGTGGCCTGTGTACGTCTAGTCTCTTGCTCTTAGGCACTATTGGTAAGAGCTCGATAAGGAGCTTACGCGAGCTCGCTCTGTTGTTGTTGCCTTTGAACCCTCTGGAGTAGGACAATTGTGCGCTCCAGTTCGCCAGGGTTCTGGAGTAGGGCCTGTAGAGCTGGGTTCAGGCCATCCTATGCCGAGGTGGTATTGTTTTGTCCATCAGCTCGCTGGGGAGCTTGCTGACGTGATGACTCACCATCAGCCTGGTTCTTCTGGGGAGCTTGTCCCATCTACCTCCTAGTGGTTGATGTGGTTTGTGTGTTTTCTTTTGACATTGTCCAAGTGAGGGTAGTTCGTCTTCAATGATTTTCCATCAAAGGTTAGGTTTTTCAAAGGTCTTTCTAGCCATGCATGCAAATGGTTTATCCAGAATCTGGTTTAACCACAGGCACACATGCGTTTAGAGTCTTTGAGTTCCTTGATTTATCCACAACTTTCTGGGAAATGGTAAAATCTGGAAAATTCCTTCAAATATTCAAGTGTGTTCTTGAGTTTTATCAAGAACACCTTCAATCACCTTACTTTCTCTCACAAATTTATGAATCGGAAGTTCGTGGCCAACCTTCTAGCGCCAAATTATTGGTAAACTTTGTTAATTGGGAGATTATGTGGCTGATTAAATGTTGGAATTCTACCAATCAATAAACAAGATATGAATTTTAGAGAGTTTCTTATAGAGAGAGAAAGTAGAGAGAAGAAGTGTTATGTGTATTATGAGCTTAGAGAGTGAAAATGTGTTACAATGGACCTATTTATAGGTTTGCATGTAATAAGGTGGCACTTAGTGGGCTTATCTAGGCTATTGTGCTGACAAGTGTCCTTAACACTTGTCATCATGCCTACTATTATACTTTAATTTCATTGCTTTGTCCTACTACATCACTACTAACTCCCTACGTAGCTATTGACTTCACTTCGGACTGGACGAGCTCCCTTGCCTTGTGTTGCTTTGGGATGATAATGATGGTAGTAGGATAAGGCCATGTCTTCTGGTATTGGGCGAACTCAAGGTGAGCTCTGGGCGAGCTCCCTTACGAGCTCACTCTCTCCATGATGTTCACTTGGTTAGAGGTTGGCGTGTCACCAACCACCTGGGCGAGCTACAGGGTGAGTTCTTTCTCTTCCCATGGCGTTGACTGGTCAAAAGTGGTGACGTGGTCATAGTGCCAACCTGGCAAGGTCCTTAGCCTTAAGCCATTTATTTTGCTAATCTTCCCTTAGTAGTTCGCTTTAGTTTACCTATCGAACATACAACTTTAAATTCAGAAATAAAAGGTCCACCGAGGAACCCGTTGTAGGAAGACTGCTGATGATCTACTAAGAAATCTATCAACCTAGTTAGCTTCCTTTCGGGATCCTCGACCGCTACAAGTTCAACCAACAAGCGGATCATTCCTAGAGGGATGGTTGCAGCTTCCCCAAACCCTACTATTCTATAACTACAGTCTTCGATATATGACTCATAGTCCCCTAACTGTTCTAGTGTCTTCTTGAATAGGATTTTCGTGTATGCTCCAGTGTCCACTAGCAGTCGGTGCACCTTGGTGTTCATGATATTAGCGTTGATGACTAATGAGTCATTATGGGGTGTAAGGACTCCTTCTAGGTCTGCCTGTGAAAATGTCAGATCCATTGTTGGCTTGGTCGGCACCTTCGACCCTGATCCCGTCTCTTGTACCTGGTTGATTGCCCGTATTTCTGCTTTTTTCTATCTCTTTGATGGTGGTGTGAACGTCCATCAACCATTCCTCCAGCATGAACCATTTCCTTGAGCATCAGGATTTCTCAATTTGGCTCTTAGTGAGGTCGTGGTGCTGGAGGTCCCCTTGTGACTTGTCTGTTGGGCCTCCTTTCCTCTTCATCACTGTCTCAATCATCATCTGAACCCTCTTATTGTTGTTGCCTCTGTCTTTTCATTGGTGCTTTCTTCACAAACTCTTCAAGCTTACCATCTTCATAAAATTTCCACAATTGTTTGAGCAAGTCTCGGCACTCACTAGTGAAGTGATCGATACTCTGATGGTAAGCACAATACTTGTTTGGGTTTAGTTTACTCCTATCCTATCGGATCCTTCAGGGAGCTGAAAGCATGTCTCGATCCTTCACTGCTGTGAAAACATGGTCGATGTGGTGGTCAACACCTGATTAAACTTTTCCTTGTATTCGGCCCCGTCTCCGAACACCATGAGATTCTTCGGGGCTTTGTAACCATTTCCACTTTGCATCTTGCCATTTTTTTCCACCGGCTTCTGTGCTCAACTCCTTCTGTAGTGCCTCTTGCATGGGCACATACACACCAGCTTTATGTCGGAACTCTGCGTACGTGTTGGGACACCACAGGTGCATTTCTTTCCAGAGCTCCATGCCCTTCTTTAATCCTTCCATCACAACAACAATTTAAGTGTCCTCGCTGACAGACTCTCCTTCTAAAAGAATCTTATCGAACCTTTTAATGTATTGTTGGTCGACTATCTCTTCCGCACCCTGTGTGATGTTTGCCAGCCGATGTTTCTGTTTCAGGTAAGTTCCGAACCCTGAAAAGTGGGACAAAAATTCATGAGTGAGCTGCCCAAATGACTGGATTGATCATGGTGCCAGAGCTGAGAACCATCTGTGGGCTCGATCTCCCAAGGTCAGGGGAAAGTTTCTACACTGTGTTGCATCCGAGACCCCCATTTATATCATGTAGTCAGCGTATTTAGATATGTGGACCTTGGGACCTGACTCTCCTTCGTATAACACCACAGATGGAAATTGTATTTTTTTCTGTATCGGGGCTGTGAGTATAGCTGTGGATAATGGCGAAGTCGGCAAGGATGTTGTTGGTCCCAAAGCCAGGTTTTGGAGTAAGAAACACTAGTTCAAGTCTAGAAGGGGGGGTTGAATAGACTTGAAGGGTTCTAAAAACTTTTTTGATTTAAGCCTAGTTATAAAATCAGCAGACTACCTAAAAAGTAGTCTGGATTTATAAAATGTGCGCTGTGAAATTTGTACGGAAACGATTTTAATGAAAACCTTTTAGTGAAATATGTGCACAAGTAAGAACAGAAATATAAAGAACACGACACAAGATTTATAGTGGTTCGGACAGAAGGTCCTACTCCACTCTCCACAATCCAGCTGGACTTGTGGGTCTCTCCACTAACTTTCTCACTGACTCACTCACTCACTTGAGAGTAAAACTCTCTTACAATAGTCTATGCTTAATAGCAGTCAACTTTCAGACAGCTTCTACAAAGCTTACAAAAGTTTAACGTGAATGAAAAATGTTTTGAGTACAAGTAAAGAATTTGACAGAGTTTCGGCTAGCTTAATCGCTTGATAATCCGTGTCTGAAATCTCCACTGGTTTTCCTTTTATAGGTTCAAATTACTAGCCGTTGGGATTGACTAGAGATCTGAAATCCTATAATTTAGGAATCAATCAATCATCGAGATTGATTGAATCTTCTTCATGATTCCCGGAAATCTTCGTGATCCTCAATCAATCAAGTTTGTCCAATTGATTGATTGATCTTCTATTCTGGGAATCTTCTCGCCGTCGCAAGTCAACCCTAAAGTGATTCCGTAGAATCTAGGTGGAGCACAAGACCTCAGCTGATCTGTCTCTTCAGCTGGTATACCAGTCTACTGGTAAGTGGACCTCAACTGATGTGCTGGTCTGTTGATGCGTGCACCTCAGCTGATATCTGGGACCTCGTCTGGTGTCTCGGTCCTTGGTCCTAGTCTTGTCTGCGACATGCTTTTCAGCTGATCTTCTGACTTCAACTGATCTTGTACTCTTCTGATATTCAACTCCATATACGTCAGTGTCAGCTACTCAGGTCTTCTGTCTTCTACGATCTGCTAAGTCTTCAAGTCCTTAGCTGGTCTTCTTTCCTATGAATGCCTTGGATCATCTAGGCAGTAATGTCTGTTCCCCCTTACTAAGAACCTATCTAATCCTAAGCTATTCATCAGCTGACTAACAGGTTCAGCTGGCTCTATTACAAGCTGATTGGTTTATGTCATCAAAACATCTAACAAGAATATCCTAACAAATTCCCCCTTTTTGATAATATCAAAACCAACTCAGCTGATCTCAAAAGATAGACATATAAAGTCAAGACCAAATAGGATAGAAAAGAAGATCTTTTAGATAGAAATTTAAAGAGCAGCTGACAACAAGAAGTTGTTTGGAAATTGAAATACTTCATTAACCAACAGAAGAATTACAAAGATTCCTACCCACAGCTGACTCAGCTGGACTATTACACTAGAGATCTTCTGCTGCTGCTAGGCACTTGCATCCAGTCAAGGAATCTCTTCTCTATTGCCTTCATAGTAGGAACAGAAGTGTCGGGCAGAGATGGAAGAAAACGAGTCACCATCTCCAACTAGATTCTCCGAATCTCTATCCAGTTTGGTTTACCACTTTCATCAGCTGGCATAGGAAAGAATTCAAGCTCGGGTAGCTCAGGCTGAGCGTTCTGCTTGATCATGGCTTCAGTGATAAACATATTAAAGGTAGGGTAGTTCATCTTCAGCCAGTCTCTGAATTCTATGTTCCTCTCTCTTTCTCCTCTGTTGTCTTCTCTAAGTACATAGAACTGAATGAATGCTCCGGCCTTGATAGTTTTCCAAATTGATATCATGGCTTCTGTCATATCGGGGATGAAGATTTCAATAGGCCCATCCATCAGGGGCTCGTCAGATCCAGATCAAGGTACAAGCTTACCCTTCTGCTTGCCTTGGGGTACAGTCTTTCCTTCCTTCTTCATCCTCCTCAGATATCATTTGTTCAGCTAGTCAATCATTTCTCGTTCATGTCTTTTATTCCTCTGTTCTGGAGTTTCCTTTTCTTCCAACTGTAATTCCTTGGCAAGATTTGCATCCAGTTCAGCGTGCAGAATTTGCTTCTGCTTCTCCCTAGCTTCTTCTGCCTCCTCTTGTCTTTGTATGGCTTCAGCCAGTCTCTGATCTCTCATCTCTTGAGACCTCTGCTGTGCCAGGCTCCTGTCCTTGATATATTCTTCTACAGTCTGGAGCCTGGCAGAGAGAACACCATTATTATCCACCATTAAGGCCTTCAAAGCAGCCATCTCAGCTTTTAAAGCAGCACTCTCAGCTTGCAAGACAGCAATATCAGCTTGAACCCCATCCAGAATTGTGCGAGCCACACTTAGGCAGAGTTTGGTCAAGGCATCCAAACTCCCCTGCTCTGCGAGAATAACTTTATTGACGATATCCATCAGAAATCTATATCTCCTCCTGAGCATATTCTTCTTCAAACCCGATGTCTTGTTCCGTTGACTCCTCTTTGCCATCATTTGGAACGTCTCAATATATTTCGATTCCTTGTAGGTGTGAGGTAGCACACCAGAAGAAGGTAACTCAAAGATTTCTGCAGCAGCCCTCTTGGTCAAAGTCATAGTCATCTCATCGACAATTGATCGGATGGCATTGTCCCTGAATTTGGCTTTAATCAGAAAATGCAGGGCGTAGTAGTTGAGCGTCTTGTGATCTGGCTGTGCTATGGAAATGAAGGTTCGTAGATTAAGCTTCTGAAGTAGATTCAAGATTTCCCTAATTTCTGAAATCTGCATCGCCTCATAGTCTACGCACATCTCAGCGTACATATCTTCGAGCAGAGTTTTCCATGCCTTAGTATCCATAGCTTCAGCACAGAGATTAGTAGCACAGATAATTTGAAGAAAGGTAGGGTAGATAAAAGTTCACAGAGAGGAAAAGTTTTTGAAAGGGAGGTTAAACGGTTTATATAGTTAAATCAATGAAGAAGATGAGTAGTTTTTCCAAAAAGAAACCATCTAAAATTGATCGTGGATGGACATGTTGCATCACATAAATCAACGATCTAGATTAAAAGACCTTTGAGATTTTTAGGGGTGATGCGTATGTGTCAGGTTTCTAAAAGAGTTTGGCCGCCCAAAAATTCCATCTTTTTGAAAAAGGAATGATTAAAAACTTTTGCAAGGTAATTTGGGCGATGAGAAATTAATTACCACTGACACCAAATTTTGGAAAGTGATTAATCCCGGATTTTTCAAAAATAAAAATTTGATTGCCAATTTTCTAAAATTAATTTTAGAAATTAAGGATTTATCCAGAGTTTTGAAAAGATTTTATTTTTCAAAAAGCAATTTGAAAAACAAAGAAAGAATAAACTTATCAGATAGCTGACGTGGCAGGATCAGCTGATAAGAAGAATCTTTTAGCAACAACCTCTTCTGCTCATCTGAGGTTCTAATGTCAGCTGATATGAGTTAGTTGAGGAAGAATTGGCCTTGTCTGGTTCTCTTGACTTATACCTGTATCAAGTTAGATAACAAGATAGGAAAAAGGACAAGAGACATAAGAAGACATACCAGATCAGCTGACTTAGAGATCAGCTGATTACCACAGTAGATTCCCCCTCAGCTGATCAACAGCTGAACACTTTAGAAAACCTTTAATGCCTTTCTTAAAGAACTGCCTCTCCATCTACCATCCCTAACTCAGCTACTAATTCTCTGAATCTGATCTCAGCTAAAGGTTTGGAAAGGACATCTGCTCTCTGCTTCTCAGTGTGAATCTTCTCCATCCTGATGTCTCCCTTCTCAGCATGAACTCTAAGGCAATGATGTCTTATGTCCACATGCTTACATCTAGTATGGAGAACTGGATTCTGAGTAATGGCTACTGCACTTGTGCTATCACAGAAGATAGGGATCTCTTCTGTAATCACATGGTATTCTCTCAGCTGTTGTCTGATCCAGAGCAGCTGAGAACAACAACTACAAGCAGCCATATACTCTGCCTCTATTGTAGAAGTAGCTACAGAAGTCTACTTCTCGGAGAACCATGAAATCAGCTTACTTCCCAGAAACTGACACGTGCCTGAAGTCGACTTCCTACCAATCTTGCACCCTCCATAGTCAGAATCTGAATATCCACTCAGTTGAAAGTTGTCATCAGCTGGGTACCAGAGTCCCAGATTGTGAGTACCCTTCAAATACTTCACAATCTTCTTTGCTGCTTTCAGATGAGACTTTTTAGGGTTCGCCTGAAATCTTGCACATACTCCTACAGTGAAGCTGATATCAGGTCTGCTGGCAGTGAGATACAGTAGAGAACCTATAAGTCCTCTGTAGTGTGTCTGATCTACTTTCTCGCCAGCCTCATCTAGATCCATGCTGAAGTTTGCCATCATTGGAATCTTAGCTTCTCTGCTGCTACTGACTCCAAACTTTTCTATCAAGTTCTTGGCATACTTAGCTTGGCTGATAAAAGTTCCATTGGACATTTGCTTCACCTGCAGTCCAAGGAAATAGGTCATCTCCCCCATCATTGGCATTTCAAATTTGCTTGTGATCAGTCTGCTGAACTGATCACACATCTGCTTGTTGGGGGAGCCAAAGATGATATCATCCACATAGATATGCACCAAAAGGATATCATCTCCATCTTCTTTCCTGAACAAGGTCTTGTCTATCTTTCCTTTGCTGAAGCCACTGTCCAGAAGTGTCACGCCCTAAAATTCTAAGCATTTCAAATCAGCGGAAGTCTTAATTTTAAACAAACAATTTAATAAAAATATCTTTTAGAACGTGCTCCCTTTATACTTGAAATAAAATTCTTTTCTTTGAAAATCCTTTTTGAACTAAAATCAGAGTAATAATCATACAATCAAAATAAATAACTCATCCAATACATCTATAGAATTCATAATATATCATTCCAAATATTCATAGTATTTTTCAATAATATTCACATGTGAATTAAACTTATTCTAATATCATTCAACACATAAGTCATCAATTAAATCATGCAATAACTCATAAATAATTCATGAACAGAAGTTGGTACCTAAAACTTTCGAAAACAGCTTGGGTGTACTCATCAAAACCGCATGTGTATAAAAATAGTCCATTAACTAATACTAAATCCATTTTCTTAAATACTATTATCTTACCAACCATCCTAAGACCTCTAAATACTCAAATAAATCATATCAAACATAATATAAGTACTTTCCACGAAATCACTTTTTAAAACACATGAAAAGCTCGAAAAAACAAAGTTATAGGACTAAATTCAAGATGAAACTTTAAAACGATTATCCTCCATATTTTTATGACAAAAATACTCAATATTTTATGGCTATTAAACTGCCAAAATTTTGAAAATAGGCTGGGCATAAAATCGGTATTTTTAAAACAAGAATTTTGACGACTAGAATCACATATAGGACTAAAATCAGTTTCTCGACTTCTACTAAGCAAAAACTCACGAAAATTAGTCAATATGCATCTTAAATCATGGCAAATATTCTGGTAAAATTTCATAATTTTTGGAGTTATAAAACTTAACTTATCGATCATGCAAATTAAGGACAATAACTATTTCTTAAGAACAATTAAACACATAACTCAAACACTTAAGCATGCTTCTAAATTCGAACCATCAGCTGCCAACATTATAAATAAGTCCATCAACTTAACTCCTTAAATTCATGCAATTTAACACTTAATCATAATAATAATAATACCTCATAAAATTTATAATAAAATCTCATAATCCATCAAACAATAATAAATCCTAAATCAAACATCTACGTGTCCATGCACTCAATGAAATAAAACATGCATACATCAAATCTTGTGGCAAACATAAAAGTGCCGAAAATCATGAATAAAACTCTTGCAACTTAATATAATAAAAGCCTACATGGTAATTAATAAAAATCTTCATTCATTAACTTCTTTAACTCGCATCACATCCACCTTCCTCCGCATCGCCGACCTCGTCATCTTACTCTTGAAAATCTGAAAATATAATTCGGTGAAGGGGTGAGCAATTATAAAATAATCACTCCGTGGGGATGGTTTAGTTCGAAGTCTAAATATAATGGACATGTAAACGTGAAAACATACCAATCATTCTAAATCTTTGATACGACTTAAGCGTATCTCTTTTGACACTACATAAGAGCATCCATTCTTTGATACCACATAAGGATATCCATTAATTTGGCACTACTTAAGAGCACCCATTGGTTGATACTTCATAAGAGTATCCATTCTTTTAGCACATAAACACATCAAACATAGTATTTAAAAATCGAACTAGAGTTACCACTTTTCACCGTTTAAACCCCCACCTTTTCTTGTCTTGAAAATATAGAAGTGTTGTATGTTGGCTTGCTAATTCCTTGCTCTAAGAACTCTCGAAAAATTGCCCTCTTTCTACTTCTACAAGCTGCTGAAAACTGGTCCTCTAACTTCAATACATGGCCAAAGTTTGGTGCTAGGTGGCTGCCGATTTTTCTTGGGTGTCTAAGGGTTTTGAGACATGATCAATACATATTTATAGAGTTGGAAAAGTAGGGTTTGGGGCTGAAAAAGGAGCTGGATGAAATTACAAGAAAAAAGCAAGAAATTGGACCATAATCTTGGTGTATCTCTATTTCCATACTTGGTAACTTATTTCCTTATTTAACAAATCCTTACCATATCTTTATTCTTATGATACTTAACCTTCAAGCATATAATTCTCTTGCATAAGAATATGACTTATTTCCATAAATAAAGATACTAGAAATCAAAGTCTTATACTCTTAATATTTTTGAAAATTACTTAAGGTCTAAGACTCCTATTTTTCGAAAATAATACTAATACTATCCCAAGTATTATTTAATCCTATTCTTGGTTAAATCCTCATAAGGTCAAATCCCTAAATTTAATTCCTCAATTACTAACATGTCCTTAATAAATTAATACCTAAGGAAATACTATTCTTAGAGGACTAATACTATAACCTCAACAATAATATTATTCTCCCTAACTTCTAATAAAATTCGAAACTTAATACTACTTAAGGATCCAATTAATACTAATTGGGACAACTAATACTAAGCTATTAATTAAGACATACTAAAGCTTAACAACTTAAAGGACTAAACCTTAAACACACACAAAACTCACGCCTAATTAATAATTAAAGGACTAAAAAGCTGCTGCCTATGCGGGGTGTTACAAGAAGAAACTGTGATAAGGTATCATACCATGCTCTAGGTACCTGCTTTAATCCATATAAAGCCTTCTGCAACCTGTAGACCTTGTTTCCAACTTCAAATCCTGGTGGCTGTTCCACATAAACCTCTTCTGCCAGGATTCCATTCAGAAATGCTGATTTGACATCCATCTGATATACCTTGAACCCTTTGAAAACATCATAGGCTAGAAACAATCTGATGTCTTCTAGTTTAGCCACAGGAGCAAATGTCTCATCCTAGTCAATACTTTTTGACTGTGAGTACCCCTGGGCTACTAGCCTTGCCTTGTTTCTCACCACATCCTTCTTATTCTTAAAGACCCATTTAGTGCCTATGACCTTCTGATGTCTGGGCCTCTCTACTAGAGTACAGACTTCTTGTCTTGCAAACTGGTTTAACTCCTCTTGCACAGCTACAATCTAGTTTGGGTCCTCAAGAGCTTCATGGATGTTTTTGGGTTCAATCAGAGACACATAACAACTGAACTGAGCACCCAAGTTAAGCTTTCTTCTGGTTTGAACACCTACACTTGGATCTCCTAATATCTGCTCAGCTGGGAAGTCAAACAAGTTCTTTTTACTCCTCTGAGGTGCCATGGTCTGCTCCTCTCGAGTTTTGTCTGTCATTCCCCCTTGGTTTGTGTCAGGAGTCATTGTGCCATCATCTGGTGCTAATGAGGGCTTATCAGCTTACTTGGGCTCATCATCTGAATCTGAGTCTGATTGGATCTTAGGTACCACTACCTTGATCAGATCTGGCTTGTCATTTAGATTCAGCTGATCCATCTCATCTGCTCTCTTCTCTTTGCTGTACTCATGAACAAATTCATCAAATACAACATGGGGTGTCTCCTCCACACAAAGACAGACCTTATTAAAGACTCTATAGGCTTTGCTGCTCAGAATATCGTAAGAATATTCCTTCAGCAACCTTAGCATCAAAAGTCTTTAACTTGGTCTTTCCATTGTAATGAATAAAACACCTACACCCAAAAATATGGACAAACGAAAGGTTAGGAGATTTACTATTGTACAGTTCATAGGGAGTTTTGCCATGTCTCTTGACTGGCAAGCATCTATTCTGGATGTAGCAAGCAGTGTTGATAGCTTCTGCCCAAAATCTTTGAGGGGACTGATATTCAGCCAACATGGTTCTTGCTGTCTCCTTAAGGGTTCTGTTTCTTCTCTCAGCTAACCCATTATGCTGAGGTGTTCTGGCAGCTAATGTCTCATGCTGAATACCATTGTCCCTGCAATAGTCAGAAACAACAAAGTTAAGAAACTCAGTACCTTTGTCACTTCTGATTCTGACTATGCTGAGATCCTGCTCCTTCTGGATCCTCTTGAATAACTCCAACATCTTGACCATAGTCTCATTCTTCTTGAACAAGAACACTACCCAAGTGAATCTTGTATAATCATCTACAACCACCAGTGTGTCCTTCCTTCCACTGAAGCTAAGAGGAGAGACTGGTCCAAACAGATCCATATGAAGCAGTTGGAGTGCCTTTGTTGTTGAAGTACTCTGCATATCCTTGAATGAGGCCTTTGTCTGGTTCCCTTTCTAACAAGCATTACACTTCTGATCAGATGCAAACATCTCATTTGGTAGCCCTCTGACTAGACCCTTCCTTGCAACTTTGTTGAGAGTCTTGAAGTTCAGATGACCTAATCTCTTGTGCCAGAGCCAGCTAATCTCAGATGAGCTTTTGGCAACCAAGCACGAGTCAGCTGGACAACTTGCAAAATCTACAAGATACATATTACCTCTTCTGAGGCCAGTTAGTAACACCTGCTCATTTATATCATTTATAACAAGACAAGAGTTTTTAGAGAATCTTACTGAGTATCCCTTTTCATAGAATCGGGATACGGATAGAAGATTGTGCATCATCCCTTCTACATAGTAGACTTCTTCAACTCTTGTTCCTTTGATCACCAGAGTACCAACTCCTCTGGTGAAACCAAAGTTATTATCACCAAATACAACTCTAGGCCCATCAAGCTTTACAAAGTCCTGGAGGAGATGCTTTTCAAACGTCATATGCTTTGAACATCCGCTATCTATGTACCAGACGTGATTCTTGGCTTCTCCTCTTTCTATTGGGCTAGAGCTTGCCTGAAATTAAAATTCAAGCTTTATGTACCCGTACAAGATGAGCTAACAGAGGGGGTAGGAGAATTTAACTCTTCTACCTTAGCCATAAGGCAGATGTCTTCTTCTGACTCAAAATCAGATGAAGATGAGGATGAGCTAATGTCTTGTTTCTCCTCCTCTGCCAGTAGAGCTCTCTTATCAGCAAATCAGCGATCTCTTTTGATCCTCTTCTCCTCTCTCTCCCTTGGTGTAAGCTGAGGGCAATCATAGCTGAGATGCCCTAGCTTGTTGCAAGAGTAGCACACAACATCTCCTCCTCTCTTGGGACTTGGTTCCCTCCTTCTCTTTGGAGACTTGTACCTTGTCTCCTTCTCATCTGATGGTCTTCTGGAATCAGATGATTTCTGGTACCTCCTGGAAGAATCACCCTTGTTCTTCTTCCAATGAGATTTGTACTTCTGGAACTTGTTTGACATCTTGCCAAACTTCTCGGTCAGCAAAGCAAGCTACTCTTTTAAGCTCATATCCTCTGGAGTAGAGGACTTTACTTGACTGTCAGTTGTAGCTGAGAATGCAACATTCTTTGCAGCTGATGATGATGATGGAGTCTCATCTTCCTGGTCTTTTTCTTGAAGATCGAATTCATGGGCTTTCAAATGAGACAGCAGAGTGTGATGACTGATTTTAGATAAGTTCTTGGTCTCTTTGATCACAGTCACTTTCACTCTCCATCTGGGGGTGAGAGACCATAGGATTTTATTGTTGATCTCTCTCCCAGAATATTCCTTTCCCAAGGAGCTTGCCTTATTCAGAATGTTGGTCAATCTCATGTCCAGCTGATCTATTGATTCATCAACCTTCATCTTGAAGGTGTCAAATGTATGGAGAACAGCTTGAAGTTTGTTCTCCTTTATCTGATCAGTACCTTCACACATTAGGGAGAGTTTTTCCCACATTTCTTTTGCAGTCCTGCAAGTCTTGATTTTCTCTATATATTCTTTTGATAAAGTCTCAATAATTTATGTTCTGACCACTTGATCTAGATTGAAGAGTTTTCTTTCTGCATCATTTAATTCACTCTTCTTCTTCTCTGGCTTCCTTCTCTAGCTAATCTCTGCTTCTGGAGTTTTGCCATCATTCACTGCATCCCAGTAGAATTTTATGGGCCCTTCCTCCTTAACATCCAGCATCCTATCATGAATGGCTCCAAGATGATTCTCCATTCTGAATTTCTAGTAGTCATAGTCTTCAATGGAAAATTCAGGCAGCTTCCTCGTCTTGGATCCACTCATCTTGTATGAAGCCATATCTGCAAGTGGTTTTCAGGGATCTGTCCAGGTGACCACCAAAAGCTTTCTCAGGCTGTGGTCTTTTGGACACACAGCTCTGATACTACTTGTTGGTCCCAAAGGCAGGTTTTGGAGTAAGTAACACAAGTTCAAGTCTAGAAGGGGGGGGGGGGGGCTTGAACAGACTTGAAGGGTTACGAAAACTTTTTCGATTTAAGTCTAGTTATAAAATCAGCATATTACCTTAAAAGTAGTTTGGATTTATAAAATGTGGTCTGTGAAATTTGTGCGGAAATGATTTTAATGAAAACCTTTTAGTGAAATATGTGCCCAAGTAAGAACAGAAATATAAAGAACACGACACAAGATTTATAGTGGTTCAGACAGAAGGTCCTACTCCACTCTCCACAATCCAACTGGACTTGTAGGTCTCTCCACTAACTTTCTTACTGACTCACTCACTCACTTGAGAGTAAAACTCTCTTACAATAGTGTATGCTTAATAGCAGTCGACTTTCAGATAGCTTCTACAAAGCTTACAAAAGTTTAACGTGAATGAAAAATGTTTTGAGTACGAGTAAAGAATTTGACAGAGTTTCGGCTAGCTTAATCACGTGATAATCCGTGTCTGAAATCTCCACTAGTACTCCTTTTATAGGTTCAAATTACTAGCCGTTGGGATTGACTAGAGATCTGAAATCCTATAATTTAGGAATCAATCAATCAAGTTTGTCCCCTTGATTGATTGATCTTCTATTCTGGGAATCTTCTAGCCGTCGCAAGTCAACCCTAAAGTGATTCCGTAGAATCTGGATGGAGCACAAGACCTCAGCTGATCTGTCTCTTCAGCTGGTATACCAGTCTGCTGGTATGTGGACCTCAGCTGATGTGCTGGTCTGCTGATGCCTGCACCTCAACTAATATCTGGGACCTCGTCTGGTGTCTCGGTCCTTGGTCCTAGTCTTGTCTACGACATGCTTTTTAGCTGATCTTCTGACTTCAGCTGATCTTGTACTCTTCTGATATTCAACTCCAGATACGTCAGTGTCAGCTACTCAGGTCTTCTGTCTTCTAGGATATGCTAAGTCTTCAAGTCCTTAGCTGGTCTTCTTTCCTATGAAAGCCTTGGATCATCTAGGCAGCAAGGTCTATTCCCCCTTACTTAGAATCTATCCAATCCTAAGCTATTCATCAGCTGACTAACAGGTTTAGCTGGCCCTATTACAAGATGCTTGGTTTATGTCATCAAAACATCTAACAAGAATATCCTAACAGATGTCAAGGTTTCCATCTTTTCCTTGCTAGCCACTTGCTCACGCAAGTCCTCCCTCCTCGATGCTGTTCAGGGTGTTTCGCACATTGGCAAGTAGCCTCCTACAGTCACTCACTTCGGGCGGTCTCCCTTTGAGGTCGTCGCAGATTGCTTGCCCCGTTGGGGCCCAGTCTCTCTGATGCCCGCCTTCTCTGCCGAATTTGCACCAATATTCTTGGGACCCTTGTCTCTGACTAGTACGGCTCATGGGGGTATAAGGATTCAGACCGCCCCCTACCGACTGGTGGCCCAGCTAGTCCTGCAAGGTTCCCCGGGACCCTTCATGGTGAGGGTGTTCATGTTGGCCATCTGGTCGCCTACCTTTTGGGCCTAGTCGGTCACTCATCTTTTGCTTTCCCCTCAAACTTGCTTGCAGTGCTCGCCCGCTGCTCGCCTCTTGCAACCAGGCATGGTAACTTGTCCTCTTGTCCCGTCTTGTCTCTGTCGGGGCAGCTTGGATCATTCGTGGGCGAGCAGACAAAGCTTGTTTCCTTTGGATTTCCTTTAACGCGGCCATCACTCTTTCAATATCTTCCGGGGTCTTCATCATTAACTCCAGGGCCACCTCGATTTGTGGTTCGGCCGGTGTGATGGGTAGAGTTACAACTCGTGTTTGTCCAGATGATCGACGTCTGTTATTATTTTTGCCTTTCCACCTCCTGCTGGTTGAGGTGGTGCTTGATTCGCCATGCGAACTCTGGTACTTGTGTCTCATCATCGATTGCGGGTTATATGTTGGAAGTTTTTGCCTAACGAAATTTTTTCTAGCAATGTGTGTTTGAAAATGATAATCTTTTTAACACACACGCGATTGAAGATTCCTGACCTTTTCCTCAAATTCTTCACACAACTTACAGATTTTTTGGGTTTTTCCTTTTGAAGGCTTGATGAATATCCTCAAACCTTCAAGAGTTTTCTCTCACAACTTATCAAACCGGAGGTTCGGGTCCTCCTTCTAGTGCCAAATTGTTGAATAATTGTTCTAATTATATGATATATGTGGCTAATTATTCACAATCACCCAAACAATAATCTAAGATCATAAACTCATTTAATTGCATGAAATATAGAGAGAGAAGTAGTGAGAGAAAGTGGGTATGTTCTTGTATATTGAGTGAGAATGGAATCCTTACAAATGAGTGTTTCCTTCCTATTTATACCCTTGCATGGGTGAGGTGGCATACAATTAGGCTAATTAACCTCATATAGTGACAAGTGTCCTCCACTTGTCACTATTTAACACATAGAATCCACTAAATCTACTTAAAAGACTAATCTACCCTTCTTGGTTGGCCTCCCTCCCTAGTGGTCCAATTACTCCTTGGGCGAGCAACCTTCAGTTGGGTAGATGTCCTTCACATGGATGGGGTTGTGACCTTCTCTCCTCCTTGTGGGGTGTAATGTGTGCCTTCACTCTTGCCCCCATTGGTTGGGTGTGGCTGGTTGCCCTATCGTCATCCACTGTGGTGCTTGGGAGAGCAGCGAGCATCGTTTGATCTACACTCCCATCAACTTTGATAGCAGGGTGGCGAGCAGCTTTCACTTGGCCATGTATGTTTATTGGATTGGCCTACCCTGACTCACCTCTTGGTCCATCGGGCCCAGCAAGGTGGCGAGCAGCTTTAACTTGACCACGTGGGCTTACTGACTCAATCCTCTTGCTCCCCCATGATCTCATCATGGTGGAGATTCTCTTTAATCCCTCAGTTAAGTGTCATTGATTATTCCGTAATCATCGGCATGATTTCTTTTATCAACAACAACAACAACAACAATAATAATAATAATAATAATAATAATAATTGTTGGTAGGCGAACTACTAATACGAAATTACCAAAATAATTGACCAAGACTGAGAAGCTCACCGACATGCCCAGAGGACATGTCATCAACCTTGACCAAGTCACCTCCGAGAGAAGTAAGCGAGCTCGCCAAGGAGCTCGCCCAGATGCCTGATACTGAGTCAATAGTTGACCAAGAGCAGGAGAGAGAGAGAGCTCGCAAGGGAGCTCGCCTGCTTATAGGGAAGCTCGCCATGGCACTAGCCCGTACCTAAGAGACCAAGCTGAAATCCACCATCACACTACCCCAAAATAGCACAAGGCAATGGAGCTCGCATAGAAGCTCGCCCAAGTCCAGAGTGTAGACATTAGCTATATAGGGAAATCAGTAGTGATGTAGTAGGACGAAGCAATGTAACAGAAGCATAATAGTGAGTAAGGATAAGTGTCAATGACATTTGTCAGCACCTAAAGCCAAGTAGGCTCACAAGGTGCCACCTCACAACATGCAAACCTATAAATAACACATTTTCTCTACCTAAGTTCATAATTCAAAACATACCTTCTCTCTCTAACTCTCACTCTCTCTCTCTCTACATTACAAATCAAGAACATAACTATCTTGTTTATTGTTTGGTGTGATTATCAAAGATATAACAACAATTTAACCCTTTCATTAATCGGGTGTCATGCTAGCGAGCTCCCCGCTGAGCAAGAGGCGAGCTCCACGAGAGCTCGTTAGCACAGGGAAGATGCCGTAAACACGAAGATGGCTGAAAGGCTAGGTTCGCAAGGTGGGCGAACTACCGCCTACACGGAGGCATCAGTGACCCACCAATCCAGGGAGGCCCTCCAGGGTAGGTTGGGGCCCAGATGGGAAGAGGTCGAACAAGAGTCGGCCCCTGCTTCATCCCAGAGAGAGGAGTCAGATCTACGTCCGCATAGGTCCGCACATGACCGACTAAGGAGGCCATCCACTGATAGACTTGGCCCGAATGGTGGCCGTCTATTCCAGCCCATCACCGAGGGGCTGCCCCATAGCGAGGGACTGCGGGGTCGTGCGTCCACGAGGCGTACGGTCTTTGAACAGCCTCCACAGGAGGCAGCTCACGAAGAGGAGCTGGAAACAATGAAAAAAGCGGTGGAGTAGCTACAAATGCAAGTTGCTGCCAAGAATGGCAGAGTTGATGCCACCACACTTCCGGCATCACCATTGGCATCGGCCATACTGAAGGCACCGGTGCAAAAGAAAATCCAATTCACGGTGATGGCCGAATATGAAAGAGAATCAGACCTGAAGGTCCACATCTCTAAATATGCGGACTATATGATCTCAGTCGGTGCCTCAGACGCAACCCAGCGCCGAAACTTCCCATTGACCCTAGGGGATCGCGCTCACCGATTGTTCTCATCACTTGCCCCATGGTCAATCCAATCGTTTGGCCAGCTTACCCAGGAGTTCTTGGCCCACTTCTCCGGGTATGTGTCCTACTTGACCCAGAAGCACCAGCTCACCAACATTCATCAAGGAGAGAGCGAGACGGACCAGCACTACCTAGAGAGGTTCGATAAAATACTGCTGGAAGGTAAGCCGGTGAGCGAGGACACCAAGATCATCGTAGTGATGGCTGGTTTGAAGAAGGGGACCGAGCTCTGGAAGGAGATGCACCTGGCATGTCCAAACACCTACGCCGAGTTCAGACACAAGGCAGGTGTATATGTGGCTATGCAGGAGGTACTAGTGAAAGAGGTCGGTGGCTGCGAGGAGAAGAAGCAGCACGAAAAGAGGTCCGAGGGCACTTACAAAGCTCCTAGGAACCTGAAGGCTTTCGGAGACGGAGATGAATTTAAAGAAAAATTGAATCAAGTGTTAACCGTCTCCGTGGACCATGTACTTGCTGCGGTCAAGGACAAGGCTATGTTGAACGAACCTAGTAAGATTCGTCAAGACCGCACCAAACTGAACCTAAACAAGTTCTTTGCCTATCACCAGTCAATCGGCCACTTCACAAGTGAATGCCGTGACCTCCTCAAACAACTATGGAAATTTTTCAAGGATGGGAAGCTGGCCGAGTTCGTGAAGAATGCCCCAGCTAAGAGGACCAGGATTGGGAGGAGGGAGGTCTCCGATGAAGAAGAAGAGGATGAGGACCGACGCGTCCCTCAACACAGACGAAGGGCTCCTCCCCCTTCACAAGATGCTCAGCACCACACCAGGAAGGAGGTCGCCTACACTCGAGCTCACGACCACTGAGGTAAATCAGCTCACTCACACATTGAAAGTATCATGATGTGGACGAGCTGGGGGGCAAATGTTGATAGGCGAACTACTAACAGGAAATTACCAAAATAATTGACCAAGGCTGAGAAGCTCGCCGACATGCCCAGAGGACACGTCATCAACCTTGACCAAGTCACCTCCGATAGAAGTAAGCGAGCTCGCCAAGGAGCTCGCCCAGATGCCTGATACTGAGTCAATAGTTGACCAAGACCAGGAGAGAGAGAGCTCGCAACGGAGCTTGCCTGCTTACAGGGAAGCTCGCCATGGAGCTCGCACGTACCTAAGAGACCAAGCTGAAATCCACCAACACACTACACCAAAATGGCACAAGGCAATGGAGCTCGCAGAGAAGCTTGGCCAAGTCCAGAGTGTAGACATTAGCTATATAGGGATGTAGTAGGACGAAGCAATGTAACAGAAGCATAGTAGTGAGTAAGGACAAGTGTCAAGGACCCTAAAGCCAAGTAGGCTCACAAGGTGCCACCTCACAACATGCAAACCTATAAATAGATCTCTTGTACACATTTTCTCTCATTAAGTTCATAATTCAAAACATACCTTCTCTCTCTAACTCTCACTCTCTCTCTCTCTACAATACAAATTAAGAACACAACTATCTTGTTTATTGTTTGGTGTGATTATCAAAGATATAACAGCCATTCAACCCTTTCATTAACCAAATCCACCACCACCAACAACAACAACAATAACAATATTATTAATAATAATAATAATAATAATAATAATAATAATAATAATAATAATAAACTTAATTTCAAGATTCTTTCTTCTGCAAAAAAAAATTAAGTGAGAGATGATCATTTCACGGATCGAATCCTATTATGTGAGACGATTTTCATGACCAAGTTAGAATGTAAATGATCAATTTCCTAAGTCCGACTGAATTATGATTCCACAATACATCCATTTTTAATTTCTAAAAATTTATTTTACCCACATCTACTTAAAAAAAAATTTATACTAAATTCATGGTAAATGACCTAAATACCCATATAAAATAGGTATAAAATAATTAACATATTTGAATTGATCACAACAAATTAAAAATATTATTTTATTATATTTATTTAAAGTAATATTTAAATTTTTTTCGAATGTTTTATATTTTTTAATTAGTATTTTTATGTAAAAAAATTTATTACTTAATCACTAATTTGGCACTTGCTTGAAAAAAATTTAAGCTTATAATTAAATTTTTATGAAGATGATTCGGTAGAAAGTGTTGGTCCCTTAAAGTGATCAATGTCTAGAGGGGGGTGAATAGACCTTGAGTCCAAAATCAGATTTTCAAACTTTTCAAAAGGAGGGATTCTAGAACCTTACAGTAGCCTCTTTTAAGTTCAAAATAATAAATCTACAAGAGTTTTTAGAAACAGGACCACAAAGGTTACAACTGTGGACTTAAGAAGTCTACAGCTGCAGAGTTCAAAAACTTGCAAAATAAAAGATCACTTGTAGACAAAATATCAGAGGGATTCTCACAATTAAAATTGTATTGAGAATACTCTAATGTGCAGCGAAAATAAGTCAATGTTAATGAAAAACAATATAAATAAACTTAACAGCTGAGTGACATAGAGAAGTCTACAGCTGTAGAGTCAGTTTTTCTTTGTAAAAACCACAAAGTTTTTATGTACTCAGTTTTCAAAGGAATGATGAATGTAATAGTAAATTAAATATGCAGAACAAGAATTTAAATGACAGAAAGTTAATAGACCAGATTTATAGTAGTTTAGTGTCTATAAAAAAGACCACCTACATCCACTGTTACACCACTCAGGTGCCAAATTCAATAAGATGAGATCACTCAGATCAATACAAGTAGTTCCCCCTTAGAACTAATTTCACTCAGATTCCTATTCTAACAAGAGATTAAACTACCCTATTCACTAAGAATATAATTCACAAAGAGTTTTACAAAACCTCACAAAGAGATATCTACACTAAGTAGAAATTAAAACAGGTGAGGGAACAACAACAAAAGGTGATTCTTTCTAAGAAAAATCCTAACCAACTATCCTATGAATCACAAAGAATAAAAATAATAAAGCTCTCTCAGAAATTTGTTGGCTGTAGACTTGCTTAGGCAGAATACTTGTGTGCTCAGGGTTGTTGTTATTACTTCCTCTGAGGAGTTCTTTTATTTGTAGATTGAGTGGTGTGACTTATCTGTTGGGGAATTCAAATTTGAAATCCGGATAAGGCTCCTCTCTCTCCATTTGGCATGTGTGAAGTGGTCCTCATCCTTCACACAGGATAGTACTGATTGTACTATTCTCCTTTCCTTCAGAATTCTGGCTGTCTTGCAACTAATCTTCATTATCCTCCAGAATTAACAAAATATCCTCCACTTAAGTACATTTTAGTGAGTGCATTAGAGCTACACTAATTGTGCTTAAGGGTCTTCATTATCTTCAAATAATCTCTGACTTGTACTTTCGTCTTCAAACGGTTCTTTGCAGTTGCAGAGTCTTTAACCTTGCAGCTGTAGAGTCCTGTCAATAAGAAAAATCGGTTGTACAGAAACCTTACAGCTGTAGGGTCATGTCTGGCTGTAGAGTGATCAAATATACAACTGCAGACTTCACTTACAACTATAAATTTCTATTACCAATTTCCTTAGCACAAGTTTTAGATCAAATGTATTCAATTAAAACACATTGTTTTGCATACATCAAAATCTAAATCAAGGTACTTAACAATTTCCCCCTATTTTGATGTTGGCAAAAAAACCAAAACGAGCAACAAAGACTATTGGGAGAAATCCTAGCAGTCCCTGCCTTGAAGGCGAGCTGCGCTCAAGTCCACTCGTTCGCTCGATTAAAGGCATAGTTGCGTGCCTCCCGTGGCACTGAAGCTAGATATTGGGTTTAAAGGAATTGATTGTACTACTCATACCAACAAGGTGTATCTTCTTTTCTGGTGCCCATTGTGAAAGAACTCTAAAGTTAAGCGTGCTTGGCTTGGAGCAATTTCATGATGGGTGACCCCCTGGGAAGTTCTCAGGGTGCGTGCGAGTGAGGACATAAGCACGCTAGAAAAGACCTGTGTTGGTTTACGAGGATAGTACATCAGTTCTACTCAGCGCAACCGATCCAACAATTGGTATCAGAGCACAGGTCACGGGTTCGAGTCCCCCATGGCGCAAATAGTGGTATGTTTGGCTTCAAGTCAGGCTACTGCTAGGGGGGGGGGATTGTTGGGAGAAATCCTAGCAGTCCCTGCCTTGAAGGCGAGCTGCGCTCAAGTCCACTCGTTCGCTCGATTAAAGGGATAGTTGCGTGCCGCCCGTGGCGCTGAAGCTAGATATTAGGTTTAAAGGAATTGATTGTACTACTCATACCAACAAGGTGCATCTTCTTTTCTGGTACCCATTGTGAAAGAACTCTAAAGTTAAGCGTGCTTGGCTTGGAGCAATTTCATGATGGGTGACCTCCTGGGAAGTTCTCAGGGTGCGTGCGAGTGAGGACATAAGCACGCTAGAAAAGGCCTGTGTTGGTTTGCGAGGATAGTACATCAGTTCTACTCAGCGCAACCGATCCAACAAAGACAATAAGAAATTGTCTTATAAGAAACAGAACAAGAACAACAAAAAGCAGAACAAAGCAAGGCAACAGAAGACAGAACAAAGCATAAAGCACAAAGCTGCAAAAACTAAAAAGGGGTTCAAGATACAACTTACAGTAGATAATTAGACTAAAAACTAAAAAGTTTTAGAGTCTAATCTGGAACAGAGTCTTCATCTTCTTCTGTGCTTGGGATCAACATCATCTTCTTCATCATCAGATTCATCTTGGGGCTTTAGAATCCCTTGCTCCACCAGCTTCATGTTCTTCTCATCCTCTTCAAAATATTTCTTCAGCATCATGAATTCATAGGCTTCAAATTCCTTCTCAAATTGTTCTTCAGCAGGTATCATGCTCAATGGTTGAACATCCAAAGGTTGAGCAGTGACAACAGCTGTAGATTCTTCTTTCTTTCTTTGTTTTTCCTCTTTCTCTTTCTCTCCCTTCTCTTTCTTCCATTCTCTAGACTCTTTCACAGTCTGTTCCCAGTAACCAAAAGGTTTTTTAGATGAATGAGCCGTAGGTTTCTTCTGAGCTGTAGATTTAGGGAGCTTTATGATTTTGCTTCCTTAAGAGCTTCCCTTCATCTGTTCTGATTGTTCTCCCAATCTTATGGTCAAGTCTTTAGATTTGGCAGCTTCAAGTTCCTTTGCCCATGACTTTCCAATATCCTTCACATTTTCAAGAATATCTTCAGTGACCTTTTCTCCTTCTTTGATTTCCTTCTCAATCTTTCTTTCCCCCTTTTTGCCAATATCAATGTGTGACAAAATGGTGTTAAGCTTGCTCATAAGATCATTCTTCAGAGTCTCATTCCCAGTTATCATCTTGGTCATCTCATTCTTCATACTCTTCACTTCAACCTTTAAATTGAAAGAATCATCTTTCATCAGATTGATATCAGACTGTAGAGTAGTAATTTCTCTTGCCTTTTGAATAACATCTTTTCTAATTAATTCATTCTGAGCCAATAAACTGTCCACAACAGCTTTAAAATTCTTTTCAAGAATTTTCTTTTTTTCTAGGCTTCTCTCTTCAAACTTCTTCACTCAGTCTTCCGTACCTCTCTTCACATTCTGAGAAATGATAGTATCAGGTACCATTTTGACCTGTTTTAAGATTTCTGATTCAATTCCTTTCAGTGAATCCTCCATATTCTTTAATTGAGATACAACTTCCTTAGGTGTCATGTGAGGATTTGTATCACTATCATCTTCCTCAGAATCTCATTCTCTTATAACCAACTCTTTTCCTTTAGAAATCTTTTGAGCTTTGGAAGGCACCAACTCTACAGCTGTAGAGTCTTCAGTGGAAGCCTTTCTCTTGCTAGGAGTCATAATCACTTCTATCTTGTATGTAGAGAAATCAGCAATGTAGTCATCCATATTTTCTGTATTTTCTCTCTCAAGAGCTGAATAACTCTGCAGGGGAGGAGTTCCTTGATGATAAATCTCTTCCAGAGTGAACATTGCAGGAGGAGGTTGGTTGAAAATGCTTGTAATTGGGTTTTACATGTCTTTAACACTTTCATCAATCTGCTTGGAAGTATCCTCAACAATCTGCTCATCAGCTTGAGCCTCAAGAATTGTTTGAACAACAGTCTGAACTATCTTGGCTTGAGCACCACCCATTGGTGCATCATCATCACCACCTTTATCATTATCAGGTTTATCCTTGGGTTCTTTATAGGCTGAATCATCTTTTCTTGCTTCTTTCTCCTTCTCAGATTCATCTTCATTAGGATTTTCTTCTTCAACATTTACTGGATCTGTAGCAATAGCTCCTGCAGATTCCAACAGAATAACTTCCTTAGCTAAAATAGTTAAGCCCTCAGCTTCAACTATTTGGTGACTACCTTCACCAGTTCTTTGTGCCATTTCTTCTTCACTTTCTGAGCCCACAACTTCAAACTCAGTTTCTGGAAATTCTGCTTGTGGGTCTTTCTCAGACATAATTGTAACTCTCAAAGCTGCAGCTGCTGATTTAGTGATCTTCTGCTTTGCTGACTCTTCAGCTATGATCTGTTTTCTTTTTCCTTTATTCTTTCTCATTTTCTCAGTAATAAAGTCATCAAGGAAATTAGGCTTCATCAGTTCATTCACATTACTGCAATTTGTCTAGTCAACTACCCACTGGAACAAATTCCTTTCTTCAACTGTCAATTTATCCAACTCTTCTCTGACTATCTTCCAGTCATCGAATTTTTGCTTTCTTCTTCAAAACCTTCAACCCTCTCAACTAGAACAACAGGGAGTTGTTCAGTTTCAGGTTCAGGTATTTCAACATCTTCAATTTGTTCCTCAGCAACTTGTTTTTCACTATTCTGATCCTCAGGCTGTACAATTGGCAAGTCTACAACTGTAGACTTGTCAACATTCTCAACTGTAACTTTCTTGGAATGAAGTTTCTTCTATCTCTTTTCTCTGTCAACTTCATCTTCAGAATCAGTTGGTTCATCTACCAAAAGCTTTCTCCTTACATTTTTCTTCTTCTTTCCTTCAGGCTGCTTTGGTGATCTGATAATTGTGAGTATCTTTCTTTCAGACTTATTCTTCTTTCACTTCTTTGACTTGGGAGCCATAGGAGCATCCACAGCTCCTCTCTTGAAATTGGCCTTCCCAATGATTCTATGAACCAAAATAGGCTGTCCTTCATGCCCATTAAATAAAGAAAATCAAACTTCCTTCAGTATGTAGTTCAAGAACAAGCCAAAACCTTTGTTCTTTCCAGCTTTTACTACATCATTTCCTATATTTCTCAGTAGTAACTCTCCTATATCAATCTTAACTTTCTTAACAAAAGCTATCATAAGATCCCACATAAGAATAGTGCCAGTATCATGAGCACCAGTTCTACATAATAAACATTTATCAATAGCTTCATAAAGATAGACATACTCAACTTCTAGGTCAATCTTCTTGAATGTCATCTTCCAGTTCTTTGGAAATGACTTCTTTGTAGTGAATCTCTTCCAATACTTCTCATCTTCATCAGCAAAGTTGAGATTATCATGGGAGTCACCTCCAATCCTTAAATGTAGTGCTTTGCAAATATCACCAGCTGTGATATTGACATTTCTTTCTTACAGCTTTACTGATAGAGTCTTTCTTTCCACGTTGGCTTCTGCATTTTGATAAAACTCAAGCACTATTTTATCATCATACGCTCCAGGAATGTGGGTAAGACAATAATGAATCCCTTGATTCACTATGTGTCTAACAACTTCTTCCATAGCATCAGTGGGATGCTTATTCAGTAACTCATCGAAGTAAAAAAGATCTCCAAAAATAACTTTCGTTGACATGATGTTTTGGTTTCAGAGAGTGAGGGATGGGAAGTGTTTAAGGTTTTAGGGGGTTCGAATGTTAAAGTGAGATATAAAAAGGATGAAGGGTCCTTTAAATACATTTCCTTAAATAGTCATTTAAGAACAGGGGTATAACGGTCTTTGACCTAAATTTTATGAGTTTTTGAATTATGGACCAGAACTTATAATTAATTTTTTCCAAAATCTAACTCACATATAATTTAATTCTATTTAAAATGTTACACGTACTCACACATTTTATTAATTAAAATGTTGAATAAATCCAAAATATATGTAACTTAGTACAAACATTTCTGAATTTGTAGTGCTCTATTTAATTTTCAGAATTGTACAAAGTACTGTAAATTCCCTAAGTTTGCAGTTGACAATCTTAGAATTTGGAAATCTACTGTTGGGAAATGACTTGTAAAATGGTTTGATATAATCCCGAAGACTCCCCTGATGTAATAATATGTCTATAAAGACTTAGAAATCTAGCCCAAAGTGTTAAGAGCCTATGATTAAATCTTAGAATATAAGTTTGTAGGGTCACAAAGCAGTTTATTAATAAACTAGTCTGATGTATAGAAACTGGCCTGAAAAAATTAGACTAGCCTTATGTTGTATTAGCCGATACACCCACCTTCTGAAGAATGCACCCCAGAAGACTAAGTCCAAGCAGCCTGAAGGACTCCCCTAAAGAATTGTAACCTAATGCATTGAATGCCTTCAGCATTTAAGAAGGAAGTAGCAGACACATAAATGAAGTGTTAAATGCTGCAAAGAGAATGTTCCAAATCACCTGATGAAAAGACAGAAGACTTTATTACAACCTTTAACACTGGACTGAGGAACAATTAAGACAGGCCAATAAGATACTGCCACCTATGTACGGAACTGACACAAAGCCTGTGCTGTCATTACCAAGTTCAGAAGCAACCAACAACCTAGGATGGCACAGTTTTCAAAGGCAATTGCATTAACTCTAAGTAGGCATTTAATGAGCTATCAACCATTAATGCTTGAGAGTTGACAATCCAAAATCTGAAGAAGATTTCTTGAATGTTGGACTGCTACATTTTCACTGATTTGACCATCCAAAATCTGAAGAAAATCTTGAAGAACGTTGGTACACCAAAATAGCTTAAATTTGAAACTATCTCTCCAACGGATAGTCTTTCAAATTTAAATCTATAAATACAAGAGTTGAAGAAGAAGCTAAGTACGGGAAACAAGCAAGCTCAACTGATAATCTAAAAAGCTCATACTCACAAGCACTCGAAATCACTATTGTTTCCCAAGTGCTTACACTGCTTAGAATTCATTCTTGTAAATTGGCTTACACTGTAAAATCTAGAAGCCTCCTGAGATAACCCAATCTAGATAGTACTCATCATTGTAAGAGTTATCTCAACCTTAGTTGGAGAAACTCAAACCTTTAAACCAAGTGAGGTTCAAGGTTGTGAGTAGTAAGAAAGTAAGTCGAGGAGTGTCTCAGTCTGAAATCTGAAAGGACTAGGACTCAGTGAAAATCCTAGAGATCAAGAAGAGCTTATCTTGATCAGTGCACCTTGGCACTCTAAAACAAGGAATTCCTGTGGTTAAGGAATTCTCCTGTTAAATCAGGGAAAGTGGATGTAGGAGAGTTTAACTCCGAACCACTATAAATCTCTATATCTCCTGTGACCTTTTGTGAGTTAACTACTTCAAGTGTTTTCAAAATAATCCGCTGCACAACTCAAACCATTCAAAAACTCAGGTTACTTATCAGGCGACCTTCAAGTCCATTAAAATTTTATAAGTGGCCTGCGATCTTAAGTAAAGTCCACTGTAAACTGAAATTTCGAAAAACTACTAACAGGTGTATTCCCCCCCCATACATCTGTCTTTATCAATTTGGGACCAAAAAGTGGTATCAGAGCAGGGGTTCATAGAACCACTGCCTTGATATATCAATTGAGTGGTCACTTGAACTGATCTGACTAACATCTCTTAAAGTTCTTTTGATTAAACATGTCTACACAAGCAGAAGGATCAATCAACACAGGGAACACAGCCACAGGAGTAGCTCACACCAATGTAGTTGGAAGCTTAGACTCCAATATGAGAGCCAATCCTCTCTATCATCTTGCACACCACAAGCTACCTCAGTTCTCAGTAGAAGGATATGATTTCTGGAAAATAAGGATGAGGGCTCACCTAGCCTGTGTGCATGATGAAATGCTAAGGGTAATCACAAAAGGCCCCTTTGTCTTTATGACTGCTAATCCTAGGATCACACAAGCTCAAATTAATGATCCTACAAAAGAGTGGCCTAAAGATGAAGATAATTTCACTGCTGATGAAAGGAAGAGGCATAACCTCAACCTTGTTGCTATGAACATTTAGTACACAACCATCCCTGACTCTGTCATGGGAAGAGTAGGCCACTATCCAACAACAAAAGAAATATGGGACACTCTGGCTCTCCTGTGTGAGGGAACTGACAAAATAAAAGAAAAAAAATTTTCAGTGGCTGTTCAAAAGTATGGGCAATTTTTAATGGAATCAAATGAGACCATTGATCAGCTTGATGGAACATTCACTGATATTATGAATGAGATAAACTCCCTTGGTAAAGTTTACACCAAAAGGGAGGTTGCTCTCAAAATTCTCAGGGGACTCTCACCTAGGTGGGATGTCTATTCAGTGATGATGCAGAACACCAAAGATTTATCCAACATGTCTATGCAGCAGGTATTCTCAGAAATCAAGGCATATGAGTTTGATATTTATAGGAAAAGAGGTACAGAAGAGCCTTCCTCATCAGAGAAAGAAGTAGCCTTCAAGGCAAACAGTTCTGAAGATGAACCAGCCAAGATCAAGAAGGCCAACAAGCCCTGCAAATCTCAAAGCAAGGCTGAGCTGAAAGAAGAGATGAGCCTTCTAGCAAGAAGATTTGAAAAGCTGAACTCAAGGTTTGGCAAATACAAAAGATATTATCAGGACAGCAAGGAGAAGAAGTCCAGGTTCACTCCCAGAAACAAAAAGGAGCCTGAGAAAGAATACAAAAGAAACAACAAGAGTGAGGAATCCACCTCAAAATCTGAAACCAGAATGAAAGATAAAGAAAAAGGTGAAGATGATGAGAAAATATGCTTCCAGTGCAATAAGACAGGCCACTTCCAGTATGACTGCCCTCAGCTGAGCTCCAAGGAAAGGAAGGAGAGGCAAGCCAAAAGGGACAGGAGACTGGAGAGAAGAGCAATGGTGGCAGAAGATGAGGATGCTGGAAGCTCATCTGAGGAAATGTTCACTGATAGCAGTGATGATGATCTATGCCTCATGGCCAATGATGAACCTGAGGTACAATCCCATCCTTATCAATTAATAGCACACTCACCTGAGCGTAGCTCAGAGTCAGCAGGAGACCTCAACCTTCAGTTCTCTCTAGAACAATTGATGGTTGACTTTTCCAGGCTGTAAGAGGCGTACCTCACTCTTGAGGATGAAAACAAGATACTAGCAAATGAAAATAACAAGCTAGCTGAATCTGAAATAGAGGCAGACCTTACCTCAGCATCCCAAACCATTGCCCTGACCAATGAAGTGGAAATACTCAAGAGTCAGGTCAGTGCTAAGGATGAGCTGATCAGGGGACTGACCAGTGATCAGATCAGGCTAGTTAGTGAAAACAATGATCTGGCCATCCAAATAAAAACTCTTATCAGCAATGTAAATTTGCTGAAAGAATCTGAGGATCATCTGCTGAGAAAGCTGGAATTTCTCAACAAACCTTCTCTAGATATAGAGAAGATTTTGAGCTTACAAAACAGCTCAGACAGCAGACATGGGATAGGATTCTTCCCATGCACATCCTCAGAAGGCCAACTCAGTACTGCACCCACAAGCAGTAATGAGAGAGTGTTTGCAAGATCCTTTGAGAATCCCAGAAGGACTCTTGATAAGGGCAAAAGGTCTGCTGAACCTGCAAAGAAGGTGATAATGCCCAGTAGGTCCACTGAAAGGACTAGAACAACTTATACACCTTCCAAAACTAACTCCATGATAAATGAACTCCATAAAAGAAAAATCTCTAATAACAAATGGAGTAATGTTCAGTACACTTATCCTCAGCCTAGATCTTCTTCTAGGAGACAAGCTAGGCTAAGGACAAACTGGTCTGAATCCTCTGTCAGGGGAGTTGACAGAAGGATTCACTATAGGGAATCACCTTCATATATGCCCTATGAGAAAAGCTTTATCCCTCCTTATCAACAACACCTGAGGCCAGCTGCACCAAAGCCCTTCAAGAACAGGAGACTTAACAAGCCTCCTTTGCTACAAAGGGCTGACACTTATAGACAGACAATTCCAAGGGCAGTCAGGGAGT
The DNA here is from genome assembly GCA_026898435.1 of Prunella vulgaris. Taxonomy (NCBI): domain Eukaryota; kingdom Viridiplantae; phylum Streptophyta; class Magnoliopsida; order Lamiales; family Lamiaceae; genus Prunella; species Prunella vulgaris. The sequence continues at coordinate 35,257 of JAPKLY010000444.1, read as the reverse complement.
CTACTGTTTATATAGATGTTTATGGGAGAAAAATCAGTCAGTCCAAAGCAATTAGGACTATTAAGCAGATTTGGATCCCTAATGGTACAACTAACCAAATAGGACCAAACACAAGATGGGTACCTAAGAACTAATCTTTATGCAGGTTGAGGTCTCTCAGGATGACTGGTACTTGGATAGTGGTTGCTCAAGGCACATGACAGGTAACCAAAGTCTTCTGACTAACTAAAAGGAAAGGAAGGGTCCTCAGGTCACTTTTGGAGATAATTCAAAAGGAATCACAGAAGGTTATGGTACCCTGATAATAGGGACAGTCCAGGTAACAAATGTATCATATGTCAGTGGACTGAAACATAACCTGCTTTCAATAAGCCAATTCTGTGATAAAGGATATAATGTTGAGTTTTCAAGTAACCTATGCTGTGTAAGGAATGCATCAAATACGCAGGTACTACTAACAGGGTCTAGGAAGGGAAATGTTTATCTTGCAGATTGCAGATCATGCCCAAAAGAGACCCGTCTCATTGCCAAAAGCTCAAGTGACCTGACTTGGCTATGGCACAGAAGACTAAATTCTGAATTTCAAGACCCTCAACAAGATCTCAAGGCTGAACCTGGTGGAGGGAATACCAAATGAGGTGTTCAACAAAGATCACATTTGCAAAGCCTGCCAAGAAGGGAAGCAAATAAAAGCCTCATTCAAAAGCAAGACAACTCCCTCCACAGACAGGATACTTCAACTTCTACACATGGATCTTTTGGGACCTGTTACACCAACCAGCATCAATGGCAGTAAGTACACACTGGTGGTGGTGGATGATTTCTCAAGATTCACTTGGGTAATATTCATATCCAGAAAGAAGGATACTCTACTCAGGCTATCTGAGCTACTCAAAAGAATATCAACTGAAAAGGACCTATCAATCATCAAAATAAGGTCTGATAAATGTACTGAGTTCATAAATTCCATTATCACTGACTTCTGCAATAAGTCAGGAATATCCCATGAGACATCAACTGCAAGAACTCCTCAACAAAATGGGATAGCTGAAAGAAGAAACAGGACACTTAAGGAGGCTGCCAGAACCATGCTTGCTGATGCATAAATTCCCAAAAGGTTCTGGGCTGAAGCCATTCACACAGCCTGTTACACTCAAAATAGATCCATGCTCACTAAAACACAAGGCAAAACCCCCTATGAGCTATGGAATGGTAGGAAACCCCATGTATCTTACTTTCATGTCTTTGGCTGTAAGTGTTTCATTCACAACAATGGGAAAAGACAATTAAAGACCTTTGATAGCAAAGCTGATGAAGGAATTTTTCTTGGATATTCTCAAATCAGGAGAGCTTTCAGGGCATATAACCTAAGAACCCTTGTTGTGGAAGAAACACCCCATGTTGTCTTTGATGAATCTACTCTTGAGTCCAGGAAAGATCAGGCCACTAAAGAAATCACTGACAAAATGACTATCCTGACATTGGACAAACTCAATTATAAGAAAGTGGATGCCTACATACCAACATAGGACAACCTTGGTCTAAAGGAGTCAGACGACTGCTCTCAGAGGTCAAACCAGCCTGAGGAAACCTCCACTGATGAAAATGAGCTGAATGACCCAATCCCAGCTCCTCAGGTAACTTCTGTCAATGAAGAAGCTGGCCAAGCTGAGACAGACACTGAGAATAACATTCAGGGGGAAGCCAAACTAAATTGTGCTGATAACTTAGAAACAACCCTGAATAATGACTCAGGACTACTTCCCTCTGTCCTTTCTCCTAAATTACTTAGAATTGCCCAATCTAGTGACTCAATCTCAGAAGGGGAGGTATCCACTGAGGATAACCCCACTGAGAGAGGACAATCCAAAAGAAATTGGTTGATTGATCATCCAATCAGTCAGATTCTAGGAGATCCTAACCTTGGAGTCAAGACTAGAAGTTTTCATGGAGAGAATGCTCTCTTTTGCTGTTTTCTTTCAGCACAAGAACCCAAGACTATTGAAGAAGTCTTAAAGGATCCAAACTGGATCATTGTCATGGAAGAAGAACTCAACCAGTTTGCAAGGAATCAAGTGTGGGAGCTTGTCAAAAGGTCAAAGCATGTTAACATCATTGGAACCAAGTGGGTCTTCAAGAACAAGTAGGATGAAAATGATGTGATAGTTAGAAACAAAGCAAGATTAGTGGCCAAAGGATACTCCCAAGTTGAAGGATTTGATTTTGATGAGACCTTTGCACCAGTAGCCAGACTAGAAGCTATCAGGTTATTTCTTGCTTATGCTACTTACAAGAAGTTCAAGGTCTACCAAATGGATGTCAAGAGTGCATTCCTCAATGGGGTTCTAAATGAAGAAGTCTATGTGGAATAACCTCCTGGTTTTGAGGAAGGCAACAAAGTTTACAAGCTCAGGAAAGCTGTATATGGCCTGAAACAAGCCCCAAGAGCCTGGTATGACACCTTGTCTCAGTTCCTCTTGGAGCATGGTTTCACCAAAGGGAGTGTTGACATAACACTCTTCAGAATCACACATGGAGAAGACATACTCTTGGTCTAAATATATGTGGATGATATCATATTTGGATCACAAAATGAGGATCTATGCACAAGATTCTCACATCTCATGAAGGGAAAATTTGAAATGTCCATGATGGGAGAGATGAATTTTTTCCTTGGACTGCAAGTCAAGCAGTCCCCTGAAGGAATATTCATCAATCAGGCCAAATACACAAGGGAGCTGATTCAGAAATTTGGTTGCAGCTCAAGCAAAGTAGTCAGGGTACCTATGAATACAAACACCAAGCTTGAACCTGATGAAGAAGGAGAAGTTGTGGATCAGACTACTTATAGAGGAATCATTAGTTCTCTTCTATATCTCACTGCAAGCAGGCCTGATATCACTTATGCAGTAGGAATTTGTGCAAGATATCAGGCTAGTCCAAAGAAAAGTCACCTGGAAGCCACTAAGAAGATTCTGAGATATCTCAAGGGTACTGTCAATATGGGACTTTGGTACCCCTCTGATGATAAGTTTGAATTAACAGGGTACTCTGATGCTGACTATGGAGGATGCAAAATTGATAGGAAATCAACCACAGGAACTTGTCAATTTCATGGAAATAAACTGATATCCTGGTTTTCAAAGAATCAGAGCTCAGTAGCAACAAGCACCACTGAAGCTGAGCATATGGTTGCTGGAAGCTGCTGTGCCCAAATATTATGGATAAGGCAACAACTTACTGATTACAACATTCAGGCCAGTGAAGTACCAATCTTTTGTGATAACAATAGTGCTATTGCCATATCACAAAATCTTGTACTTCACACAAGATGCAAGCATGTGGATAAGAAGGATGTGTGCCTTGTAAAGATCCACACTGACAATCAAAGGGCAGATATACTCACAAAACCCTTGGCTGAAGCAAGGTTTCATGAGCTATCAGTGGAGTTGGTTCTACTTGACCCTGAGTCAGGAAATTAATCAGGCTACCTGACTCAGAGTACACTCTCAGGTCACTAATCAAGGGGGAATTATCAAAAGACATCAGTGGACCCACCTGACAAAGTCCACTGATGAAGACTGAGCATCAGAAGAGTTTACTACCCTGATCTTAAGTAAGCTGATCAAATGTCCACTGAGTACTCCACTGAGACAGCTTCTGACTGATGGTTACTTTATTGAAAACCGAGCCTGAGGTGCAATTAATGCGATAGTAAGTGTGCAGTAAAATCTCGGGAGATGATTTCAAGCAGTTATCTGTCATGAAAAGCCCCACATTTAACCGCCATTTCCTTCAATCTCAACCGTTGATCTTAATCCAACCTACTTTCCTTATCTGGTAATAATTACAAATTACTTGGGAAGTTAAATCACTTTATCTTCAAAATTATTGCCTCACCCTCAACCATAGATCAAAATTCTCTTGTTCAATCCTCACCTTTGATTTACAGTATAAATAACCTCCACATTTAGCAGTTTTCCACACGATCTCAATACTATCAACCCTTACAATTCTTATCTTACTCATACTCTCATCCCTACAAACCCTTCCCAAAACACTTAACCACGCTTCAGAAACAATGTCTGAAATATATGTTGACTACAAGGAGTTGTCAAACAACAAGAATTTTTTGTATGAACCTATTGTTTGCTTCAACCACCCCAAAGTCCTCTCTGGCCCTCAACTATACCATATCAAAAAAGCCCTTGACCTTGTGAGAAATGCTGGGCTCTATAGATTTCTTTCAAGAGGGCCAGAGAAATGCTATGATAAGCAGGTGCTTGAGTTCTTCGTGGGGATGGAAAAGAGCATCACATCCATTAGATCCTTTGTCATGATGGAGAAGAGTGAGAAAAAGCTGGACAAGAAGGGGATAGAGGTTCTTGTAGTAGTCATGAAGAAGCATAAATACACCTTGAAACAGGAGGATTTGCATGACATCTTTGGGTTACCAAACGAGGGCTTGGACCCAGCAACCTACAAGCGGGGAGAGGAAGAGAAGTTTTTAGACACAATAACCAAGAAGAAGGAGCAGTATGTTACCACCTTCCATAAGAAGCTGCTAAAACCAGAATTTGAGGTTTTAGCAGAGATTGTTGGGAAATGCATCCTAGCAAACCAGGGAAGCATTGAACAAGTCAGCAAAATCAAGCTCAGATTGATGGCAGCAATTATTGACACCACTGACAGAGTGAAGTTCAACTGGCACCAGTTCTTCATCACTAATCTAAGGGAGGAGAAAAGCAAGATGAAGGCAGTAAAGGGAAGGTTGTTGATTGAGCACAAGCTGTGCTATGCTTCAAGGGTGTCTCTTATCATTGAGGCACTCAATCTGAAGTATAACTTCCCTGACACAAGCTCTTGGAACAAGGCCAAGACCTTGTTCAACTCTGAGAAGCTATTGGAGAAAGTAAATGTGTTGGCACCTACTGGGGAGACAAGGAGGGAGCAGGACAAAGTTCCTGAAGAAACTGGAGAGGAAAGTCCACCACTAAACCTGAAGAAAAGGGCCCTGAAGCCCAGTGAAAAGATGAAATCCCACAAGGAGGAGGAGTTGGAAAGGAGAAAGAGAAAGTTAGTGAAGAAGGCTTTTATTGAAAGCAGGGCAATCAGTAGCAGTTCTGAGGCCTCTCACACATACTCATCAGCTGAGAAGTCTACTGAAGAAGAAGATGAGGGAATGAAGTCCCCAATCCATTTACTTGCCACTACTGCCCTCAAAGGGATTGAGGAAGGGCAGGAGGAAGTGGAAGCTGATGAAGAAGAGGAATTAGATGAGTCCTCTGATGAAAGCACTGAGGAGACAGAAGTAGAGAGAGGAGGTCAAGAAGCCTCAGAGTACTCCCAAAAGTCCTCTGAGGTAGTAAATTACCCACAACAGTTGAAACCCCCACTAAAGGCTCTCAAAAGCCTAAAAGTGTAGCCAAACAACACCCCACTGTCCCTCAGGCTAGTGAAGCTCTGCCTTCACTAGAATTAGCTGATGAGGAGGAGGTCCAGTACACTTATCTGGACTCTCTGAAGGAGGAGGCTTACTATGAATTGAAGAAATTATACCCTGCCTTAACCTCCTATCCCACCCTCAAGGAGATGTTTGAGAGGGTGAGGCTACTTGTGAAGCTCAAGGATGCCTATTTATATGAACTATTGGAAGCTGTAAAGGGAAAGAGGGAGAGTTTCTGGAGAAAGGAAGCAAAAGAAATACTTGAGTTTGCTCAAGTTAGAAAAGTCAGCACACTGTTACAGGAATGGGAGTTTGGCAAACTGGTTGCCAAGAAACTGGAGGAAGCAAGATTGATTGAGGGCCCCAAGGAAAAGTCTACTGATAATCAAGGAGATAATGGAGGTGATGGAGCATACAAAACTACTGAGGAAGAGCAGGCTAGTCAAGAGATGACCCAGGCTGGTGAGAGTCAGTGTACTAATACTCAGGGGACTCAAACTGAGCAGGTGCCCTCCCCTGATACAACACCAATGGCTCAGATTGATGGAATAATTCAGACTGCTATTCAAACTGTTGCTGAGCCCAAGTCTGAAGGAAAGGAGTTGGCTAGCCTGATTGCTAAGATGGAGAATCTTGAGATTCTGATGGAGGAACAGTCTGTTAAGACTGCATTGCTGGATGAGCACTTGGAACAGGTACAAGGTTCCAACTTATTATTGATCACTAACCTCTCTAGCAATGTGGACAGATTGGAGATGAATCTTGGGAAAGAGATCAGGGAGTTAAAGGCAAGTTTGAATCAAGAAAGGCAAGCCCATGCACAAACTCTGCTGGTAGTAAGACAAGAGAATGAAGAGGAAAGGGAAAGATTGATGCAGACCACCATCACTGCAATGGCAGGTGGCTTGATGGAAAAGATGGATGGCTATATCAGATAAAGGGAAGTAGCACTAAAAGCAGAGATTGAAGTTCAAGTAAGACAGGCACTATCAGTTCTCCCTACTCAGGCGGCCACCAACCTTTTCATAGAAGAGAAGTTGCAGTCATTCACAGACTTTGGAATCAATGCTGCCTATCACCTAAAGGCCCTGAATGAGGAAACGGATGACTGTCTTACTCAATTAAGAGTGGTGGAGCAAGACACAGCCAAGCATTCAGTAGCTCTTGCTGAACTCTCAGAAAGGGTTAGCAAGAAGGGGGAAGAAGAAAGAGTCAGGCCACTTGGTGGCCCATCAGTAGGAAAGAAGCCTGACCCTGAGAGAATTGTGGCAAGTGTCAGGCAGGAGATTGACACCCTTGTGAAAGAAAGGAAGCAAGCAACTGTTGGAGAAAAGAGAAAGGACAAGGCCGATACTGGTAGAGAGACCAGACTCTCTAAGGCAAAAGATCAAATCTTGAGGGAAAAGAGGCAGAGAAATGAGCAGAGAAAGGGGAGTAGTTCTGAGGAATAGGGTACTAAAAGAAAAAGGTTAGTTGATCAGGGAGAAGAGGAAGTCAGGGAGCTTCCAGTTGAAAATCCCAAGCCCATTGCATCCTCGGCACCTAGTCCACCCAAGAAGGTCCAGTCCACTGAAGACCTCTTCAGGCCACCATCACTCAGCCCACTGGCCCAGGCAATGAAGGAAGGGAAGACTCTTGATCAATACAATCTAGAGAAGATGGAGGAGAAGCAGAGATTGATTGAGAGTGGTCAAATGATGAAACCCCCACCACCAAGAAAGGCAAGAAAGTCATACTAGAGGATGAAGGCCAAGACGAGCCTGGCTCAGGTCAGTGAGCCAATTGCCAAATTTCCACACATAGATCCTTGGGTTCCTAAAGAGTGCAATGACTCTTGGGAGGAAGCCAAGAGGGAGTTTGTATACTCCTTCTATGTGGCAGGTGAGTATGAGAGGGTGAAAGCTGATGAAGTCTTTGATCAGAAAATGGTGGAAAACTGGCCAGCCTTGTATCCCAAGATTCTGAACTCTTGGGAGGAACAAAGTGGAGGTGATCCCTTCAAGGCCCCTGGACCAATCCTTTTCATGCCACCCTTGGATGCTAGTGGAGAAGTCAGGATGCAAGACATCCTGAATGAGTGGCTGCTGATTTGTGATCAACTGGGATTGAGGGGTCACAGCAAGAAGTGATGGAGAAGAAGATGGAGATAAAGAAGAGAGTACTTGCCCAGTATGGGCTAGAGCCAGCATTTGGAAGCCTGTGAAGAAGAATGCACTGATGGAAGGAGCAGATGGAAGTTCTTTTTTATGTTCTGTTAAAATTGGTCAGGATAGTTTCCTTGGTTACAGTCTGAAATTGTAAATTGTAACCAACCTCTTATCAATGAAGAATTCTATCCTTTTTGAGCCAAAAGATAATATCTCATTATCTGCTAGGCATGTGCACTTTATAAACTGATTAAACTAACCTGCAGGTACATACTCATGGGGAACTTCTGAAAAGTAATATTTTTTTTGCTAAGTAAAAGTCTTCTGACATAGGCTAGTCAGGATAAGTCTTTGTTCTTATCAAAATGGGGGGAAATTATTGGGAAATGACATGTAAAATGCTTTGATAAAATCCTAAAGACTCCCCTGATGTAATAATATGTCTATAAAGACTTAGAAATCTAGCCCAAAGTGTTAAGAGGCTATGATTAAATCTTAGAATATAAGTTTGTAGGGTCACAGGGCAGTTTATTGATAAAATAGTCTGATGTATAGAAACTGGCCTGAAAAAATTAGACTAGCCTGATGTTGTATTAGCAGATACACCCACCTTCTGAAGAATGCACCACAGAAGACTAAGTCCAAGCAGCCTGAAGGACTCCCCTGAAGAATTGTAACTTGATGCATTGAATGCCTTCAACATTTAAGAAGGAAGCAGCAGACACATAAATGAAGTGTTAGATGCTGCAAAGAGAATGTTCCAAGTCACCTGATGAAAAGACAGAAGACTTTATTACAACCGTTAACACTGGACTGAGGAACAATTAAGACAGGCCAATAAGATACTACCACCTATGTACGGAACTGACACAAAGCATGTGCTGTCAGTACCAAGTTCAGAAGCAAACAACAACCTAGGATGGCACAGTTTTCAAAGGCGGCTGCATTAACTCTAAGCAGACATTTAATGAGCTATCAACCATTAATGCTTGAGAGTTGACCATCCAAAATCTGAAGAAGATTTCTTGAACGTTGGACTGCTACATTTTCACAGATTTGACCATCCAAAATCTGAAAAAAATCTTGAAGAACGTTGGTACTCCAAAATAGCTTAAATTTGAAACTATCTCTCCAACGGATAGTCTTTCAAATTTAAGTCTATAAATACAAGAGTTCAAGAAGAAGCTAAGTACGGGAAACAAGCAAGCTCAACTGATAATCTAAAAAGCTCTTACTCACAAGCACTCGAAATCACTATTGTTTCCCAAGTGCTTACACTGCTTAGAATTCATTCTTGTAAATAGGCTTACACTGTAAAATCTAGAAGCCTCCTGGGATAACACAATCTAGATAGTACTCATCATTGTAAGGGTTATCTCAACCTTAGTTGGAAATACTCAAACCCTTAAACCAAGTGAGGTTCAAGGTTGTGAGTAGTAAGAAAGTAAGCTGAGGAGTGTCTCAGTCTGAAATCTTAGAGGAATAGGACTCAGTGAAAATCCTAGAGATCAAGAAGAACTTCTCTTGATAAGTGCACCTTGGCACTCTAAAGCAAGGAATTCATGTGGTTAAGAATTCTCCTGTTAAATCAGGGAAAGTGGATGTAGGAGAGTTTAACTCCGAACCACTATAAATCTCTGTGTCTCCTATGACCTTGTGTGAGTTAACAACTTCAAGTGTTTTCAAAATAATCCGCTGCACAACTCAAACTTTTCAAAAACTCAGGCTACTTATAAGTGTTTTATAAGTGGCCTGTGATCTTAAGTAAAGTCCACTGTAAACTGAACTTTCGAAAAACTACTAACAGGTGTATTCCCCCCCATACACCTGTAATAGTCAGGCTATTGCTAGGGGGGACTGTTGGGAAAAATCCTAGCAGTCCTTGCTTTGGAGGCGAGCTGCGCTCAAGTCCACTCGTTCGCTCGATTAAAGGCATAGTTGTGTGCCGCCCTTGGCGCTGAAACTAGATATTGGGTTTAAAGGAATTTATTGTACTACTCATACCAACAAGGTGCATCTTCTTTTCTGGTGTCCATTGTGAAAGAACTCTAAAGTTAAGTGTGCTTGGCATGGAGCAATTTCATGGTGGGTGACCCCTTGGGAAGTTCTCAGGGTGTGTGCGAGTGAGGACATAAGCACGCTAGAAAAGACCCGTGTTGGTTTGCGAGGATAGTACATCAGTTCTACTCAGTGCTACCGATCCTACAATTGGTATCAGAGCACATGTCACGGGTTCGAGTCCCCCATGGTGCAAATACTGGTATGTTTGGCTTCAAGTCAGGCTACTGCTAGGGGGGATTGTTGGGAGAAATCCTAGCAGTCCCTGTCTTAGAGGCGAGCTCCGCTCAAGTCCACTCGTTCGCTCGATTAATGGCATAGTTAAGTGCCGCCCGTGGCACTGAAGCTAGATATTGGGTTTAAAGGAATTGATTGTACTACTCATACCAATAAGGTGCATCTTTTTTTCTGGTGCCCATTGTGAAAGAACTCTAAAGTTAAGCGTTCTTGGCTTGGAGGAATTTCATGATGGGTGACCCCCTGGGAAGTTCTCAGGGTGTGTGCGAGTGAGGATATAAGCACGCTAGAAAAGTACATCAGTTCTACTCAGCGCTACCAATCCTACATCTACAGTTGGTAAGGAATTTGCAGTTCAGAACTAAGTCTACAACTGTAGAGTTACCAACTCTACAGTTTAATGACTTTGCAGCTGCAATTTTCCTTTTCACTGATTTTCCAATTTTCTAGGTTTGTCTTTGCAATTTACTGATTTTCACAGAGTCTTCTTACAATTCCAACATTCCAAAATTGCCTCTCAAGATTAAAAATCTTGATTCACACAAAGGTTTAGTGAAAATATCAGCAAGATTTAAATCAGTATGAATCTTTGTCTATTTCACATCCTTTATTTCAACATGATCTCTTATGAAATGATGCCTTACATCTATGTGTTTTGATCTAGAATGTAAAACTGGATTCTGTGTAATAGCAATAGCACTTGTATTGTCACAGAATATAGTTGTTTCTCTTGCATGAATCCCATAGTCTTGTAATTGATATTGCATCCATAAGATCTGTGCACAACAACTTCCAGTAGCAATATATTCTGCCTCAGCTGTAGAAAGAGCAATAGAATTTTATTTTTTACTGTGTCATGCCACCAACCTTTCACCTAGGAATTGACAAATCCCACTAGTACTCTTCTTATCAATCTTGCAGCCTGCAAAATCTGAGTCAGTGTACCCAATGAGTTCAATTCCTCCTTCTTTAGGATACTATAATCCTAGATTTTGTGTGGATTAGACATACTTGATGATTTTCTTTACAGCATTCAAGTGTGATTCCTTAGGATTTACTTGGAATCTAGCACATACACCTACTGCAAACATGATATCAGGTCTGCTAGCTGTAAGGTATAGCAATGATCCAATTAGCCTCCTATATTTGGTTACGTCAACACTTTTTCCATTCTCATCTTTGTCAAGACTCACAGAAGGTGTCATAGGTATATTGGTAGGCCTAGAGCTGTCCATTCCAAATCTTTTTATAAGCTCTTGAGTGTATTTAGCTTGATTGATGAAAATTCCATTTCTCATTTGCTTAACTTGTAATCCCAAAAAGAAATTCAGATTTCCCATCATGCTCATTTCAAATTTCTCACTCATGAGCTTAGAGAACTTTCTGCATAATTCTTCATTGGTTGAGCCAAAGATTATGTCATCAACATAGATTTAGACAAGCAATATATCATCTCCATGTTGTAATCTGAATAAGGTTTTGTCAACCATACCCTTTTTGAATCCATTTTTGATCAGATGATCACATAGGGTATCATACCATGCCCTTGGTGCTTGCTTAAGTTCATAAAGGGCTTTTTTAAGCTTGTAAACGATGTCTTTAGCTGTAGATTCCTCAAATCCTGGTGGTTGTTCAACATACACTTCTTTTGATAGTAGACCATCAAGAAATGCACTCTTTACATCCATTTGATAGACTGTAAAATTCATTTGTGGAGCATAGGCTAGAAATATTCTTATAGCTTCTAATCTTGCAACTGGGTCAAATGATTCATCAAAATCTATGTCTTCAGATTGACAATAGCCTTGAGCAACTAGCCTTGCTTTATTTCTGGTCACAATTCCATCTTCATCAAGTTTGTTCTTGAATACCCACCTAGTTCCAATCACTTTGTGATTCCTAGGTCTTGGAACAAGTTCCCATACTTGATTTCTCTCAAAACCATTCAATTCTTCTTGCATTGCAATAATCCAATTGACATCTTGCAGTGCTTCATGAATATCAGTAGGTTCTGACGATGAAAGAAATGTAGCAAACATTTCCTCATGGATTTGTCTTCTGGTTCTTACAGCATCTGATGGGTTTCCAATTACATGCTCAGGGGGGGTGAACTTTTAACCAAATCAAATCTGACAAAGGTTCTAATCTTTGATCATTGTTTTCTACAGCTATAGATTCACCTACTGCACACTCATCAGGTCCTTTTGTTGGTGTTTCTACTTCTGTTTGAACATTCTCATAGACTAGGTCTTCATCAATCTCTAATGGAGGTAACTCAACTATCACAGTGTAAAAGCCTTTGTTAGTCAAATCTACAGGAGTTTTGATTTCAACATACTCTTATTGACTTGTGACTGTAGAGTTGTCCTCTTTAGAGTCTTCAACAATTTCTTCAGGGGAGCTATGTTGTTCATAAAAAACAACATGATGTGATTCTTCTACAATCATTAATCTCTTGTTATACACTCTGAATGCTTTGCTAACATTAGAATAACCTAGAAAGATACATTCATCTGACTTTGAATCAAAAGTCTTAAGGTGTTCTTTCCCATTGTTCAGTATGAAGCATTTACATCCAAATATGTGTAAATAAGAGATATTAGGAGTCCTTCCTTTCCATAACACATATAGAGTCTTCTTATGATTTTTAACAATCAAGCATCTATTTTGAGTATAGCATGCAGTGCTTGTTGCTTCTGTCCAAAATTTCTTAGGCAACTTTGATTCAACAATCATTGTTCTGGCGGCTTCTTTGAGTGTTCTATTTTTTTTTTCTGCCACTCCATTCTGCTGTGGTGTTCTAGCTGCACAGTATTCATGAATTATGTCATATAGTGAACAATACTCTTCAATGACTTGGTTTGTGAATTCTGTTCCTCTATCTGATCTGATCTTCACAATCTTCAAGTTCTTTTCATTCTGAATCCTTCTCAACAATTCTGGTAACCGCTATAGAGTTTCACTCTTCTTTCTTAGGAATACAGTCCAAGAATATCTTGAGTAATCATCTACTACAACTAAAGTATACTTCTTCCCACTTATACTTACTGGTTCTATGGGTCCATAAAGATCCATATGCAATAATTCAAGTGTTCTTGAAGTACTTGAGTGTGTTTTGCTTTTGAAAGTCTTCTTGATTTGTTTCCCTTTGACACAAGCATCACATAAGTGTTCCATCCTGAACTTAGTGTTTGGCAAACCTCTTACAAGTCTGTTATTCACAAGTTCATTCATGGTTTTGAAGTTTATGTGATTCATCCTTTTGTGCCATAGCCAACTAACTTCATTGGAACTATTAGCTAGAAAGCAGGTAGTTTCAGTTGTCGAGTTCCACTGCACAATGTAAACATTTCCTTTTCTAGTTCCTGTCAGTTTAGTGGTTTAGGATTCAGTATCTTTGACTATGCAAGTGTCATGTGTAAAGTCTACAGTGTAGCCTTTGTCACAAAATTGACTCACACTAAGCAAATTATGTTTTAAACCATCTACCAAGTAAACATCATTGATCTGAACATTTCCTTTGAGTAGACAACCTGATCCTTTAGTTGTTCCACTGAAATTATCACCAAAAACAACTTTAGGACCTTTATGATCTTTCACATTTTGTAGCAAACTTCTATATCCAGTCATATGTCTTGCACAACCACTGTCTATGTACCAAATCTCTCTTTTGGTGGTTGTAACATGTCCCTGCAAAATAAAGTAAATTATTTAGAAATCTAATGCGTTGGATTTTCTCCAGTGTTACTCTTTGCAATCCATGCCTTTTTAGGAGCTGTAGAGTTGTTAATTCTACAGTTCTTTCTTGATCCTCCTCTTTGAGTACTTGAAGAGGGAGACATATCTGACATATTTCCATTCCAGAATCTATCAAAGTTGAGTCTTCTTTCCATATCCAATCTATGAAAGACTTCTTCTTCTGACTGTATATTTGATTATGCAGTTGGTTTCAGAATCATGTTTTGCAACATGTTTGAAACATCTTCTTCAGTATTTTCCATGATCTCCTTGATCTTTTGTTGTCTTCTTGGTGATAATTCTTTGAATGAATTCAAGAATTTCAAATCTTCTAGCTGTAGGGTTGAGTTTACAGCTTCTTCAGGGGTTTCTTTCAGGTCTTGCAATTGACTTTTGCAAGTATTTCATCCAGATACAAGGATTATATCTTATTCCAGTTAAATCCTTTGAATGTCTTTGCTCAGACAACATCTTCTTCACCTATTTGAATAATTTCCCAATACATTCTAGCTTCATTTGATAATAAGCATTGCTTTCTTCAAGATCAACTATCATAAGTTCTTGTGTTCTGATTGTTTCCTTCAATTTAGCACAATATGCAGCTCTACAACTTGCTTCATTAAAAAGTTCTTCATTGTCATTTTTCAGACAACTGTAACCTTCTTTCAGTTCTTATAGAATCTGCAGTTGATTTTCAGCATTCTCCACTCCAGCTAACAAAGCTTTCACATGTTCCCTTCCAATATGATTATCTCTTCTAAGATCTTCATTTTCTTCTTGTAGTCTTTGGATTGCACTTAGCATGTCACTGGAAGAATCCTTTTCTGTAATATAACTTGATGATGATGAGCATACCTCTTCATCTTTAGCCTTAAGATAGATCAGGGCTTCTTCATCTGAATCTGTAGAGTCAGAGTCTTCTAAATCTGTAGTTGACTTTTGAGAAGAAGAGAGACAGTCTTCCTGATTTTTATCAAACTCAGAAAGTAGTGCTCTAATTCTCTCCTTGTCAAACTTTTTCTTTCTATCTTTCCTGATTCTCTTTTCTTCATCAGTGTACTTCTCAGCTTTGGGATAAGGACAATTCTTGATGTAATGTCCTGGTTTTCTGCAGTTATAGCACATATAAGTTGAGTTAGGTGCTGTAGATTTCACCTTACCATCTTCCTTTGGTGTGAACTACTTCTTCTTGGTCCATTTGCCAAACTTCTTGAGCTGCTTTATAAAAAGAGCCAAGTCTTCATCATCAGAACTTGTAGTTGTAGGGTTGTCAGCCACTAGAGCTGTAACCTTACTGTTGTCAGGTTCTTTTCTTCTGCTTATGTCAAATTCATAAGCCTTTAGGACTGAAAAGAGTTCAAAGGTGGATATCTTAGATAAATCCTTTGATTCTCTCATAGCAATGACCTTCATGTCCCATTCAGAAGGTAAGCCTCTGAGAACCTTCATGTTCATTTCTCTTTGTGAGTAATCTTTACCAAAATTTTCAAGAGTTTCACCAGATTTTATCTTGAAGTTCTCAAACTTTTGAACTGCTATCATGAATTTATTTTCCTTGATTTGTTCAGTTCCTTCACAAATCATTTCCAACTTTTCCAATTTACCTTTTGCAGTTTTACAGTTTTTGATCTTGCTAAACATAATTTTATCAAGTGAATGATAAATAGTGTTCTTTGCAATATTGTCAAGATTGGACCTTCTCTTGTCATCCTCAGTCCATTCCCTTCTAGGTTTGGGGATAATCTGAGGTAGTCCAGCTGACTGATCAGCTGTAGTGTTGACCTTCAATATAGGTATAGGGCCATCCTCTATGATAGACCACATCTCATCATTGATTACAGACAAATGTGCTTGCATTCTAATTTTCCATTAATCATAGTCCTCAGCAGAGAACATTGGAACCTTGGATTTCACCATCTTGGGAGCCATGCAAGTATGCAGGTGTGTTTTTCAAAAACCAAAAGGATCTAGCTAGGTATTGATCAAAGCAGTGGCAAGCCAACTGCCCTGATACCACTTGTTGGTCCCTTAAAGTGGTCAAGGTCTAGAGGGGGGGTGAATAGACCTTGAGTCCAAAATTAGATTTTTCAAACTTTTCAAAAAGAGGAATTCTAGAACCTTACAGTAGCCTCTTTTAAGTTCAAAATAATAAATCTACAAGAGTTTTTAGAAACAGGACCATAAAGGTTACAACTGTGGACTTAAGAAGTCTACAACTGCAGAGTTCAAAAACTTGCAAAATAAAAGATCAGTTGTAGACAAAATATCAGAGGGATTCTCACAATTAAAATTGTATTGAGAATACTCTAATGTGCAGTTAAAATAAGTTAGTGTTAATGAAAAATAATATAAACAAACTTAACAGTTGAGTGACTTAGAGAAGTCTACAACTGTAGAGTCAATTTTTCTTTGTGAAAACCAAAATTTTTTTATGCACTCAGTTTTCAAAGGAATGATGAATGTAACAGTAAATTAAATATGCAGAACAAGAATTTAAATAACAGAAATTAAATAGACCAGATTTATAGTGGTTTAGTGTCTATAAAAAGACCACCTACATCCACGGTTACACCACTCAGGTGCCAAATTCACTAAGATGAGATCACTAAGATCAATACAAGTAGATCCCCCTTAGAACTAGGTTCACTCAGATTCCTATTCTAACAAGAGAGTAAACTACCCTATTCACTCAGAATATAACTAACAAAGAGTTTTACAAAACCTCACAAAGAGATATCTACACTAAGTAGAAATTAAAACAGGTGAGGGAACAACAACAAAAGGTGATTCTTTCTAAGAAAAATCCTAACCAACTATCCTATGAATCACAAAGAATAAAAACAATAAAGCTCTCTCAGAAATTTGTTGGCTGTAGACTTGCTTAGGCAGAATGCTTGTGTGCTCAGGGTTGTTGTTATTGCTTCCTCTGAGGACTTCTTCTATTTATAGATTGAGTGGTGTGACTTATCCATTGGGGAATTCAAATTTGAAATCCGGATAAGGCTCCTCTCTTTCCATTTGGCATGTGTGAAGCGGTCCTCATTCTTCACACCGGATAGTACTGATTGTACTATTGTCCTATCCTTCAGAATTCTGGTTGTCTTGCAACTAATCTCCATTATCCTCCAGAATTAACAAAATGTCCTCCACTTAAGTACATTTTAGTGAGTGCATTAGAGCTACACTAATCGTGCTTAAGGGTCTTCATTATCTTCAAATAATCTCTGACTTGTACTTTCCTCTTCAAACGGTTCTTCGCAGTTGTAGAGTCTTCAACCTTGCAGTTGTAGAGTCCTGTCAATAAGAAAAATCGGCTGTAGAGAAATCTTACAGCTGTAGGGTCATGTCTGGCTGTAGAATGATCAAATATACAACTGCAGACTTCACTTACAACTAAAAATTTCTATTATCAATTTCCTTAGCACAACTGTTAGATCAAATGTATTAAATTAAAACACATTGTTTTGCATACATCAAAATCTAAACCAAGGTACTTAACAGAAAGTTTAAGTTTTTTTATTTAATTTTGATGTGGGTACGTAATGCTCTCTTATTAATTAAATTTTAATAGATATACTTTCAAACATAAAAGATTAAATATTTGTATGTACTTTTACAAACTATAATATCATTAAATTGTATTAAAATCAATTTATATATATATTAATATTCACTATACAGTAAAGTAGTCTAAATAAAAAATACAAACAATCACATATATATGATAAAAATATTGTAATTAGTTAATATTTAATTGATATAAATGTTAATGTGGGTGGAATGGGGTGGGGGTAGGGTGGGATAACTAGATGATAATGTTTGTGGGTCATATGGGTAAAAAAAAATGGTTTGAAATTGAAAAATGATTGAAAAATTATATATATTTAAGTGGGTAAAATAAATTTTTTTTAAGTTGAAAATGACTATTTTAAGTTATATTCTTTAAATTGTAATGAATGGTGGATATGGAATGAAATTGAGGAAATAGAGGAACTAATGAAGGGGATCCGATTCCTAACCATATGTATTTATTATTGAGTTTGTTAGATTTTGAATTGTGAGTAATTTCGTTAATAATATAATTTATAAATAAAAAATTATCTAGAAAATTTGTTGATTAAATCCTAATTTAAAAGGTCCAACAAATAAAAGTATGTACATGATGAATAATATATATAATTAAATACATAATATTTAAAAATATAATAATAAAAATATTGAGGCAGTGTATTTGTCATGCCTTACCTCTGTGTAAACCTGCCCCGGCCTTAAAGTATAGGGTGAAAGTTAATTCAAAAAATTAGTATTGAGGATCATATAAAATATCATATGGATATAAAATTCGTAAAATAATACATATCACAAAATTCGTGGAATCTGATCGTGTCGGGCTAGATTTGGATAGTTCTTTTTTCTTTTTCAAAATTCATAATTTTTTCTCCTAATTTGTGTTACTATATGACCAAATGCGTATTACTATAATGCAAAAAGTGTGTTACTATCAAACTAAATGTTATTTTATTACATATATTTATTTATTTTTATAGAAATAAATATTTTTCAAATAATATAAAAGCAAAATGGGTGTTATTATAAGAATAAATATAAATTTTTTATAAGTAATTTATTTATTTTTAAAAAAATAATTATCTTTTCATATAATTCCATGTGTAAAATAGTAAAACGTGTGTTGTTGGTTCCTTAGTGGTGAAGGTCTATAGGGGGTGAATAGACATTCAAGCAAATATTTATTACTACTTAAAAATTACATTGAATAGTAATAAAATGACAATATAACAAGAGGACAAATTCTCAATTGTAATTGGAATAAGGACCTGGATATTCTCCCCCCGCCATAATTGAGTAGTTCACCCCCGGTTCACTTCACCACCTTATATTTTTGTTTAATTTTCATTGTAAACAATCATTGCCATTATATGACTTAATTGATTTGAAGATTCACCCCACCCCATTTTAAAGCAAAAACCCTGCGCCTCAGTAAACTCGCGTGTCGGAGAAGGGTCGAACCCGCGCACCGGAGAAGGGACGAACCCGCGCTTTGCCAAAGAAGGGAGGGACGAGCGCGCCGCCGGAGAAGGGAGTGTTTGAACCTGTGTGCGTGCCCCTGTGAGTGTTTGAATTTATTATATAGCTTGAGGGTCCAATAGTTACAATTGAGGGAGGGATTATTGTTTGTTCCTAAAAATTGTTGAGAGTTTGGTTAGAGCAATCTATTATTCATTTTTGGATTTGTTAATAATATTGTTTGTTGTGGATTCTGTTTTTTTAGTTAGTATTTAGGGGCAGTAGTACCATTGTTTCAAATTGCATTGTGAAAAAAGTACTCCATTGTTCATTTTACTCTATTATATAAAATTTTTATACCAATTTAAAAATAGTGGTAAAAAAATATACTATTTCGAAATTATTCCTTGTAATTTATTATATAGTGATGATTCAATTTATACATTTAATTGGGATGATATGGGTGGTGGTTCGGGTTACATTGTGGATACTCCGGTGCCAAAAAAAAAAAAAGTTGCATACTATACAGGCAGGGTATGCTTCCTCCATTCTTGTAGAAGTTCTATCGGAAAGACGATGAAGATGATCTAACCCAATATGGATATTTAGACAACTCCGATGACGAAAATGCCCCCTCGTAAATTCTCATTCAAACCCAGCACCTTGAAGAAATTCGTTCAACAATGCAGAAGTACCAGAGTATATTAATTTGCTTCAATCAATTTTCATGCTTAGAATTGTTATAAAATAGTTACAACTGAGGTAGAGATGATCCTTAGTTTGAATTTATTATATAGCTTGAGGGTCTAATAGTTACAATTGATGGAGGGATTATTGTTTGTTCCTAAAAATTGTTGAGAGTTTGGTTAGAGCAATCTATTATTCATTTCTGGAATTGTTAATAATATTGTTTGTTGTGGATTCTGTTCTTTTAGTTAGTATTTAGGGGCAGTAGTACCATTGTTTCAAATTGCATTGTGAAAAAAGTACTCCATTGTTCATTTTACTCTATTATATAAAATTTTTATACCAATTTAAAAATAGTGGTAAAAAATACTCCCTCCATCCCGTAGGAATTAGCACCCTACGGGACGGCACATTTTTTAAGAAAAAATAGTTTTATATATAAAGTAGTGGCATATGAGTAAATATGTGTGAAAGTTTGTGAGTGTGCACGTAAATCAATGCTTCATTTTTTAGTAGTATGCAAATTTGTGTGGGACGTCCAAATAAGGAAAGTGTGCAAATTCCTGCAGGACAGAGAGAGTATACTATTTCGAAATTATTCCTTGTATTTTATTATATAGTGATGATTCAATTTATACATTTAATTGGGATGATATGGGTGGTGGTTCGGGTTACAGTGTGGATACTCCGGTGCCAAAGTTTATGTGCAATCATTTCTGTTGGGTTTACGAAGAGAATTACCTCAGTAAAGGTGAGTACGAAAAGTCTGGGTTATTCAATGGAGCTAGCAATTGAACATATCAATTCCAAGATATCAAGTTTTCTTAAAAAATTACCATGTAATTATCCATAAAGTTCAGTGCAGTAATTTGTTTTCAACTGCAGACTAGGAAGTTTTACAAACATGTCAAAACATAAACATTGAAGATTGTTGAGACCCGTCATAATGTTATGTTTTTGACATATACTGTGGGGGAATAGAATGAGGGAAAAGCCAAAAGAATGGGAAAAGAAACTTGCAGCTGCTGCAGTTGCACCCGAGCAGACCTTTTTAGCAGCGGTCGTTGCAGAATCAGTTACCCATGAAAAGTTAAGAATTTTAGAGTGTCTTCTTAAGCCACAAGGTCCTGGTCCTTGGGACCCTTGGGAATTTCATTGTGGCATGTAAGCTCCTGCTCCATGAATTATTTACTTTACAACTTGTAGGGTGTCATCATAAGCCAAAAGGGCCTCCTTTTTAATCATTTTAGTTTCTATAGCTTTGGTTTGGCTGTCTTCTAGATTCCCTTTTTCTACCTTTTCTTTTGGCTTGTGAAAACAAAATGATGTCCACTTGACGAGCATAGCCCCTATGCACTATGTTTTTAATTGCTGCTGTCTACTTAAAAGTATATATATGCTATCTTTAAGAGCTCGATCAGGCTTATGAAGTTTTTCCTGAACAACAAGTGCTGGATGTAAGCACAAATTTTAGGTGAAATAAAATGTTGAGTATTTCCTAGTAGATACAACAGGAGAATATGTTAAGTTTACTGTTGATAAAACAAATAACATTCCTAATATAAATCCAAAGCCCCGGAGGCTGGAAAAAATATGCATCATTAGAGGTTAGACTTGTTACTCCTTGTTCTTAAATTTTCCATTGATGCACACTTCAGTTATTTAGTAATGACAATTCTTTTGGTCTTGTCATATTATAACTTTAAAAGACATCAGATAATTGACTCTGCAATTTCCCATATTGTCTCGAACCACCGAAAATCATTTTGGCATTCTTTGTTGATTTTCATGAATCAGACAAGGACAACTCTGTGATCATGACAATAGCATCAGAAGGAGCCCTTACAAAAGTTAATTCAGTATGCAAAATATGAAATTTAAACTTGTTTATACATGTACTATGTTTTGGAGGATATAAGTTATTTTCACTGGAGTATGAATTAATAAGTATTAGTTGTTACCGCTAAAAAGTATGAATAGTTATACTAAAAAAAATTGTATATACATACTTAAGTTTAGATGACTACGTAGTTTAGGCGACTATGCACTCTAACAGGAAACATTAATAGTTTTAATTACAAAACTATTAAAAAAAAATGACAAAACTGAAGGCGATACCGAAAAAAAATAGAAAAAAAACAAAACTGAAGGCGATGACAATATGCCCTTTTTGTAATCACTATCTATAGCTATACTAATATAAAAGAGGCGAGCAACAATTGTGTAGAAATTTCTACCGGAGAAATATCCATTTTTGAAAAATTCGCGGATTTAAACCGGATCGGGTCAGACTTGGACATTTATTTTCCATAATTCGCGCAACTTGTAGTTCCAGGTTTTTTCGCTCCCAAGTATATTATAATTTGGGCAAATGCGTGTTACAATTAGGCAAAATCTGTGTTACTAATTCTTAAAAAAATAATTTTTTGCACTTTTCAAGTATCTATAAAGAAAATATGTATTTCTGCAAGTATAAATATGTGTTACTTAATTTATTTTTTATTTTCTTCGTTGATTTAAGTTAATAATATATTTTTTCGCTTCCAGGTATGTTACAATTTGGGCAAATACGTGTTACAATTAAGCAAAATCTGTGTTACTAATTCTTAAAAAAATTAATTTTCCGTACTTTTCAAGTAACTATAAAAAAAATATGTATTTCTGCAAGTATAAATATGTGTTACTTAATTTATTTTTTATTCTCTTTGTTGATTTATGTTAATAATATGTTATTCATGTACTTAATACATCATTTAATACCTTATATATGTTATATAAAATATATTATATATTTTTATAAGGATAGATAAATGTTTGTGAATACAGTAACACACATTTGATCTTGCAGTAACACACATTTGCCGTAACACACATTTACTCTAATTGTAACACACATTTACTCTAGATGTAACACACATTTGCAGTAACACAAATTTACTCCAATTGTAACATAAATTTGCAGTAATACATGTGTTCCTCAATTTGTGTTATTATATGAGCATATATGTGTTACTATAGGATAAAATTTATTTTTATTAAGAATAAATATGTGTTACACATACAATGTGTTTATACATGTGTTACATTGCATGAAAAATATTTACTTCTACAAAAATTAATGAATATGTGTAGAAAACAAGATTTAATCTGATTGTAACACACGTTTTGCCTTAAAGTAACATGCATTTGCCCAAACTGTAACATACCTGGGAGGGAAAAAAATTGAAATTACAAGCTGCGCGAATTTTGGAAAAAAATACTCAAATTCGACCCGACCCGGTTTAGACCCGCGAATTTTCAAAAATGGATATTTCTACGGATCTTAGATCCGTAGAAATTTGTATATAAATTTTTGTCAAAAGAGGCTACTATATTTTAATCTTTGTTTGACATCTTTACCCCTGTTATATGTTTTTCCCGTAATATCTGTTCTACTGTCTAGGGATGACAATGGGGCAGGACATGACGGGTATTTTAAAACCCATGCCTGGCCCACACCTCTGCCCCGCCGCCCCACTGTTGGTCCCAAAGGCAGGTTTTAGGGAAGAATACACTTGAACAAGTCTAGAAGGGGGGGTTGAATAGACTTGTAAGGATTCAAAAACCTTTTTCAATTTTACCGGTTGAATTTTGAAAATAGTGCGCTGTGTATAGTGCGGAAACATTTTTAATGAAAATCGATTTTTAGGTGATGTGCACAAATAAGAACAGAAAGAAATACGAAGAGACACAGGGGATTTATAGTGGTTCGGACCAACTGTCCTACATCCACTCTCCTCAATCCAACTTGGACTTGAGGGGCTCTCCACTAACTCACTTACTCACTTACTTACACAGTTTGAGAGTACTGCTCTCTTACAACTTGTCAATGCTACAAGCGCAATTGACTTCTCACAGCTTCTACAAAGCTTTTACAAAGGATAAGTATGAATGGTGTTTTTGAGCGTAAGTGATAAATCTGACAGAGTATCGGCTAGCTTAATGTGCGTGTAAATCCAATACAGAAATAATCACTATTACTCTAATTTATAGGATCAAATAACTAGCCGTTGGGATGGACTAGAAATCTGAGATCCTATAATCTCGTATTCAATCAATCAATGTGATTAATTGAATTTCCTTCTTGATTCCCGTCAATCTTTGCGATCTTCAATCAAACAAGTTTGTCCCCTTGATTGATTGATCTTCTATTCTGGGAATCTTCCTTTTATGTCGCAAGTTAACCCTTAAAATTGATTCCGAAGAATCTGGGCCGAGCACAAAACCTCAGCTGATCAGTCTCCTCAGCTGGTGTATCAGTCTGCTGATACTTGGACCTTAGCTGATGTACAAGTCTGCTGGAGTGCACCTCAGCTGGTCTTCTTGACTTCGTCTGAATAAGTCTTTTATCCATAGTCCTTGTCTTGTCTGCGATGTGCTCTCAGCTAATCAGCTAATCTCCTGATATCAGCTGATCTCCTCTTCAGCTATCAGCTGATGTAAACTTCTCTGATGATCTGCTCTCGATGCTCCAGTGTCAGCTGCTTAAATCTTCTGTCTTCTAAAATCGACTAAGTCCACAAGGTCTCAGCTGGTCTTCTCTTCTATGATAGCTTCGGATCTTCTAGGCAGCAAGGTAGATTCCCCCTCACTTGAACCTATCTGTTGGTCCCGAAACGAGTTAAATCAGTGTATGGGGGGGGAATACACTGATGTCAGATTTTTCTGAAAGACTCAGAAAAATGCTCTAACGCACTCAGTCAGGATTCCCTGACGTACTCAGTATGCTGAAGGTCCACAGGGGCAGCAGGGACGGTTCAGTAACGAGTCAGATAAATTGAGTGTGAGTAAAGTGCTCGGAAGCTCAGTAGAGATAACAAACCTACTGACTGCTCGGAAGCGAGTCAGTTGGACCACTATCTCAGTGAGCCAGAGTACGTGCGGAAAGTGAGCCCTTAGATTCTACTCGTTTTAGTTTCAGAAAACGTTTTCTCTGAGTTGCTTAGTAAATTGGTGGTTAAGGCTGAGTGCACAGTATTCAGATGCAGGATGATTAATTCAGTCCTGAGGTTAAAAACAATGCAGTATGTTCAGTTTAATATGATGACAGTTATGATCCTGAACAGAACAGTAAATCAGCACACATGGGACTTTTTAACGTGGTTCGGAGATAACCAACTCCTACGTCCACGACCTGATTTAACAGGAAGCTATCCTCAAAACCCTGAGGATAGGTACTTGGGTTTTACGTGCCAAGGGACACGAGTAGCCAACTTCCTCTCTTAGGAACTGACCCCTGGGCGTTTTACAAGTCCCAGTCCTTCTAACCAACCAATCTCACACTTTGAGTGGTTTGGTATTATGGTTTCCAACTAAGATAGCTCTAGCAATACAGAACAATGCTAAAGAATAGAGTTATCGATCTAAGCAAATACAGAGTGAATCCTACTACAACACTAGGGAAATTTGATTGCAGAGTGTTGTTTATGATATGCTTTGAGTTCTTGGATTCTTGAGAGTTTTCTCTTGGAAATTTCCCGTTAGCCTTGAATGGGTGCAAGGCTCTCCATATTTATAGGCAAGATTCAAAATAGATCCGTTGGAGGAGATCAAATCAAATCTTTCCTATTTTAGGTAGATTGCAAGCTAGAAATACTGTTTGACCTACCCACCATGCTTATTCTGGCAAGTTGTCACATCACCTGCAACTTTTTGAGACGCATTAAATGCTGCGCAGACTCCGTGCATACGTGTCGAAAGATCATTGGCTCTCCGTTATAACGGCTAGTTGACCTTCAGACATTTGTCCTTCCTCGTACATTCAATGCTCTGAGTCTCTTGTTAATAACTCAGTCTGAACGTGTGTCTTAATGGAGTCTTACTGACATTCTTTTTGTCTCTTGTCCCATAGCATAAATAACCTTTTGCTTTGGACTTACATGATTCAGGTGAACTAAACCACGGCCTGAGTCAGGTCCTATGTGCATTCAGCACAGCCTGATAGGTTATTCAGCCCAGTATGTGTAACCTTTTTACTTTGGTCTTACATGATTCAGGTTAACTAAATCAAGGCCTAAGTCAGGTCTTAAGTTCATTCAGCACAGCCTGATAGCTAACACTTTACTCTTCACTGACTGAGTTCTGTCCTGGACATGCTTAGTGTATTCAGTAGAAACATCAGCCAATGGTACTTCAGGATAGTCTTCAGGGTGGATCAGCAGGCTTCGATCTTCAGATTCAGAGCAGACAGTCTTCAGTAAGGCTGACTGACTTCTTCAGGATGGATTACACTTCAGACTTCAGTAAGTTGGGTCGACTCCAATATTCTTTAGTGTTCAGTATGGTCCTCCCGTATTGAATTTCTAACCTAATAATCCTGAATTATTTTATCCTGAACAGCTATACTTAGGCAAATTCATCAGGGTTTTGGGATCTAATCCAAACACTCAGATTGTCCCAATAATTTCCCCCTTTTTGATGATGTCAAAACCCTTAAGCAAATTCCTATTCATCTATACAATCAACTGACTTAGTCAGTGAGAACAACTCAGCACCACCTGACAAACTAGGTACTTAGTCTAAAAGATGAAAACAAGGAATGGGTTAGTACAGTTCTTGATAAGGATTCAGAAAAGTAGATTCAGGAGTCAACAAGAAGTTGTACTCAGGAAAAGTAAATAACTTCATTGATTGATAAGAAAATACAAGTATCCTGAAGCTATTACAAAATTTCTGAACAACTAGCTCCTAATCTAGTCTTCATCCTTATTCCAAGCAGTTAGTGGAATCTCGTACATTTCCAGTACCCGGTTCAGGACCTGCTTCATCCTGTTCCGATCAGCAATGGCCCTGGCAGCTCGTCCTACTCTGATGACTTCTTCAGAAATTGCTTCCCGGTCCAGCTGCTTAGAATTCCTAAAGAGTGGAGGAGGGTACTTGATGAATTCCGGAGGAGCGATCTCTACACCTTCAGTGTCAGCATGTCTGATGATTTCAGCCCAGAGATCAGGATGCTCCTGTGCCATCCAGTGATGGAGTATGACGTCTTTTTCTTCAGTCAGATCGTCCCGTAACCCCACCACGTAGAATAGGTATGCCCACCTATTCCGGATCGGAATCCATACCTCCAGCATCTCAATCGGAATGAAGTCTTCAACAAACTTCAATGGAGGATGACTTTGATCTGGTCTGACCACAATTTTCCTCTGAGTCTTCATCTGAGATCCAGATGATACAGATTTCTTCTTCTGGACCTGAGAAGTCAGATACTCATTGGACTATTTTAGGCGCTGGATCTGACTGAGCAGCGAAATTTCTTTCATTTTTGCTATCTTTTCAGCTTCAGTCATCACCAATTTCTTCTGAGTGGTCAGCCCAGATGGCATTTGTTCCTCCAACTCCTTATATAACGGCTCAAGAGCCGGATCTTCAGAGGGTCTCAACTTTTTCGGATCTGAGCCTTCAGCAGCTTCAATGGCGGCTACGGATCTAGTCCTCTTTCTTTCCGCAGCCTTCAGTTCAAGGGGAAAGTTTTTCTTCTTAGCTTTACCAGTAGTGGCAATTTGCTTCTTCCCTTCTTCCCCCTTTTTGGCATCATCGTCATTAATACGTTTGACAACTTCATCCACTGACTCCGCTAAAAGATTGAACTGACTGTCCATCTCAGTTTGCTTCACCTGCAATTGCCCAATCTGCCCTGCCATTCCTCTCAGGCCGATACTGAGCTGATCAACTACTGAATTGTGTGCAGCCTTCAGTCGACCCTCGAAGTTTTCCATCCTTGTGTCTAGGGCAGATGCAATTTTCTCCTTCTCCTGTGCAGACAACTCCCTCAGCAGGTCCTCCTTCAGTTCAGCTTTTAGCTTGACCAACTTCTCATCAACCAGTTGATCAACCTTTTCAGACAGTTGTTGATCCAAAAAATTGGCAAGCTTAGTCTCCTGCTGAGTCTGCACATTAGAAACCATCTGATTGCAGTTCTGAATAGCATCCTTGGCTTGCTCTGAAATGACAGTGAGTTCTACATTGATTCCAGTCCGAGCTTCCCCAAGAAGATCAATCGCTGCATGCATATCAGTGGCCATATCATTCAGGTCACGGTCCAGTCTGTTCAGTTTCTTGTTCAGCAATTCAGAATTCCAACCAACCCTACTAGCTTTTCACTCAACGAGGATGACTCTCCTGTGCAGATTGCCAAGAGCTCGTGAGGAATTCTGAAGATAAATTTCTTCGGGTGTAGTCCATTTTTCTCTGACTCGGACCATGCCTGGTGGACCCTCTCCTGAAGCCTCCGCAATCCTGGGTCCTAGGATTGCTTCATCGGCCGGTGCACTGACTCCCTCAGTGCCACCTTGCTGATCGTCATCAGCAATCATCACCACCTCCATTTCAGCTTCCTTCTCCTCTCCCCTCTCTTCAGCTTTCTGAGTCACAGGCTCAGGATACGTTCTGCGGACTGTTCTGATAAAATCCACCATCTTGATCAGATGATGTAGAGAGTTTACATCAAAATGATCAAAGAGGGCGGCTTCTAAATTTGCAATGCAGTCCCATCCTCTGGACTCTCCTAGCTGGCTGAGCTCAGACCAAGTAGCATTTCTGATCATGGCAAAAGTGCGGAGTTGCACAACTGCCTCCTTCTGAGCCTCAGTGAGATCAGGGAATCTCCTCTTGTTAGGATATCTATGTTAGATGTTTTGATCATATAAACCAATCAGCTTGTAATAGGACCAGCTGAACATGTTAGTCAGCTGATGAGTAGTTAGGATTAGATAGGTCCAAGTAAGGGGGAATCTACCTTGCTGCCTAGAAGATCCGAAGCTATCATAGAAGAGAAGACCAGCTGAGACCTTGTGGACTTAGCCGTTTTTAGAAGACAGAAGATTTAAGCAGCTGACACTGGAGCATCGAGAGCAGATCATCAGAGAAGTTAACATCAGCCGATAGCTGAAGAGCAGATCAGCTGATATCAGAAGATTAGCTGATCAGCTGAGAGCACGTCGCAGACAAGACAAGGACCATGGATAGAAGACTTATTCAGACGAAGTCAAGAAGACCAGCTGAGGTGCACACCAGCAGACTTGCACATCAGCTGAGGTCCAAGTATCAGCAGACTGATACACCAGCTGAGGAGACAGGTCAGCTGAGATTTTGTGCTCAGCCCAGATTCTTCGGAATCAATTTTAGGGGTTAACTTGCGACATAAAAGGAAGATTCCCAGAATAGAAGATCAATCAATCAAGGGGATAAACTTGATTGATTGAAGATCGCGAAGACTGACGGGAATCAAGAAGGAAATTCAATCAATTACATTGATTGATTGAATACGAGATTATAGGATCTCAGATTTCTAGTCCATTCCAACGGCTAGTTATTTGATCCTATAAATTAGAGTAATAGTGATAATTTCTGTATTTTGGATTCACACGCACATTAAGCTAGCCAATACTCTATCAGTTTTATCACTTACGCTCAAAAACACCATCCATACTTATCCTTTGTAAAAGCTTTGTAGAAGCTGTGAGAAGTCAATTGCAATTATAGCATTGACAAGTTGTAAAGAGAGTAGTACTCTCAAATCTGTGTAAGTAAGTGAGTAAGTGAGTTAGTGGAGAGCCCCTTAAGTCCAAGTTGGATTGAGGAGAGTGGATGTAGGATAGTTGGTCCGAACCTCTATAAATCCCCTGTGTCTCTTCGTATTTCTTTCTGTTCTTATCTGTGCACATCACCCAAAAACAAATTTTCATTATAAACATTTCCGCACTATACACAGCGCACTATTTTCATAATTCAGACTACCTCAAGTAGTCTGCTGATTTTCTGAATAAACCAGTAAAATTGAAAAAGGTTTTTGAATCCTTACAAGTCTATTCAACCCCCCCCCCCCTTCTAGACTTGTTCAAGTGTATTCTACCCTAAAACTTGCCTTTGGGACCAACAAGTGGTATCAGAGCTGTGTGTCCAAAAGACCACAGCCTGAGAAAGCTTTTGGTGGTCACCTGGACAGATCCCTAAATTTTTTTTTTAAAAAATTTGTGTGCTTTTTATCTAACCACTTGCAGATATGTCTTCCTACAAAAAGAGTGGATCCAAGACAAGGAAGTTGCCTGAATTCTCCATAGAGGATTATGATTACTGGAAATTCAGGATGGAGAATCACCTTGGAGCCATTCATGATCAAATGTTAGATGTTCTGGAGGAAGGGCCAATCAAGTTCTTCTGGGAAGGAATAAGTGATGGCAAGACTCCAGAAGCTGAAATTAGTGAAAGAAGGAAGACAGAGAAGAAGAAGAGTGAACTAAACGATGCAGAAAGAAAACTCTTCAACCTCGATCAAGTGGCCAGAACAGAAATCATTGAGACACTCTCCAAAGAATATATAGAGAAAATCAAGACGTGCAGAACCGCTAAGGAGATGTGGGAGAAACTCTCCTTGATGTGTGAAGGGACAGATCAAATCAAAGAGAACAAGCTTCAAGCTATTCTACATACCTTTGACACATTTAAAATGAAAGCTGATGAAACCATTGATCAGCTAGATATGAGGCTGACAAACATACTGAATAAGGCAAGCTCCTTAGGAAAGGATTACTCGGAGAAAGAGATTAATAACAAAATTTTGAGATCTCTTACTCCAAGATGGAGAGTGAAGGTGACAGTAATTAAAGAGACAAAGAATTTATCTGAGATGAGTCATCATACACTGCTATCTCATCTGAAGGCACATGAGCTCGATATCCAAGAAGAAGATCAAGAAGATGAGACTCCAACTTCATCAGCCACAAAGAATGATGCATTCTCTGCTGCAGCTTAAAGGAGCAACTTGCTTTATTGACCAAGAAGTTTGACAAGATGTCAAACAAGTTTCAGAAGTACAGATCTCATTGGAAGAAGAATAAGAGTGATTCTTCCAGAAGATACCAGAAGTCATCTGATGCCAGAAGATCATCAGATGAACAGGAGACCAGATATAAGTCTCCAGAGAGAAGGAGGGATCCATGTCCCAGAAGAGGAGGAGATGGTGTTTGTTTCACTTGCAACAAGCCAGGACATCTCAGTTATGATTGTCCTCAGCTTACCCCAAGGGAAAGAGAAGAGAAGAGGATCAAGAGAGATCGCAGGTTCGCTGATAAGAGAGCTCTGCTGGCAGAGGAGGAGAAGCAGGATATCAGCTCATCCTCGTCCTCATCTGATTTTGAATCAGAGGATGATATCTGCCTTATGGCTAAGGTGGAAGAGGTAAATTCTCCTACCCCCTCTGTTAGCTCATCTTGCTCCTCTACCTATTCTATGGAGTCAGATATACACAAGTTGTTATCTGATCTCCAATCCTCCTTAAAAGTTTGTTCTAAGCTGGAAGAGGAGAACTCAAGTCTGAAAGCTGAAGTTTTAAGCTTGAGACAAGATCTGGAAAGTACTAGACTACCAGTGATATCCTATGACTCACAAGCTAACAAGTCTGCTGACTTAATAGCAAAATGTGAAGAACAGGAGAAGCTGATAGAAAAGCTACTTTCTGAGAACACTGTCTTGAGTGAAGAACATAATCTGCTGACAGCTAAGTTCGATGAACTCTTCAAGCAGAATGAACTGATAACCAAAAATTCACAGCAGCTTCAGCTGAAAATGGATCAGCTAACTAAGGCAAAGAATGCCGTGTCTGAAATAGCTGAATCCTCACAAATTGTGAATGATAAAAGGGGTCTTGGTTATCCCAAACCCAAACCACAAAAGAAGAAGAAAGGTGACAGTGGATTAATTAGGGATCCTCGAAAGGGTAAAGGGCCAGCTGAGCCTGCATTTGGATCAGAAGGGCAGAAGAGCAGAGGGACAGAAAAGGTCCCAGCTGGACAGAAGAGCTCCAAAGCTCAGAAGTCTGCTGGTGATCAAAAGGTTTCAACAGAGCAGAAGAGTACTCAAACTCAGAAGCCTGCTGACAACCAACATAAGTCTAAAGCTCAGAAGTCTCGAGATCAGAAGAGGAATCCAAGTCATAGCTCAGCTAAGACAAGGAGACCTCAGCAGAATCAGCAGAGGAATGATAAGTCTGGTTCATCTCAGCAGAGTAAACCCAAGCGAAACAGACCTCAGCCCTGGGTTACTTTTAATGAAACCAAAGTAGGCAAGCCTTCACCGGCTAAAGTTTATGAGTCATTCGGAGGTTCAAGCCGAAATTATCCGTTTGAGCAACCCACCTATAAACCTGTTGTTATCACTCATCACCCCAGAAAAGATCCTCTGAGGGAGATGATTTTTGTGGAAAAATATGGTAGAGGGTTGAGATCTCCTAAACCTCATAAGGATGATCTCTACCTGTGGATCCAAAAAGTCGATACTAACCAATCAGGACCCAAAGATAGGGTACCTAAAACCTGAGTTTTAATTTCAGGTTTACTCTAGCCCTATAGAAAGAGGGGAAGCCAAAGGCCATGTCTGGTACATTGATAGCGGTTGCTCGAAGCACATGACCTTTGAGAAGCATCTTCTCCAGAAATTTGTAACGCTGGATGGGCCTAGAGTTGTGTTCGGTGACAACAATTTTGGAGTCACCAGAGGAGTAGGCACCCTGCTGATCAAAGGAACAAGAGTTGAAGAAGTCTACTATGTAGAAGGGCTCATGCACAATCTTCTGTCTGTATCCCAATTCTGTGACAAGGGATACTCAGTAAGATTTTCTAAGAACTCTTGTCTTGTTATTAATGATTTAAATGAGCAGGTGCTACTAATGGGCCTCAGAAGAGGTAATATGTATCTTGTAGATTTTTCAAGCTGTCCAGCTGACTCATGTTTGGTTGCTAAAAGCTCATCAGAGATCAGCTGGCTCTGGCACAAGAGGTTAGGTCATCTGAACTTCAAGACTCTCAACAAGGTTGCAAGGAAGGGTCTAGTCAGAGGTCTACCAAATGAGGTGTTTGCATCTGAGCAGAAGTGTGATGCCTGTCAGAAAGGGAAGCAGACTAAAGCCTCATTCAAAGATGTGCAGAGTACTTCAACAACTAAAGCACTCCAGCTGCTTCATATGGACTTGTTTGGACCTGTGTCACCCCTTAGTTTCAGTGGAAGGAAGTACACACTGGTGATTGTTGATGACTATACAAGATTCACTTGGGTAGTGTTCTTGTTCAAGAAGAATGAGACTATGGTCAAAATGCTGGAGTTGTTCAAGAGGATTCAGAAGGAGCTGGACCTCAGCATAGTCAGAATCAGAAGTGATAAAGGTACTGAGTTTCTTAACTCTGTTGTTTCTGACTATTGCAGGGATAATGGTATTCAGCATGAGACATCAGCTGCCAGAACACCTCAGCAGAATTGGTTAGCTGAGAGGAGAAACAGAACCCTCAAGGAGGCAGCAAGGACTATGTTAGCTGAATATCAGACTCCTCAAAGATTTTGGGCAGAAGCCATCAATACTGCCTGCTTCATCCAAAATAGGTGTCTACCAGTCAAGAGACATGGGAAGACTCCTTATGAAATGTACAAAGGTAAAACTCCTAACCTTTCCTCTGTCCATACTTTTGGGTGTATGTGTTTCATCCATGACAATGGAAAGACTAAGTTAAAAACTTTTGATGCTAAGGTTGCTGAAAGAATATTTTTAGGATATTCTGGAAGTAGCAAAGCCTATAGAGTCTTTAATAAAGTCTCTCTCTGTGTGGAGGAGACACCCCATGTTGTATTTGATGAATCTTTTCATGAGTACAGCAAGGAGAAGCTAGCAGAAGAGGTGGATCAGCTGAATCTGTTAGATAAGCCAGATCTGATTAAGGTAGTAGTACCTAGGATAGAATCAGACTCAGATTCAGATGATGAGCCCAAATCGGTTGATAAGCCCTCATCAGCATCAGGTGATTGCACATTGACTCCTGACACTAACCAAGGGGGAATTTCAGACAAGACCCAAGAGGAGCAGACTATGGCACCTCAAAGGGGCAAGAAGACATTGTCTGATTTCCCAGCTGAACAGATTCTAGGAGATCCAAGTGTAGGTGTTCAGACCCGAAGAAAGCTAAACTTGGGTGCTCAATTCAGCTGTTATGTGTCTCTGATAGAACCCAAAAATATCCATGAAGCTCTTGAAGACCCAAACTGGATTGTAGCTATGCAAGAGGAGCTAAACCAGTTTGCAAGACAAGAAGTTTGGACCCTAGTAGAGAGGCCCAAACATCAGAAAGTCATAGGCACTAAGTGGGTATTTAAGAACAAAAAGGATGAAAATGATGTAGTGGTAAGAAACAAGGCAAGGCTAGTAGCTCAGGGGTATTCACAGTCAGAGGGGATTGATTATGATGAGACATTTGCTCCTGTGGCAAGACTAGAAGCCATTAGATTGTTTCTGGCCTACGCTGTTTTCAAAGGGTTCAAGGTATATCAGATGGATGTCAAGTCAGCGTTTCTGAATGGAATCCTGGCAGAAGAGGTTTATGTGGAACAGCCACCAGGATTTGAGATTGGGAACAAGGTTTATAGGTTGCAGAAAGCTTTATATGGACTAAAGCAGGCACCTAGAGCTTGGTATGATACTCTATCACAGTTCCTACTGGATAGTGGATTCAGTAAAGGAAAGATTGACAAAACCTTGTTCAGAAAGGAAGACGGAGATGATATTCTCTTAGTGCAGATATATGTGGATGATATCATCTTTCGCTCCCCCAATAAACTGATGTGTGATGAGTTCAGCAAGCTGATGGCCAGCAAGTTTGAAATGTCCATGATGGGGGAGATGACTTATTTCCTTGGACTGCAGGTAAAACAGATGTCCAATGGAACGTTCATTAGCCAAGCTAAGTATGCCAAGAATTTGATAGAAAAGTTTGGAATCAGTAGCAGCAGAGAAGCTAAGATTCCAATGATGGCAAATTTTAGCATGGATCCAGATGAGGCTGGTGAGAAAGTGGATCAGACACAATATAGGGGACTTATTGGTTCTCTGCTGTATCTCACTGCCAGCAGACCTGATATCAGCTTTGCAGTAGGGGTGTGTGCAAGGTTTCAGGCAAATCCTAAGAAATCTCATCTGGAAGCAGCAAAGAAGATTGTAAAGTATTTGAAGGGTACTTACAATCTAGGCCTCTGGTACCCAGCTGATGACAATTTTCAGCTGAGTGGGTATTCAGATTCTGACTATGGAGGGTGCAAGATTGATAGGAAATCAACCTCTGGCACATGTCAGTTTCTGGGAAGTAAGCTGATATCTTGGTTCTCTAAGAAGCAGACTTCAGTAGCTACTTCTACAACAGAGGCAGAGTACATGGCTGCTGGTAGTTGCTGTTCCCAGCTGCTCTGGATCAGACAACAGCTGAAGGACTACCATGTGATCACAGAAGAGATACCCATCTTCTGTGATAGCACAAGTGCAATAGCCATTACTCAGAATCCTGTTCTCCATACTAGATGCAAGCATGTGGACATAAGACATCATTTTCT
>JAPKLY010000443.1:327240-372034 GCA_026898435.1 Prunella vulgaris | reverse complement strand
TCATGTGCCTGGAACATCCTGAGTCCAAGTACCAGTCCTTCATCAGATCCTCCTTCCTCTTCTTGTAGCCCGCAGTGACCTGAAAAGAATCAGGCCTCAGGTACCCATCTCGTATTGGGTCCTACTGAGTCAGCCATACCCTTCGGGATCCAGATTTGTTTAACAATTCTGATAGCATCAGAAGCGTAAACCTGTTTCCCTGAAATATCAACATACACAGTTCTCTTCTTCCTTTGTGCCTGGGAAGTTGAGGGTGTATGGGTGTCAGCCTGAGATACAGGAGCCCTATATTGATTTCTGGGGGTGGACCTCCTGTTCCTTCTTGGCCTGGGTGCATTGGGCTGAGTTTGATCCCTAGAAGGAGCAGCTCGGGCCTGACCTTTTGGCACCTGAGGTCTAGTCTGAGTGTTTCTGGAGTCAGGTCTCCTTTGCCTTTCAGAGGCCACCTGGTTTGTCCTTCTCCTTTGAGGATTAGGACGCTCCTGATGGGCTCTGTGCCCTGTCTGAGAAATCTGGACCTCAGTAGTCCTTGGCCTTGCCTGAGGCCTCCTCTGTCCTGAGTTTCTTCTGCTCTGAACATTTCTAGGCTGGGCCTGAGAAGTGCTGGGAGCAGAATTTTTCCCAGATTGAGGATTCCTAGGCTGAGCCTTGGATTTCCCTTGATCTGTCTTTCCTAACTCAGGATGAGGAGCCTTGGCCTTTCCCTTAGGTTTTGGCCTAGATTCCTCAGTCCTTTGCCTGACAGGTTCAGCAGGCATTTTCTCCTTCCCTTTGCCTTTATCCTGATGAGCAACACTTGAGTTCTTGTCATCAGTTAGGGCAGGGATAAACTTCTTCTGAGAGTTGCTCCCTGAAGCACCTCTCTTCTTCTTGCCCTTTGGGTCTTTTGAGGCATCATAGCCTAACCCAGCTTTAGCACCATTAGTCAGCTGAGAGAAACTTGTCAACTCATCCACCACTTGGGTAGATGTGTATAACTTCTTCAGCTTAACTTCAAGATGCCCATTTGTTTCTTTCAGGGCCTCAATTGCAGAGGTGTATTGAAGCACCAACTCTTCATGAGCTTTCTCCTTTGAGATCAGCTCAAGATCCCAAGCAGTTTGCTCAGCACAAATGCGAGCTTGCCACTCAGTTTCGAACATCACTCTCAGAGCAATTCGCTCAATCATCAGTTGTTCCTGAGCAATGAACAGATCCGTGTCACGAGTCTCAATCAGCGAGCTGATTACACCCTTCAGTCTTTCTACCTCTAGTGGAGCTTCATCATGCTTGTTCCGAGCATGAAGTAGCTCTTCCTGAAGATGTACTAATCTTAGGGCTTCTTCAGTATCTCTTACTCTGAGAGACTCAGTTAACCGATCGTTCTCCTCACTCAGATGTGCATTCACATCCACTATGTGAGTATGAGTCTCCTGCAGCCTTGAGAAGTCAACCATCAATTGCTCTAGGGCGAGCTGAAGGTCGAGTTCTCCTGCTGAATCTGAGCTAAGCTCAGGTGCGTGATCAGGAGAAGAGGCAGAAGAACATACCTCGTCATCTGCCATCAGGCAGAGGTCATCATACTCTTCATCGGAGAAGAGTCCAGGGGACCGGCTTCCTGTGCCATCTAAATCTGAGGAATCCTCAGCAAGCAACGCTCTCCGGTCTGATGCCCTGAGCTCTCTCTTGGCTCTCCAATCCTCTCGCTCACGAGCACTGAGCTCTGAACAATCATACTGATAATGTCCGGTCTTTTTGCAGTGGTAGCACTGATCTACATCAGAAGCAAACTTCTTGTCAGTGTACCTTTTATCAGATGACTCCCTCCTGCTCCCTGATGATCGTTCAAGTTTGGTGCTGGATCTTCTGGGCACATCATCTCTCTTCTTCTCATCTCTTCGTCGCTCAGGCTCGTTGCGATCCCTCCTGGAATCTGAACCCCTCATTTATTCTCTTCGGGGGCTTGATCTCCTGGGGCTGGAGTACCTGCGATCACGGGTGTCAGTATAAAATTTCTTATACCTTCCGAATTGAGAGTTCAGTTTCTCGAAGCGCCGCGCCATCAGGCTGTACTCCAAGGCTAGCTCATCTTTGTTCATGTCCTTCAGAGACTTGGAGCCAGATCCAGCCTCAGGCTCAGGAGTAGCTTTAAGAGCCACGCTCTTTTCCTTTTCAGGTGTCTTCTCCTCACTAACTTCCTCACTGACAATACCCATCTTCTTCCTCTTATCGAGGTCAAATTCCAGAGCCTTTAACTCTGAGAATAGATGAGAGTGAGTAATATTTGTAAGATCCTGAGTGTTTTTCAACAAGATTACTTCTGTGTCCCATCTTTCAGGGAGACAATTTAGGATTTTAGAAGACACCTCCCTCTTGGGAAACTCCTTCCCAAGGGTTGCTAGCTCGTTCATCATCTTAATGAACCGAGTTTCCATCTGATCGATGGATTCACCCTCTAACATCCTGAAGGCCTCAAACTTCCTGATAGCAAGATCTCTCTTGTTCTCCTTGATCTTTTCTGATCCCTCACTCATTTCCCTCAAGGTATCCCAGATCTCCTTAGCTGTCCTCAGGTGCATGAGTCTGACCGAATTCTCGTAAGAAACGGTGTGGAGTATAATGTTCTTAGCAATATTATCCAGTCCGATTTGCTTAATTTGATCAGAATTAAGAGCAGACCTCTCCACCTCTTCATTTCCGGCGGCTGGAACAGGTACATTGCCAGCAACAGGCCAGGTCGTCTGAAGATTTCTCATAAATCTGATCGGGCCATGCTCAATCACCTGTGGCATCTGATCATGGATAGAGTAGAGATGTGCAAGTACCCTGAATTTCCAATAGTCATAGTTGTCAATAGAGAATTCAGGAAGATTGCCTTCGAGGCGTTTAGAACAGGATGCCATGGTATGCAGTTTTTCAGAAATAAGATCTATTCAGTAGACCACCAAAAGTTTCTCCTCAGAAACTGTTGGTAAACAAAGTCAGTGATATTTTGAACCACTGCTCTGATACCACTTGTTGGTCCCGAAACGAGTATAATCAGTGTATGGGGGGGAATACACTGATGTCAGATTTTTCTGAAAGACTCAGAAAAATGCTCTAACACTCTCAGTCAGGATTTCCTGAAGTACTCAGTATGCTGAAGGTCCACAGGGGCAGCAGGGACAGTTTAGTAATGAGTCAGATAAGCTGAGTGTGAGTAAAGTGCTTGGAAGCTCAGTAGAGATAACAAACCTACTGACCGCTCGGAAGCTAGTCAGTTGGACCACTATCTCAGTGAGCCAGAGTGAGTGCGGAAAGTGAGCCCTTAGATTCTACTCGTTTTAGTTTCTGAAAACATTTTCTCTGAGTTTGCTTAGTAAACTGGTGGTTAAGGCTGAGTGCACAGTATTAAGATTCAGGATGATTGATTCAGTCCTGAATAGAAAAGCGATGCAGAATGTTCAGTTTATTATGATGACAGTTATGATCCAGAACAGAACAGTAAATCAGCACACAGGGGACTTTTTAACGTGGTTCGGAGATAACCAACTCCTACGTCCACGACCTGATTTAACAGGAAGCTATCCTCAAAACCCTGAGGATAGGTACTTGGGTTTTACGTGCCAAGGGACACGAGTAGCCAACTTCCTCTCTTAGGAACTGACCCCTGGGCGTTTTACAAGTCCCAGTACTTCTAACCAACCAATCTCACACCTTGAGTGGTTTTGTATTCTGGTTTCCAACTAAGATAGCTCTAGCAATACAAAATAATGCTAAATAATAGAGCTATCGATCTAAGCAAATACAGAGTGAATCCTACTACAACACTAGGGAAATTTAATTGCAAAGTGTTGTTTATAGTATGCTTTGAATGCTTGGATTCTTGAGAGTTTTATGTTGGAAATTTCCCGTTAGCCTTGAATGGGTGCAAGGCTCTCCATATTTATAGGTAAGATTCAAAATAGATCCGTTGGAGGAGATCAAATCAAATCTTTCTTATTTTAGGTAGATTGCAGGCTAGAAATACTGTTTGACCTACCCGCCATGCTTATTCTGGCAAGTTGTCACATCTCCTGCAACTTTTGAGACGCATTAAATGCCGCATTAAATGCTGCGTGGACTCCGTACATACGTGTCGAAAGATCATTGGCTCTCCGCTCTAACGGCTAGTTGACTTTCAAACATTTGTCCTTCCTCGTACATTCAATACTCTGAGTCTCTTGTTAATTACTCAGTCTGAACGTGTGTCTTAATGGAGTCTTACTGACATTCTTTTTGTCTCTTGTCCCATAGCATAAATAACCTTTTCCTTTGGACTTACATGATTCAGGTGATCTGAACCAAGACCTAAGTCAGGTCTTAAGTGCATTCAGCACAGCCTGATAGGTTATTTAGCCCAGTATGTGTAACCTTTTTACTTTAGACTTACATGATTCAGGTAAACTGAACCAAGACCTAAGTCAGGTCTTAAGTGCATTCAGCACAGCCTGATAGGTAACACTTACTCTTCACTGACTAAGTTCTGTCCTGAGTATGCTTAGTGTACTCAGTAGAAGCATCAGCCAATGGTACTTCAGGATAGTCTTCAGGATGGATCAGCAGGCTTCGTTCTTCAGCTTCAGTACAGACAGTCTTTAGCAGAACTGACTCTGACTTCTTCAGAATGGATTGCACATCAGACTTCAGTAAATTGGGTCGACTCCAATATTCTTCAGTCTTCAGCATGGTCCTCCTGTACTGAATTACTAACCTAACTATCCTGAATTATTTTATCCTGAACAACTATACTTAGGCAAATTCATCAGGGGTTTTTGGATCTAATCAAAACACTCAGATTGTCCCAACAATATATATTCGTGAGGGTTTATGCAAAAAAAAATATTGAAAAAATAATTAATATTTCATTTCCAAAGAAAAAAATTCACAATACATTATGTCCTCAAATTTTTTTTTTTAAGGTCTATTTTCTCATCAGGCCCATCACATAATATTCCTCAAAGCAAAATAAACCGTTTTTATAGTTTAAGCCCATCACATAATACTTTAAAGCAAATAAAATTCCTCAAGTCACAGAAATTACAAGCATAAATATATATATATATTCAAAAATTACATAGATACAATCCCACAATGTTTGATTGACCATAATATATGTATAGACATTTTCAGACAAAATAACCAAAATGGGTCAGAGTTTCCACGTATCCACAGACCCAAAACCCATCAATGAGCAAAACATATTCATGACAAACTTCTGACTACTGTTAAAACCCAGTCAAACCAGTCTATGTCCAAAAGTAGAAACTAAGGTCAGACAATAACAATATACCACTAAGATTAAAATATAACATTTTCTGCATCCATGAACCACCTTACCATCTTCAATCTATAATTTGCAGCTGTTAACATTGTGAATTCTCCCTTTTTCAGAGGCTTTCGAAGAATCAGACTCTCGATCAAATGACAAGCTACAACACCACAGTCTATCGATCCTGCATACTGCTGCAAACATTCCCCCACAGTTGGCAGTCTGAATGGTTTCAACAGGAATGGGTGTTGGCTATCTAATTTCTTGAAAAATTCTCGCATTTTCCCATGAATGTGTCGGGCCTGCATGTTTAAAGTAAACTAAAAAATTATATCTAAAGTTCATTATAAATTAGGAAACATGGTTTTGGTTACTTACTATTAGTGCAGATGCATTTAGATGACCATCAGCTATTCCTCTCCTTGGAGACATAGAGTTGTAAAATGTCCACTCATAT
This sequence comes from Prunella vulgaris, assembly GCA_026898435.1. Classification (NCBI taxonomy): domain Eukaryota; kingdom Viridiplantae; phylum Streptophyta; class Magnoliopsida; order Lamiales; family Lamiaceae; genus Prunella; species Prunella vulgaris. The sequence continues at coordinate 366,308 of JAPKLY010000443.1, read as the reverse complement.
TTTTTTCACATTAAATTAAACTTCAGTAGAGTCCAATGAAATCCCACCCTTCGTGTTGAGGGTCCCCCTTCATTTGCCAGCATAGGAAACAACAGTAACTCCTTATCAAGACAGTTTTCTAAACGATCATCAATAAACCTTTTTAGAGCGTTCCCATGGATCTTGCTCCTGTCCTTGATCAAATCCTAATTATACATAAAAGATTGAACAAACCAAATCATTATAACAAATTAACAACTATATTTTTACAAACAAAGTGTGAAATGCTGAAGATGTGTAGTGCGTGATATTACCCAACATCTAGCGTTAAAAACCATTGTTTTTGCTGCCTTTGGATTTATCTTGCCATACTTGTTCAGAAGCAGCTCTCCCCATGCAGTAATCACCTGGCATATTAAAATCATTTAATTTTTTTGGATCATATTACTAAAAACACTAGCAGCCTATTAAATATTTTTTGCATAACGATTTGTACCTCTTCGTTATAACACTTGCCATGCAGAACATTGATTATATCTCCAACTGATACTGTGCTCTCTTTTCCAACCCAAAGCATACAACTAAAGATATCAAGAAAGTTAGAATCAGAAAGTAATATGAAAATTGGTCTGTACGTTTTATATAAATATACTGTATTAAAACTTACTGTGTTCCCTTAGTCTTCAAAACATGTTCAATTTCATTCTTCATTTCTATAGATATCTTTCTAATAGCCAGACTTCTGGTATCCCATTCGAATTTCTTATACTCCATCTCCCTTTGCCTTGCAAAAACATCATCTTCATCATTAACCAAACTGACCACCTCAGCTTTCTTCACCTGGGGTGATCTTTCCACCGGTTTTCTGTCATCAAGAGCTGTTCGTCCTTTTACCCGTATTATCATAGAACTTGGGCTTAAATGACATTTACTTTTAGGTGCCTTCACACATGGTATCATATCGGTCTGCCAATTCTCTTTTTCGGTGCTTTGATTTCCAATCTCCTTTTCGGTGCTTTGATTTTGGTACTTCTCTGTGTTTTGATTTCCAATCTCCTTCATATTTTGAAAACTTGTTGCAATTGCATCTATCTCGTCAAGAGAAGCAGGGTCCTCAAAAATTTGTGTGGCAGTTGGTCCCTCATCTGCCAATTCATCTGCAGCATACAACACAATTTCTCGGTTTCCGTTTGACACATCCTCATTACACAAATCTTTTAACACTGGATTATTGTATATTGGTTGAGCATCCACTGTTGTACTTAACTCCTCGTTTCTCTTCATTAGTAGTTCATTTTCTATCCGCAGCTGGCTAATGCATTCTTCATTGTTTTTCAGCTCTTTAATGGCTTTCTCGTTGTCTGCACACAGTTGTTTGATATTCTCATCTTTCTGTCTCAGTTCATTTTCGAACCCGTTCTTCTCAATTTGCATCTCAGTCCTTATCTTATCAAGATCTTCCTTCAGCTTAGCCACAACTTGCTCCTGATCATCCTGAGTTTCCTTTGCTAGTGACTGCAGCACCACATTAATTATTTGATCAGTTTTGTCTTGTGTCAATCCTATACTCCATATAGGATCATCAACGTCTAGCTGGAAAACCTCTGATGTTGTTCCAATTTCAGATCTATCCAATGCGCTTGACTGATTGTCAATTTCTGTAGAAGTTGGGCATTCTTTACCACCAATTTGTGGTTCAGGCTCCTGAACAAGTTCGGTAAAAACTGGACTTTCATTTCTGGCAGAAGTTGTAGGCTGGTTCTCAATGATGTCTTGTGTCTGGTGCTCCTCTTCGTCACTCATGAAAATTCCAGTGTACTTAACATTTTTCTTATATGTATTTTTGAACTCCTGTTTCCGCATATGTAACAGACCCAAGAGTCTTCCTTTCTCCATTGCAGATGGTCCCAAGCCCAATTCCCTTACCTATATCATAAATTGTAATCCTTTATAAAAAAAATGTTTTGAAACTGAAAAACTATATATGATATGTTATACACTTACATTTGTCATCCGAGAAAATCTGACCCGTTCAAGTGCTTTGTGAATTTCATTCATATCCCATTTTAAAAATCTTGGAAACATCATATCTCCATCAGGTCTTACTAGGTCAGTGTGTTCACATAGCCAGTACTACATCAAGTAAAAATTGAAATATGTTAACTATTAACTCTGATATATGAAAGAAATCATTAGCTTATGCAAAAACTTACTGGGAGTATTGCTGCACAGCCTCCCACGTTCATGTTGTTGCTGTTCTTCAACTGATTTTTAAAGAATCTCACAATATACCAGCTCCAATCATATAAGCATATTTCGTCAAACTTTTCCAAGCAATGAATAATGTGCACTGAAATAGCCTCACTTCTGTTTGGTGTTAGCACAGATGCTAAAAGATAGCAATGTACTAATCCTGCAACATCCTCACAACTGACATTATCCTCACCCAATAAACCCTCTTTTAATTTCTTAAAAATCAGGTGCTTATACAACACTAAGTAATACTTTGGGTCCTGCATTTCCTCAGCAAACACACGTTTTATCCAACTTGGAAGGTCATTCTGGGAATCAGTCAATTTCACTTCCTTCAATCCACAACTTACACCAAATATATAAATGACATCAGTATTTAGAAGGGGGACTACATGATCTCCTAAAATGAAGCTTTCTTTTTCAATATTGTAGGTTCTAATGATCCTTACAATATCATCTTCATTTTTGTGGAACCTTCTCAACATTTTTGCATCACATCTCTTGTAGATTGATTCAAACATTAACCAGAAAGGTGTAAACTTTATCTTTTCAATATGTCGATCAGCAAAATTCAATGAACATATTTCCTTCACAGCTGTGCGGATATTAGATCTAAAATGTGTTTCATTGGGGATTTCATCCAGCCCACCTGTAAGTGATTATTAACCCCCCCCCAAAAAAAAATTATTTTCTGAAAATGAGCAATCTGTATATTCACAAACTAAAACTTGAATAACAAACTATCTACTCTGCATACAGCCCTAAACGAACAGGATACAGCCATAAGGGGGTATTTGGACTTACCGAAACAGTTCAGTGAACGTACAACACGCTTGTTCACATGATTTCTTTGCACATCGTGTTCTGCTTTCCTTCCATGACTTGCGTTCTTTTTTGGTGTCCCTTTAATATTGTTGTTTTGACTTGCTATATATCACAACAACAATTTATTTCCATTTGTTCAATGTAATCATATGAAATCCTAAAAAAATTTTGAACTATTAATATACCTTCAATCTTTGAGTCCCAATCTGAATTCAGAATTCGCGGCTGTTGACTACGAAGTTTTCCTTTGTAATCTGGACTGTCAGTTTCTGAAGAAATGATATCTAATTAGGAATAACAAAGTTTATGCAGATTTGTTACACTAGTTAAATACAATAGTAATAGTAATACCTGAACACGATATTTTGGCAACACGTTTCCTTTTCTGTTGAACATTAGGACTTGATGGGCTCTGTAACACAAGAAAAAATGCAGAAGTTTTATTTTTTTGAAAACCTATAACTTATTAAGTTATATGTGATATCTAACCAACCTGATTCAATAGTTTTCCTCATCGATCGTAAAGTCCTCCTTTGTATAGGACTTTCTTCAACTAGTCAACAAAAATCAGAATAACTTTTGATTAGGTATGTAATCTGCAAACAACGCTCAGTAAATGAACACATAGGTAATCAGCAAACCTAATTCAGCTAGACAAACAATTTCTTCAACAATACATCTGCCACGTCTACATCTCTTAGATGAGCGATTATCATCTGTATATTGAATCCAAACAAATTCATATATAAAAATACATGCATAATCAAATCAAATAAACCCACTTGATGTATAATCAATAACCTGATTCAATTTGTAACTGACCAACTTTAAACCTTCTTGGACTAATGTCATCTGTAAATAATACATTCGTAGCTGACTAGAATGGTTTTATCATAGAACTTGAGAATGAACGCAGAATACCTGACTCCGAAGTGCTATAAATGTAACGGACAATCCTTTTCCCTGAACATGATAAATGTACATGAGTAATGTATAGGATTTCACTGGTATTGTTTAATATTAAAAATTTACCTTTTCTATTAAATGCTGCATCTCTAAATTTAGACCTTGATCCTAGAGATACTGCATTCCACACTTGAAATTAGCAAAATTCCACAACCTTTAAAACTAGAACATTTAAAATGATAACTCGTTAAAATTAAATATTCAAACCAGAACCTTTAAAACGTAAACGGCGCTGTATACGTCCATGTTTCTTCCCCTTTGGTGTTTCTTCATCATCCTTGTCTTCGCTTGAACTACCACTAATCAATTCATATTTTTTTGGGATTTGTGAGTTCTACCCATCTCCTGTTACTTAACGAAAAAAAAAAAACAGAGTCAAATTTCTTGATTTCAAAGCAAGTAATTTCATATTCATACGAAAATGAAGTAATCGCCCCAAATAGAACTAGTATTCAACAATATCCTCAACATGCAGTAATCGAAACGAGAAAAAAACAAACTTATGGAAACAACGACATGCACAACCTGTAATGTATCCCTTGACGATGATCTGAACTTCGGTATGCACCAAATTATGCAAAATCTTCTTATATTTCTTGAATCGCCTTGTATTTCTCAGAATCACTCTAAAACAACCGGCGCCCAAAATCTAAATTCAAATGAATTTGAATTTTCGACCCAGGTATTTAAATTGGGGGCATGAACAGTAAACTTTTCTCTTAGAATGGGGAGAGATGTGAGAGGATGGTGAGAGATTATTAGAGTTGATAGCCTAGGCTACTAAAAGCTTAGGCTTCCGTCAGCTGGTTCTAATTTTCAATGGTGGGTCCCATATTGTGACCCTCCTTGTAAGTTGGGATTTTGGGTATTCCACTAGGTAAATACACTATCTTAAAAGATCATATATGTAACTTACCCATTATAATTTGATTATATCTAAATAAAAATGACAAAAACTTATATAGAAATTTCTACGGCAGAAATTACTAAAAATAAACTTAAAAAAATATAAAAAGACGAAACAGTTCATTGGCTGCAGTAGTGCGCTGAATATTAAGTTTGCATGCATTACCGCGGCGAATTTATTTAAATAGTGTACTTTTCAAAACAAATTATTAAAGTAGGGATATTTTTTGTATCTTTATGAAATTAAAACCAGTCGATACTGTAAGTACCGACTGGTGAGTATATTACCATCTATTTCATCTTCCGTACATCATGTCTAATCATAATGCTTGGTATTTCGTGCATATGACAGTTTTCCTTTCCCTTACGCACACACGGCAGCATAAATTTAATTAATTAATTAAATTCTTAAAAGCAATTAAGGCCTAAGATTTACTTTAAAGACTAATTAAATAAAATTTTCTTACTTTTTTTAAACTATTTTAACGCAATTCAATTATTTTTTACCTTTTGTTTTAACATATTACTTTATATGTTAAAAATATATTATATATTACTAATGATGCTTAATATATCATAAATAATATTAATAATAAATAATTTGTGTTGAGAATTAAAATTTTACTAAAATATTAAATATATAAAGTAAATGAAAAAAACTTATATTCAAAATTTTACGGTAGAAATATTCATTTTTAAAAAATTCGTGGGCTAAATCGGGTAGGGTCGGATTTAGACATTTTTTTTAAAAAAAAATTCTCACAATTTGTAATTTTAAATTTTTCCCAATTGTGTTACAATTTAGGCAAATGCATATTATTTTAAGACAAAGTGTGTATTACAATCAGATTAAATTTTTTTAAAAGTGATATTTCTATGGTAGAAATTACTACGCAAGTAGTGATGACAACGGGGCGGGTCTGGGACGGGTTTGGTTTGTCCCAGGACCCGCCGCGCCAAGAATTTTTAGGACCCGAGACCCGCCCCGTCCCCAGAACCCAGCAGGTTTTACCCGCCTCGACCCGCCAACCCGCCTATTTTCTATTTTATTTTATTTTTATCATACATATCAAATGCATTACACAAAATATATAAAATTTTAAAATGTAACATCAATATGCATATGAATGATTTAAACAACAATAAATACGCAAAATAATCCACTTCAAATTTCAACTTATTAAATCTAAATATTTAAAATCACACATATATTGTTCATTAAAATTAAAATTAAAAAAAAAAATTAATGAACCCTAATTTGTACAAATTTTGCTCGTGATTTTATGAACATATCTAATCTGATAATTGAATGAATATGTTAATTAATTGCTTAATTTTTATATATTTAATTATATATTTATAAAATAATATATTTATTTAACTATATATATTTAATTAACATACATATATATATATATATGTATGTATATACGGGGCGGGTTCTGGACGGGTCCACATAATACCAAGACCCGTCCCAGACCCGGCGGATTTTTTGTCAAACGGGTTCAAACCTGCCCCGCGACCCATTTGACCGGGTTTTTATCCGACCCGTACGGGACGGGTTCGTGGCAGGTCCGGGTTTGAACCCGCCCCATTGTCATCACTATACGCAAGTATTACTCAAAAAAATTAAAATACATATATTTACATAATAAAACATAAAATAATTATGTAAACTTACCAACAAATATCTGGATAATTTAATCTATTTTGATAAATATATCAAGAATTTTGTGAATTAGAAATACATGCATAAGAAACTACTAAAATAATTAGAGGAAACTGTTTAAGTAATTAAACGAGGATATTAAATAAAATGGCCGTATATATGCATGCTAATGAGCTGTATTGTACTAATTAATACCACCAACAGCATGCTTCCCAAGATGGTCCTCAGCACATTGTCCAAGTTAAAAAACTATGTATTACTCATGGACAGCTCACCAGTCGGTTCCACTGGAACCGACTGGTTTCAAATTGATAAACAATCCTCCATATTCCCTATTTTAATTATTCATTTTAAAAAAGTCCCCATATTAATAAATTTGCCCATTACCGCAATTGGGCTGAAGAATTCAATTACCACATGCTGTAAATTTTTTTTAAGTTTATTTGTTTAATTTTTTTATTTAAACTATAAAATTTGTTCATAATTTTTTATTATTATATAGGTACATATATGTTATTATAGGACAAAATATATATTACTATCCAAACTAAATATTGTTATTTCACATATATTTATTTTTATAAAATTATATTTTATTTTAATAGTAACATGCATTTGTCCATATAGTAACACAAAATGAGGAGCAAATGTGTGTTACAATTAGAGGAAATGTATGTTACTATCATATAAAATGTTATTTTTTTACATATATTCATTTATTTTTATAGAATAAATATTTATATATAATATAAAAAGTAAAATATGTATTACTACAATAATAAATATTAGTTTTTCACAAATATATTATTTATTTTTATAACATTAATTATTGTTTATATAATAACACATATAAAATAGTGAAAAGCGTATTACAAATGATTCAATGTACCTAGATTTTAAGGGGATGGTGAATAAATAAGAACCACATATTTATTATTATAAAAACTCATTTTGTCCTTAAAGTAACATATGTTTGCTCATATAGTAACACAATATGAGGAGCAAATGTGTGTTACAATTAGAGCAAATGTATGTTACTATCATATAAAATGTTATTCTTTTTACATATATTAATTTATTTTTATAAAATAAATATTTTTATATAATATAAAGAATAAATATTAGTTTATTACAAATATATTATTTATTTTTATAGAAATAAATAAATTTTCATATAATAACACATATAAAATAGTAAAAAGTGTATTACTACATGATTAAATATACCTAGATTTTAAGGGGATGATGAAGAAATAAGAAACATATATTTATTCTTATAAAAACTCATGTTGTCTTTATAACACATATTTGTCCATATAGTAACACAAATTCGGAGCAAATTTGTGTTACAATTAGAGCAAATATGTGTTACTGTAAAATTGAATGTGTGTTACTGTAAAATCAAATTGTGTGTTACTATATTTAAATAAATAAAATAACTAAACTAAAAAAAAAGAATGAAACTTTACTTACCCAGCGAAGGAAATATAACCATTAACTTATGGAGTATAAGCCACCAGCGAGAAATGGTTGCAGGGGTGCGTTCGTCAATTTCAATTTTTAAATTTATTTTTAGAAAGATTTCTACCGTAGAAATTTCTACGCAAGTGTTGCTCAATAAAAATATATTGTAAGATAATTTCTAAATATCGTCATTTTTTAACCCTTATATAAATATTCTTATTTTAAAATAGTAGTAGTTGCTAATTATCCCGAGTTTTTTCTCTTCACGTTTAGTTTAATGCCCCGTTTGGTAGAGTATAAAAAAATAGTACGTTCACGATTTCAATTATTAAGTGTGAGATTTGTATTAAATTTTAGTGTTTGGTAGTAGATACTTAAAAGTAAATTATCTTTATATTTTTGTTTGGTAGAGTGTAGTTGTTATGATTTAATATTTATTTTTAATGATCTAATCATTTTATTAGTGTTTGGTAGAAAATATATGTATTAGTATTTGAGCACAAAAAAATTTCAATGACTAACACTTATTCCCTATTTAATAACTTGTTTTGCCCACAAAATAAAATACAAATATGCCCACATATTTATATATATAAATTCTTCTCAAGCATATTATCGAACATCTTCGGGGCATTCTTTATACATTCTCAAATTTCTTCATGTACTCAAAACTCACTATCTTTCTCCAAAATCACATCTCAATAGACAAAATCCATTCAAATTCTAATCTCAATTCACTCAAATCCAGTACTTAGTTCTATGCAAAAGAATAGTAGAAAAATTTCATCGATTCAACATCTCAATTCATAAACTGAAATTATATTACTCAATATATTCTCCCAATTTCTGTGTTTTATTCCCCCAATTTCAATAATTACTTATGTTCCTAATTACCAAAGCGAGGGGTGCGATTCCATTTAGATGTAGGGTGCGATTTAAGGTGCTTCAATGGCGGTGTGTACGGAGAGAGTGGGTCGTGTGGCAGGATCTCGAATCTGGCGAGGACGGCCTTCAATCGGCAATGGTCGTTGAGTGATGGGTTGTTGCAGACGAGAGATGGATTGCGACGGTGGAGTGAAGGTTTGGGTCTTCCTCTGGTTTCCGATCAGGTGCTGTTGATTTTTGGCGATGTGTGTTGCAATTCCCTTGTACGCGCTTGACTTCCATCAGAAATGATGGTCGTGTACCTAGGCAAATAGCTTCTCTCGATTACTGTTCAGAAAATATATCATATACCACCCCCACCCCATGTTACAGATACGTCTTCAACAATGAAAAGAGGTAGAAGATATGGTAGTTCAAATCTCGACCTGTGAACAGTACCGGGTCGGAGACTTGTAATTCAACATATCAAAGGAGTTACAAACTATTGAAAAAAGACCTTATCTCACCCATATTCTACCTACCAAACGCACCCTAACTTTATTACCAAACTACTATGATATAATTAATTAATTATTCTATTAGGCATGTTCGGTAGGCTAGATAAGCCTCCGAAAGAAAAAGTATTGGGCCTTTTAATTATTTGGTAGCTTTTAAACATTTTACAAATGGCTCGTGAAAAGGATCAGCTCTTAAAATTTATATGAAATATTATAGTTGCTCTATGAAAACTGCATCGGGTTGAACACGTCCAATACAGTTTCTGGTGAAATGAAGACTCGAAAAAGGTAAACCAAAATTCGATAATGCCCTCCAGTTTGAACTAAATCACATGCATTCCTCTTTCGCAAATCCTAGTTATTTGTGTATTACAACACGTCTGCTCCTATCGATGGCAGCAATTTGGGAGCAAAACACCACTGTTCTAGCGAAAAAAAAAACACAAATATTTTTGGTATTTTGGGCTGTGAATTTGGTGTATTTCCGTGCGCATTCGTGTTCTCATTGTTCAATATCTTTATTTGTTTGAAATTTGGTGTTTGGGCCATTCAGTTAGGTGTGTTGTTACTCCGCTATGGTCTCCCCTATTTCTCCATTCATTTAGTTTTTGTCTGTAAATGGAGATGTTCGTGTCCATTTTGCTCTGGTAAATTCTAAAATATGGGCAAATGTGTGTTACAATATGGGCAAATATGTGTTACTGTAAGAGAAAATGTATTTTTATATGAATAAATATGTGTTTTAATTTAATCATCATTCATTTAACTCTAGGTATATTGATTCATATATTAACACATTTTTTTACTATTTTATATGTGTTATTATGTAAAAATAATAATTAATGTTATTTCTACAAACACAAGTGATATATATGTAAAAAACAATATTTGGTCTTATTGTAACACACATTTTGCCTTAAAGTAACATACCTGAGAGAGAAAAATCTGAAAATTGTGCTTGCGCGAGAATTTGAGAAAATTACCCAAATTCGACCCGACCCAGCCATGGATCCACGAATTTTTTATATATATGGTATGTTTTACACCGTAAAACGTTTCATATAATTTTTTGTCATAAAATATATATATAAATAACTTTTTTGCAACATACGGACAAATAGAGTCATAGTAGAGTCTAATATCAAAATATTTGAAACACAAACAAAATCTCTCTCCTTCTCCTTTTAATATATTTATTATAATTTATGTCATTTTCTTGTCTTGAAAGGGGTTGGAATGAGGTTTTATTGGTTGTCTTCTTATTGAGATGGATAAAGTTTGAACAAAGTTTTAATCTTTTTTTAAATTGAAAATTCCATAAGCCAAGGTTAAGTTTGTCACATTTCACTTACTTATTGGTTATTGTAAATTTTTTTTGATGTAATTAGACATTGAAGATAATATATATTAAAATATATCAAATTTTGTAAAATAAATTTCTTTATAAATAGAGTCAAATTATATTTTGAAACACAAATGAAATTTCTCTATTTTCTCTTTAAATATTTCAATTGTAATGTGATCCACGCAATCCCAATTATTTTTCAAGTTTTCAAAAGTCTTTATCTCACAAGATTATCCAAACATTGTATTTTTTATTAACTCTTCATTTTCGAATTCACAATATTATCAAAAATCTTAGTTAACCCTTCCAAACATCACAAATTATCTCCCAAAATTTATTCTAAAAAAATTCATCGACAAGTAAAAATAAAAAGGGCAAATGTCCTTTGGTGTGTGAAAGAACATCTTATTGTCATATTAGTGGAGATGTTGTACGTGATAAAAATCAGAAGATTATCTCATTGTGGAAATAAGTTAGTAATTTGTATCATGAAGCTCATCAAGAAAATTCAAATGAGATAAATGAAAGAAATGTGGAGTCAATGTAAGGTCGTTGCAAACAAGTAGATTGTTGCTTACAAGAAAGCATATTGTCGAAAAAGAAGCTGAATGGGCCTGAACAATAATGAGAAAGAAGCTCATTCGATTTATGAAGTGGGGGCAAAACTATGTTTTGTTGATGTTGACAATGTTGTGACTTGTGCTTCCAACATTTCTGGCAACATCGGAATTTGCCCTTCGACTAACTTAAACTTATGATGTTTTTATGTTGTGATATTTTCCTAGGCATAGAAGTTGAAGACGTGGGGAGTTCCAGAATCATCCTAGACGTCAAGAGATTAATACTTGAGTAGGTAATTACCCCACTAACATGGAAGTTACATCATGGAGGAAGTTATGAGGAGTTACCTTTACAAGGCTAAAAACTCGGCCCCTAGTGGAGTGTAGACGCTGAATTTTATGTTTATAAATAGAGGATGCATCAGACATTTCATAGTTTGGAATATAGGACCTAGAAACTATTGAGTAGTTCGTCTATTAGGATCTAGGCGGTTATTTTCCCCCACCAGAATGTTGTGATAAGTGTCTAGGCACTTAGAGCAATATTCATTTTTGCATAAGCATTCCGTTTGGCTAAACGTGGTAATGCTAAGCTTGTTTAGGTCTAGTCTATTGTTAGATCGTGTATAAAATTCCTTGTGCAAGCCAATTTTTGTCTACGTGGCCTTGTCTTTTTTGTTTCTTTTGCAAACATATTGTGTTGTGTCACTACTTCGTTACAGTGAACGTTTTCTGCCATGAAGCGTAATATATTATGCATTGTATAATATGTGAAAAAATTTTATATCTCCTTGCAAGTGTGTGTTTTTTAAAGTCTTTTGTTGTGTATGTGTTGTCATTTATGTTTTCAACATTTTTAACTACATCTTTTAAAAACACCCACACTACGTGCACTCCACACGTTCAAGTTTCATGAAACAATTGTATTTAATAAAGTTATGTGTAAACATCCCGATTGGAAAATTAATTTTGAACATGATTCAACACTTATTTATGCTAAAAATGAACTAGATAATGTAGAGAGTGTTTGGAGCGCAAAGAGATAAAAAACTAGTGAAGACGGAGAGTATTTCACCCCTTTCAATTCAGAAACTCCAAGCAGTGGATATTCAGCTATTCCACGTCCAACAGACAAAGATAAGTTAAAATAAAAGAAAAAGATAAGGCATCACAACCTAATGAAGTTGTTGCAGAACTTCATGCGCTAAGACTCGTTAGAGAAAAAGAAGTTGAAGTGATGAGCACACTAGAAAGGAAAAAAAATGGAATACAAGAGATAAAAAGAAGAGAGGAAGATTATTATGTCGAATCGTAAAATGTTAATGATATTGATGGCGAAAGACCTCTTAACCCCCAAAGATGAAGAGCTGAAACACTATCTAATAGATTGTGTTTAAATAGTGAATGCAATTTATTTTCATTTTTATTAACGTATTGCAAACTTTTTTCTTTGTGTGTTTGATTCCAGTCAACAATTTTATGAAGATTATTATATTTATATCTTAATTGTCAATGTCATATTCACATTATTGTATCATATATCACATGTAATTATCCAGTTCGTTTATTATATCAGATATCACATGCAATTATTGTGTCACTTTTTTCAATCAGATGTCACATGCAATTATCTAGTTCATTTTATTATGTCAGATAACACATGTAATTGTCACTCAGAGTACATTATGGAAGGAGTTGGAACGAATTTTTGTGTAGTTGGAGAGAAGATGAAATGAGTTGAAATGACATCAATAGTGGGTTCAGATATCACATGCAATTGTCGTGTCCCTTTTATTCAATCAGATGTCACATGCAATTATTTAATCCACTTTATTATATCAGATATCACGTGCAATTGTCTTGTCATTTTTATCCAATCAAATATCACATGAAATTGTATAGTTCAGTTTATTACATAACATATCACATGCAATTATTGTGTCCCTTCTATTCAATCAGATGTCACATATAATTGTCTACTTTACTTTATTATGTTAGATATCGCATGCAATCGTCATTTAAAGCACATTACAAAAGGGGTTGGAAATAGATTTTATTTAGTTGGAGAGAAGATAAAATGAGTTTGAATGAACAAAGGAAGTAACATTTTATATAAATTTGAAGATATTGTGATTTGTACTGAGGATTGAGTCAATGGTTAATGGTATGAGAAAATATTTTAATTGCTTTTAATACATTAAATATACAATAAAATACATTATAAATTAACATTAATGATAGTTTAAAATTATTGATATAAAATGTTATCTACTTTTAATAATAAATATGCACAAATCATCACTAAAATATTCTATATTATAGTTTTAAAATAATAAGTATGTCCAAAGTTTTACATGCACAATGTGTATCATGAATTTAAATGCATATTTAAATAATATTAGTTATTTTTTTAGTAAATCTCGTGTGCACCCGATGCATTCACTTAATTGTTGAGATTATTTACGTTGAAAAATATGACTGATTATACTAAAATTGTGGGTAGATTATATTAAAAAATTTATACTATTATCGATTTTCAGTGTACATTTTTTTAGTATAATTAACACACACTTTTTAATACAATCACATATACATTTCAATGTATCAATCTCAACTATTGAGTGAGTGCATCGTGCATTGAGACCTTCATGTTATTATTTTGAGCAATTGTAATAGTTTATACTGAATTACCCGTGTTTAACTATTATTGTGTTAATTGTACCAACAATAATATTATACTATGACCTTGATGGATTTGACAAATTAAAATGAGAAATAAAGTTAGAAATAAAATTGTGCTATAGTTTGTTAAGTGTTGATAGAATTTCTTAATAATGTTCTTACGTGACTGTTATAACATATAATCCTATCAAACAATAATCTAAGAAAATGTATTCTTGAGTGGATAATATAGAGAGAGAAAGTGAGAGCTTAGAGAGAGAAAGTAATTGTGTATTATGATTAACTTGGAGAGAGAATGATACAAGAGAGACCTATTTATAGGTGAGCAAGTGTGAGATGACACCTTATGAGCCTATTTGGCTTTGGGTGTTGACAAGGGTTCTTGACCATTGTCTTGGTCAGTCACAATGCTACCTTTACAATGCTTGTCCTACTACATGTCTATTTAGTCCCTTTATACACGTATTGTCTACCATTCCTAACCTCGGCGAGCTTCGGTGCCTTGTATCGTTTCGGGAGTGGTGTAGTGGCGGGCTCTTGCTAGGTCTATGTGAATGTGGGCGAGCTTCCCTTCAAGTAGGGAAGCTCGCCAACGAGCTTCTCTCTCCTGGGCATAGACGGCGGTCGGACCTGATCCGTCAGGAGCTCGGGCAAGCTTCTTTAATACCTCGCCGAGCTTCCCTGCGTCGACCTTGGTCCAAACCGGTGACGTAGCTTCTGCACAAGCTGACGACCTTCTCTTCCTTAAGATAATCATCCTAGTGATTATCTCAGTGTAGTTCGCCTATCAACATTAAGCTAATACTTTTGAGTAATGATGACATGCTATTTTATTGTTATTAGTTAATAAAATAATAATTAAATTTTAATAAAAGCAAGAGAAAATGTAAAAAATAGGAGAGAGAATGAGTAAATGAGTAAAAAAATAATGATAATTATTTTAGATATATAAGTATATAATATGGATGAATGCATATTTAGAAGAAAATTAAATTTATAAATTGAAAAATTATCCCAAATTCAAACTTTGCAAGTGAAAAAATGTCTTAGTCTTATATGCACCAGGTGCACCGTCCAACTCAAGTGCATTTTAAAAAGTTACACAAAAAACTACTAAAAAGTCACCCATATTATTATTGCAAAATTTATTTTTAATGATGTAACTTTTCAGTAATAATATGTATGACTTTTCACTAATTAATGTTGTAATTTTTAAAAATATATTTGAGTTGTACGGTGCAATTGGTGTACAAGAGATTTACTCATGAAAAATAATATAATCTATAATTTTCAAATTTTAATCAGATAAATGCAACAATAAGTAATAATTAAATAAATTAGCCAAAATCTAGCCAACAGGAAACGATAAACACAAAACATCATATGCGACTATAAAACGACTTTAGTCATTGAATGATGAATATGTGCGAAAAGCGTCTTCGATTAAAAAAGCCAACCATTCTGCCATGGCAACAAACAGCTCCAACGATGCATCTCCTCCGCCGCAAAGGTATTCTTTTTTTTTTTTTAGAAAGGGACTCTTCTTCACTTTTTACTAAGTGTTCTCTTTGGTGCCGATCTTGAATGTGTTTTCTTTTTTTACTTGTTTTTTTTTTACCAATGGTTGTTCTTAGATTTTACCCAGCTTGAGTCATCCTTCTCGTTGGTTTTGGGGTGTGTTTAGATCAGTTGTAGTTGATTTTTTTGAATAAAATTATTTGATACAACCCTCATTCTTTAGCCCCAATTGTCTATGAGGAGTAAAAAGTTGGAATTCTAATTTGATGTTTGAGCTTTCTGTTTGTGAGGGATTATTGACCTGAAAATTGGAATAGAGCCACGATTTTTGGGGTTAACTATTTCAATACATTAAAGAAAGCAACTTGTTTTATCAAGTTAAATTATCCTACATTTCGTGACTTGAGAATTGTATAGTTCATAGATTTTTTTTTTATCGGTTAAATGGTGACTCTAATTCATGACCTCAGTATGGGTAGTTGGGCTCTAATCACTTTAGCTACACTACTTTGTCAATAATATTTGTAGATTGTATCTGTGAAACTTATACTGAACAAGTGACTTGCTATACTAAGACGTAAAGGAAATAAACAAATAGTTAAAGATGGTGGATTGCATATCAAATGCATTTTAAAGAAAGTATGCTTGAATTGTTTGCTGTCCAAAATTTTTGTCATTGCTGATCTTCAAATAAGTACAAGACATCATATTAAATTAATAATGCCTTCTCGATATTGCTTTTTCTTCTTCCAATGCAAAGTCGTTTGTGATACAAGAAAGTCAAAAAATACAGAGTATACACTTCTGGTTGATCTGTTTGGGTGGGTTTGGTTGATCTGTTGAACATTATTTCCGCCATTCAACACAAGTAATGACTGCGAATTTATAATGTGCATGACAATGAATTTCAGATTATTAGGAAGAGTTGCTTTGGTCACCGGGGGTGCAAGTGGAATCGGAGAGAGCATCGTGCGTTTGCTTCACAGACATGGAGGAAAGGTTTGTATAGTCGATATCAACGACAAGCTGGGCCAGCTTCTATGCGAAAGCCTTGGTAACAACCCCAACATTTCCTTTTGCCACTGTGATGTGACAAATGAAGATGAAGTCAAACGTGCAGTTGACTTCACAGTGGAAAAGTTTGGTACCCTCGACATAATGGTGAACAATGCTGGGGTATCGGGCCCACCCTGTAGCGATATCCGCGACTACGAAGTCTCATTGTTCGAGCAGGTCTTCGAAATTAATGTGAAAGGTGTTTTCCTTGGAATGAAGCATGCAGCTCGGATTATGATTCCTGCGAAAAAAGGCTCGATTATATCTCTCAGCAGTGTGTCGAGCACGATGGGGGGCATTAGCATAGGCCCACAAGCGTACACGGGGTCAAAGCATGCTGTCTTGGGCCTCACGAGGAACGTCGCTACCGAGCTAGGACAACATGGGATACGCGTGAACTGCATCTCTCCTTACGCTGTTGCTACGCCATTGGCGCTGGCACACTTGCCTGAGGAGGAGAGGACGGACGATGCATGGATAGGATTTCGTGATTTTGTAAGGAGTAATGCCAACTTGCAGGGGATGGAGTTGACTGCAGAAGATGTTGCTAATGCTGTGGTGTTCTTGGCTAGTGACGATGCCAGGTATATAAGTGGCACTAATCTTATGGTTGATGGTGGCTTCACATCTTCAAACCATGCTCTTCAGGTTTTCAGATGAAGATACTACGTGTTGTTCATCTAGTCTTTTTTTTTTATTTTTAAGAAATATAGAGAACAGAATGAATTCTTTCCAATAGTTGTGGATTTTCACAGCTCATTCTTTGAGCATGGACTTGTTGTTCTCTACTTGAAATTTTCAGTGGTTCATTATCGCATCTTATCACACAATTCATTAATATGTGCCTATATCAAGTAACCCTCTGCTCTACAGCAATGATTGCTGGAGGGTCATAAGTCGATTTCCTCTGTACAAAAGCTTCTGTCCTTCACTCTTCATGTGTAGCATAGCAAGCCAAGTTTTGCTTCACTCTCAAGTGTTCATCCTCGCAGTAGCCTGCAATTTTGTCATTCTAATTTAACACATATTGTAGGCCTTTCTTTTTTTGTCAGTGGATGAGCAAACTGCATGATGATGCATTGCCACCGAGTGACAAATGCCTTCGTCTGGTGAGCTATTGAAAGAATCTCTGGTTTAGTAAATACAACATTCTTACCGTGTTGATAGCTCAACTACAGGCTTATAGAATTGTTAGCTATTGAAAAGAATCTTTCGATTGATCAATCGGGAGTTAGTGCAATTTAAGGCGACGTTTTGCATTTTACACTTCTTAAATGAATGACAAAGAGGTCATAGATTAGTACAATATTACTTGGCAGGAATTCCCAACCAGAATTTGATAGAGTTTTGGTATTTTTACCTGATTTGAAAAGATCAGCATTCTTCTTCTGCACTAAACAAACATACCTCTTCTTTATCCTGCAATAATTGCAGCCCATATTCGTGAAGATACGGTCAACACTGCCCTTAGCTGTACAATGGCCAAGTGAAGGATTGCCCATATCAACTGCAGCGAATTCGCCACCGTTGAAACTATAGTTTCCGGACAATGGTAGCCCACTCATGATATCTTATCAATGCAATGTGAAAATAAGGTGGCGCTCAGTAGTATGTAATAAAATAGGAGAGATTATAATATGATTGAATTATTAGTACTGATTTCAATAATTTTATTTCTTGGGTGACTAAATAAATAAGTGATATTATTTACTTCTCATTGCTTGGTAGGTAACTCAAAAATTAGTACAATTTTTATAGTGTTGCTTGGTAGACCGTACAAATTTAATATGAGGGATACTCAATTCACCTAATTACCTTGACCTTATTCACAAGCATCACACAATTCGCGGTTGAACCATTCCAGCCCTCTTCTACATTTTCTTCTGTTCAATCGCCCCCATTCGACAATTCTCTAAAATTGACCCAACAAATCGAAATCAGAAAATGGTTTAGGGTTTAGGTTCGCGCAAAAACTACTATTTAGACACTGTACATTGAGTAAAAATTAATAGGATTCTTGAAGATTGAATGTCAAATACAACTATTTAGGGTTTCTTCGAACAAGAAGGTATTATGTTAATCATTTCTAGGATTCGGAGTTCTACCTCTATTTTTTCCTTTTTATTATGTTCATAGCTGCTGTTTTTTTAAAGTCTCTTTTGTGCAAAAAACAAGTGGGTTCGCTTCGATTGAATCATCTCTTTTTGAACAAAAATCGGCTTCTTGGTTGTTGCGGGTAATATCTGTGGGTTGTGAAGAACGACTCCTTGCTTGTTGTGGGTAACAGAAATCGGCTTCTTCCTGGTTTCGGAAAATATCTCTTTTTTAAACATAAATCCTCTCGAAGATTGCTTTTTGCTCCAGTTTTCGCAATTACTTGATTAATTGTTTTAAAAAATTGGAATTCAACGAGGATGTAACTTCTTTTTTGTCACAGCATGTTTCTTAACTATCGTGTCAGTATTTATAATATTGTTTTCATAACGTCGTAGAGTAATGGTTGTTGCTATAAGGCTACGATATGTACTGCAAAAGACAAATTAGTATTTAGCCCTAACGTATTAGTGAAAATATAGTGTAGTAAGTTAGTCGTGTTCGTGTTTATGTACTTCAAAATGCATATTTGCTTACTTAAAAAAGAGTTCAGAAAATGGTGATGGGAGGATAATAGTGCTTGTTAATGTCATCCTATAATCATAAATTGAGTACAAAACAGCTAATTGTACGTTGACATATAACAGAACAGAAAATCAAGATTCCATCTCATCTTCCTCTTCACAAGCCTCAGCTGCAGCAAATTCTGAGTCTAATTTGTTAATCAACTGCTCACTTACGTGTTTAGCAACGGATATCATGTCGAGTATAACACTTGGATCAAGGGATGCACCCCCTCGTTTTGTGAGCCCGCAAATCAGCCCTTTCCTATTGATCGAAACAGTAACAGCTGAACTCATTTGGGACTCCTCCTCTGTGGTTGCGTCAACAATGTAATGCCTCCCAACCTACACCAGTTAATACTTTTTAATGAAAACTAGTACTAACCAACTAATGCATTTTAGTAAAACTACTAATACAATTTTAAAATGTACTTGAGTTGTACAACTTAACTGGCCCATAGAAGTATTTGCCAAAAAAATAGAAGACCGAAAAAAAGAGAGGAAAGAGCAGTAATTGTCTTGCCTTGGTTAAAGTAATGATAACCGGGACCCCTGAAGTATCAAATTGTAGAAATTCCTCATCACTTACATCAACCTCTGGCTGCAAATCGGAAGATGCGTCTGAAGCAACTTGGACTTTTGGAATAGCTGTATTACTTAACGCGGCCTAGAGAAACAACCACCCAGAAATTAGGACAGAAAAGATATATCCTGTTTGTTGATATTTTTGTTTCCTCAATGGGATTATTAATATGAAATTAAGTACTTCACTATAGAACACAATTCAGTGAACCTACAGCTTGAAATTTGGTTGGATGCAAGCATAATAATGGAAACTTGCATACCTTAATAGCTGCTCCCAATGCATCGAGCACATTGCCATCTGAACTAACAACTAAACAATCTACATAAAGATCCCAGCAGACCTTTCCTTGAACAATGCATAAAGATGAGAGATCGATCTCAGCTCCTGCAGCAAAATTTATATGCAGAAAAACTTTACAACTAACAAGATTCAATAAAAACATAGTATCATGAAACATACATAGCGTGTCCAGTACAGGTACCTTCTCCACTTTTACCACCCAACAAACACCTTTGAAGTGCTGAAGAGAGCTCTCCCGATAATTCATCACCCCCTCGGCCCTGTAAACAGAACTTGTGAAAATTCATGAAAGGTGAAAATTCCTAAAAATTTTGTTTGGGATAAGTGAAACCTACTTATATTATCGAAGACATGGACCAAGGGTTAAATTCGTACATATACCACGAGCAAGGACCATTATTAATATTGATGAGAGTATCTCTATACAGAAATGGGATTACATTACAAAAGCATGATATATGCAAAGGTTTACAATGAATTCAATAAACAAAAATCTTCAATTCAACCAATTAAAGTCACTTCAAATGGCTCACTAGGAAGAGAAGGGCATCCAACTCTCAGCATCTATCACTCAAACTAGATTATCACAGATTAAGATGGCTGACACCTATAAGATATACACCAAGCTATGGATATGCTTCATTCTCTACATTGAGTACATTCAATAACATTTTACTAATCATCTGTTAAATCAGATAAACTTTGTAAGGTGCCCAATTCTTTTTTTTTAAAGTTTTGTTATTAATTCTCATCTCCACGACTCCATTGCCTAAAAGATCATCATGGCATGAATTTGGATAACGGTATCTTAAAGCAGCTACGCACTTTGAAAGACTACATCTAATCATTAACTTTGTATAACAAGACAACAGCGTCCAAACTTCAAACTACATAGCAGGGCAGTCTCATCCAAATTCTTCAATAGATATTCCCATGATTCAAAATTGTCAACATGAACAACCCTTATCACCTTACCTTGCACATCAACCTTTTAATTTTTGAAAACTCCTATTAGAGCTGATCATGTTTCCCATAGTTCCAACCCCTTGATCTGATTGGAAGTATAAAAATATTCAATACCAATGTACATATTTCCATCTTTCCATCAAAGTTCTTGGCCAATAAAATACACACTAATTCACATCCACATTCATAATCATATAAGATAGGTATGTTTTGAACCTCAAAAGTCGGCTCAGCTGTCGGACTGCAGTCAACATATATGGAAACCTTTCCTTTGTCAGGATAAGACGAATTCGGCTTCCCAAGCTCAGCCTGGAAAAATAAGGTTTCATCTCATTCAACACAATCAAGAAACAGAAAATGACATAAAGGAAACACCGTATTAACAAGCATATTAGACTCAGATGCAAAGTGAAAGCTCAAAGCCCTGCAGTAAAATACCTTCACAGTTGCAATAACTTCAGTTGCACCCAGCTTAACTCTTGCTGAGCCACTTGCCTTTACAATTCCATTTAAAAAGTATATCGTTAAGCATAAAATCTACTAAAATGTGCAGGAAAACACCTCCTAATTTCGACTTCACTACCTGGGGAATAACACCAGTTTCAACAAAAATGGGTCTGTAGCTTAATCGTTTCCGACCATCAGTACGCAAATCTTGATCAATTCCACCCTTTATGAAGTTCTGCTCACCTAGCGAAAGTCCCACCATAACTGCAAGAAATTTATATCAAAAGCTGAAGATTAATATATTTCAGATACGCTTGATATATTTATGAAAAGAAAAATTCGAGAGCCCTTCTTATTTAAAAAAGTAAATGTATTTGTAGAGTTGAAAACATCAAAACACGACAAGCTTACAGTAATAGAGATACAAGAAAGAAAAGATAATGTACTTGTCCAACAGCGGAGGCGCTGGAGCAACGACTGTGGAGCAGTTGCAAAGTCCCCCCTTAAACCCTAGAATAATCACGTGTCAGCAATTATAAATCAAGGCTGCGTTTACTTTAATTGTTAAGATAGTGTAGACATTACTAATTTAGTAGGGGGTGTTAAAATAAACCTAGATAAAACTTGTTTACTTTATAGGATAATAGAATGGTTAAAATCATAACATTCTGTTTACTTTGATGGTTAAGACTAACTTATAATAACAAAAATAATAATAACTTGGAATATAATTTAATTACAAAAATAATAAAATCTATCAATTTCCATTTTCATTCTTCACAAGTTCTCTTCCAAATCAGATTATACATCCAGGTTCTCTTTTCACCGTCCAAAAGAAGATTACAAGAGTAATTTTGTTGGAACATTCATCGAAGAATTGGCATATGAACGAAGTCATTAGCATCCAGACTCGCATGAAAAGTTCATCATCACACTCCCGCATCACTCGTAGCCGACATACAGAACAATGGTGTTTGAATCGCTTTCTCACGTCCATTTTGACCAAGTACGTGAATTTTGTTTTAATTTCTTCGATTTTTTTAAAATTATTTTAGCGGCTGGTTTTTTTAGGTTAGTGTTTCAGCTTGTAAATTGAGAGTATTTTAGCAACCTCATGTTTTGAAATAACTTGAATTATGTAGCTAGTGTATTGTTTAAATCATAGTATGATTGTGGAGACAATTTGGTAGCTAGTGTTGACTAGGGAATATGTGGAGGCTACTTGTTTTTACACACAAGTTAAATGTGTTTCCAATCTTTCACAGGCACAAAGAGATACAAATATTGTCCAACAATTAATAAATTAATGTATTTCATTGTTGGCTCTACTTTTTTTTTTGCACTAATATTAAGGGAGCATATTCCTTGAGAACTGAATATATTGATAATTTATTTTAGAGTTGAAAACTTCAAGAATTATGATTAAACAGAAAGACAACATTGGAAAAATATTTCAGAGAAGAATCAATCAAAACTGCATAGTAGTTACCATCAAACATATTCAACCTTACCGTATAATATTCAAATTAGCTTCTTATTTTAAAAGTATTGCAAATGATATAGAAAAGGCGGTAAAAAACAGGGCATAAGAAGTGAAAAAGACATGGGATTAATCTTTGTATTATCCAAGTCAACACAGGTCAAACAGAGTGAACAATGCTGATATTCTTTCGATCGGATTGATTAACTAAATCAAGAATAAAAAAACAAGATTATTTCGAGCAGAATAACTAAATCCAAAACAGGATTATTTCGAGCTAAATCAAAAGCTTTTCTCTGTTACAATTTCTACACCCTATCCATACGGAAAAAGAAAATCACAAAAATTACAATTGAACAGCAATCTCATACCAAATAAAAACAGAAAGAGAAATAAAATCCATGAAAGAATCAACAAAATGAAAAAAAAAAACACAAAATTTGATCAAAATGATTGCAAATTATTCCAAAACACATCAGTCCACTGAGCAAATCAAGCCAAAAACCATCGACCAAAACTAATAAAAAACGATTAACAGACAGAAATCATCATATACCAGAACAGACAAGAGACACAGCCTTGGGATGACATTTTATGAGCCTACGGTGATAACTGATGTCAAAGCACAAGAAAACACAAACAAGAGCAACAACAAAACCCCTCTTTGATTCTCACCAGTCCAAGCACAATCAAAGCAAAAATTAAACTTCAAAGATCTATTCTATTGAATGTGAGCAAAGGGTACCTGTTAGATCGGAAGTTGTACCAAGCAAAAAACAGCAAACTCAAGAACCTTAATTGATGTCCTTCCCGCACTGTAAGTCACTCACCTTCGCGCACTTTGTCGTGCACTGTACGTCACTCACCTTGTGCACTGTGTTAGCAAGTGGTCTGAAGATCGATGATTGAATGAGGTTTCGTGAGTTCAAATCGTTGCAAATGTAATATTGAATTACGGCAAGAAAGAATTGGTAATTTTTAAATTTGTTTGGGGGTAAAATAGGAGATCATAAATGAATATTGAATATGACTCAGGTTATTTTAAACCCGCAGAAGGAGACAAGGATAAACTGGGGGAGTTAATACAGCCTTATCCCGGGGTAGGCTTATTACTCTAAAAAAATTAATCCTCAAAGTAAACAGATTATAAACCTATGTTATTTAGCATATCTACCCTTATATGTCAAATGTCAAACTAAACGCAACCGAAGGGTCTGTTTGATAGCCCTTTAAATTTGTATGGAGCAAATTGAGATAAAGTTATATGTAGTATAAATAGTATAGGGAAAAGTAGTAGTACAATATGTTAACATGGGTGTTTGGTAGGTTGTATATAGAACTCATTATTTAGTAAGGTGTTTGATAGAATGTAATACAAGTGATATAATTTTATCTGTTGTTTGATAGCATATACAAATACGAGAGTTAAATCAAAATGACAATTTTAACCTTAAATTTTAATTACTAACAAGGGCATTAAGATAATTTAGTAAAGGAATCATAGGGTTTTTTTTATCACTCTTCACTCCTTCATTGAGGCAAGAAGAGCATTAACATTAGACATCTACCAATTACTTCAACCTTCACTCAAATGCTGCAAGTCTGCTCATTAATTTAAGAAAGTTTCCTTCCTATGGAATCCCTGAAAGTATAATCCTACTTCTAAGTCTACAAGTTCAACTGAATGAATATGATTTACCAAGAATCAGCTGGGGCAAAAAGATACCAATTCCAACGGACCAAAATAGTTGGTTTTATAATCAATGTTTTAATAAATTAAGGCCTCCATACGTTGAAGCAAAACTCTTTCGGACTTACAATTGGGGATGAGATGTTCCCAAACAACAATCCAACTTAGGGTACTCATTCCTCCATTTACAGTTTCCTCTCCTATCCTCTATTGGTTCAAAGTTCAAACACAAACTGAGGGCACTCGTACTGTATTTAAGATGCGAACAACACAAATATGTACTAACCTTGAAATTGAGCCACCTAAGGACGTTGAACACTGGGTTGAAGAGAGCCGCCGTATGCGGTTCCTTGAAGATTTCCGCCGATTGTGCCGTGAAAATCAGCCGAGTGGATTGTGGCTAGGGCGCAGTGGGAAAATAGACTTTCCAAATGCGTAGAGAAGGGAGAGAGTTAAAGAGACCTGCTGTATGCGGTGGCTTGAAAAAGACCACCGATAGTGCCATAAAGAGAGCTGCTGGTCGTGTGGCGTGAATGAGCGTCGATTTCATGAAAAGAGGAAGTAGGGTTATGCCTAGAGCTGTTAACGGGTCGGGCCGGTATTGGGCCACCGGGCCAACTGCTTTATTTAGGGCCGGGCCGGTTGACACCATCCTGGCCCAAGGCAGGCTCTGCCAGGCCATCGGGCCAAATTGGCCCGCCTTTTTTTTATATACATAAAAATTAACATAAAATTATAAATTCCTAACTACATTCCACAAAAAGCTTCAAATATACACATTGTTAAGACAAAAACAGGCTCCATATTGAGGATAATTGTTGAATTTTACTTACTTTTACTATTAGTACAAACTAATACTTTCCCTTCCACCATTACTAGATACTGGTTAGGCTAACTGATCCATTCAGGTACATAATATTGTGCTCAAGCGAACAAAATAGTCATAGAATTTAAAGGCATAGCAAATTTAATCTCCAGCTTAATTAAAAAAAAAACAGTAACATGGAAACAAACAACTAAACAAGAATCTCTCTACAAGAATTAGATGTGAGGCAGTACATAAAAGAGTATACACAGATGTTCATCAATGTAAGAAAGCTGCAGAAAAACAGCACGATGAAAAAGATTTAAACCAATCACAATAGTAGAAGGGAGTTTAGTTTGAGAGATACATTCAATATAATTTCTAATTTAAAAGGCCCTTTCTACTATTCTTGCTTTAGTGAAAAAGTAGTTAAAGACTATTTACACACACAAAATTCCCTATGCAGTGTTATGTGTTGGTGAGGCTAATTTCCCATAATAGAACACCCTATGAAAACAGTGGCATAAAACTATTTACACAGAATTTTCTATGAACACTCTCAATAAGGCAATTTCCCACAATATAAACTATAGAACACAACATAAATAACCAGTGTGTGTCAGTATGTGTAACTGTGTATGCATATATAACCAGAATCTGCCAAGAATTTATCAGATTCACAAATATTGAGCCCACATCCCGTGTCGAATCGAATTAAATTTGATTAGGGTGTCAAAATTATACCTTCAGGCTTCAGTTAAGGCGTGGCTGTGGACGGCAGTTGACGAGGTGGGGTGCGCCGTGCGTGGCTGCTGGCTGTGTGCAGAGGTGGCGCACACCGTGTGTGGCCGTGTCCCGCTGACTGTGACAGAGCTCCGAATCCGATCGATTGCACCGGCGCCGGCGTGGTTAGGGCAAGACCAGTGTGCTGGAGACGTGTTTTGATAAATACAGTACATAGAAAAAGCTTATATTTTTTTAAAAATATACTTTTTCTGTTTTAACATAATTTTCACATTTTTTTTTATACAAATGTCCAACTCTTTTTCACACCTAAAAAAAAACAATTCACACTCACAAAAGTCAATAAAATATCATTTATCTTATTTGTACGTCTCAACTCTATTTTTATACACTTAAAAATTAAATTTTTTATACTCACAAAAATCAATAAAATATTTTTTTATTTTATTATTTAATTTTATATTTACATACGTATTTTTCTTTAATTCACGTGTCCAGAACAACTATAAAAATAATTTTAGAATCAAGGGAATATTATTTAATTTCACAATGATGTAATCTATATTATTTTTAATGTACGTGCAATTCAACTTTTTGTTTTGGACTATTATTCTATATAGTGTTATAAATTTTACTCTTTTCGTATTTGATTAAGTTTATCTTCGGAATGTTTTATCCAATTTTAATTAAGCATAAACATTTTAGCATATTATTCAAGAAAAAATGTTAGTAAATATATTAATAGTGTGAACATTACTTATAAATTAATTAATTTATTGACCAAAGGCCTAATAGACTTTAAGAGTTGGATATATTATTGTATTATATATCATTATTTTTTAAAACCGGTTAAACCGGCCGGTTGAACTGGTCGGACCGTGAACCGGCCATAGAACCGGTCTGGTTGCCCCCTAAAAATCGTTTTTACGGTTCAACTGGAAAAAATCGGTCAAAATCGGTTGAACCGGTCTACTTTTATATTTTAATTTTTTTTATAATTATTTTATTAAATTAAATCGTGAAACATGTCTCAATCCCAAAATTAATTTATTCTATAATTTATATATTTTAAATTTTCATAATAATATTTTAATTTGAGATTTTACTTATACATGAATTATGAAACATATCATAGATTATAACATGATATTATACCTTGAGCTATTTTGAGTATTTTAATTTCGATTGTATGTGATTCTATTATTTTATTACTTTATTTCAATATGTGACATATAATTTATTAAAATTTTATATGAGAATATTTTATTTATTTTATTTTAATATAACATATATAATATTTAAAAATATAAATCAAATAAATTTAACGGTTAGACCGCCGGTCCGGTTGGATCAGTTGAACCGTGAATCGGTGCTCTATCCGGTTTAATCACCGGTCCGGTTATGAAAACACTGTTATATATATTCCATTGTACTCTATATTATACAGACGAGCGAGTCACGCCCACACATAATCACTAATAACGAACTGAGTAACAAAATTTGTGTTCTTATTCTTCTAGGTTTCTTGATTTACAACATTATCTGTTTTGTCTTTGCAAGGCAAGAAAAGTGACAAGCTTTATATATTTGTTTCTCTTGATTGATTTCACTATTTCGAACAAAAAAGCTCGCCTTTTATCCTGTCTTTACAGTCAATAACTCAGTATAACAAAAATGAATGTCCCTATCTGATTAGATGAGTAAGGACATACTACGTATTTCAATCCACATTAGTAGGTGTACGTTTTCTGCTTCAAAGCAGCACTTCCAACTGTCGACATAGATTTGTTCCCTCATCAGAGCTCATCCTTCACCTCACTGCTGCTGCTCTCTTCAGGACTAGATTTAGTGTCAGAAGCCGTATGCTTTTCCACCTTTTGAAGCTTGAACGGAATAGAAGCGTGTTTCTTCAAGAACTTGTAGAACGCGACTACAGTACGCTCATCCTCGAATGTGATCTGTGAAAACATGTTACAAAGATTACAATTCCATAAAAAAGGTGTCCCTTGGATGTTGCATTTAGGATTTTATAGAAGCAGCCAATGAGTCTAACCGGATCAAAACTCTTGTTGCCAGCCGGGAAGAAAAGAATTGTTGGGAATCCATCGGACTGCAAATAAAACAACGAAATTTGCATCAAATGTTCAAGTACTTAAAGGGATTGTGAAATGTAGGGAGGGTAGCAGGGCAAGTAGTTGCCAAGCTTCGACGAGAAATACCTTGGCTCGTGGGTGCTCATTTGTCGTCCCGTCCATCTTGGCTATGACGAGGGAGTCGATGCCTCTTAGATACTTGCCAAGCTTGTTATATATAGGCTCCAAGGATTGGCAGTGGCCACACCAGGGAGCATATAACTATTCATAAACGTTAACAAAAAAATTGCAAAATCAGACTAGAGAACAACAAAATACTAAGGGGCGTCTAGTTCAAATTTTTTAATGGTAATGATATGACTAATGAGATTGACAACATTGAATAGTGAATTATAATGAGAATTATAGTTGCATTGACAATGTGTTACTCTAATCCTGGAATAAGTTGAACAGAAGGAAATATTTATTGGATGAGGAATAGTGAAGAATTGAGAAGAAATAATTACAGGGGATGAGGTACTTAATCACAATGGGGTTTAAATTAACTTATTTTGAGTGTCAACAATACCACATATGAAGTATGATGAAGGTCCAGTAATTATTTTTTATTTTCATTAATCACCACAATTATCCTATATTTATTTTCAATAGCATTCTCATTGAAAAATCGTGAATTGTGAATCAAGCGCCCTCAAAGTTTTTATCCTAGTATGAGGTCGGGTATATGGAGCATATATATCTCGTCGAAACGGACACTATACTAAATAAATTCTTGAAAACCGTTGTCATAATGATGAAATATTTCTACCTCAAGAAGAACATCTTTGGACTCATCCAACACAATTTCATCGAAGTTGTTTCCCACGACTATCTTGACATCCCCGTCGTTCTGCATGCAAATAATGAAGTTGGAATTGAGGCATCATAATAAAGCATTAGTTAACTGATGTGAACTTACACTTTCTGGAATAGGATCCGACTTTTGGAAGGGCTTTAGATCGTCCGCCAAAAACTTTTCCCCAAAAGACTGCACAGTAAAAAGGATCGGTTAAGACTGCACGCTCATTATGTTTCTGACTGAGAGAGAGAGAGAGAGAGAGAGAGAGATTAACCTTGATATTGTCAAGGGTCAGATCACCATCAAATAAGAACTTACGAGAATCATCGTTTCCAGTATATGCAAGAACCTGCATTCGAAAATCTATTATCATACGACATTCAATTCTCTAAATGTTAATATTATAACTATCAAGGACTTCATGTTATGCTTACACTTGGAGCTAAACCATTTACTCCAAAGTACTCTGAAACTTGTTTTCCAACATCTTCATTGTCCAAATCCACGTAAACAGAAATTAGCTGTAAAGATTGAAGATGAGATATCTCAGTGACCTGAAGTCAGAGATTGTGAATGTGGACATAATTATTAAAAACAAATCAATAAACAATTTCCTCACCTTTCCCTTGAAAAGCTTTGCTGCTTCTTGAAATACGGGATAATATTTCTCCGCGTCTTTGGAATTCGCAAAAAGTATCAGCTGTATTTTAGAAATAACCAACAGATTAGACAATTTCCTTGCTTATGTTTTAAGTACAACAAAAAAAAAAGTAAGCTACCTGTTTCTTGATTGGATTCTCGAACACTGTAGGAGCACTTTCACGAGTTAAATTGGTGAGAAGAGGAAACTTGTTCTTGAACACAAATTCAGCTATTGCAGTTTTACTGAACTGGCCACCTGAATCGATAGAGAAAACATGATGAATAATGGTCACATAATTTTATTTTAAAAAAAAATTGGGTCGAAGAGAACTGACTGAATTTGTTAAGCTTTTCAGCTTCTTTTTTAAGCAAAACCAAGGATGGGCGTTTGGCCTGTGGATCAACATGGAAAAGCTTTGCCACATCTGGACTCGTTGTCTGGTAAAAGCTGACATCATCTTCAAGCTTTGAAGCTGCAGCAAGTTCCTCACTGTCTGAACCCTGAAATTTAATACCCAAATCATCAGAAAACACAACACAGTAAAGACAGAAATAATCCAAAACCTATCATTAAGAGAAGAATCGAATCGAAAAGCATTGCAGAAACAGTGAAAGTCGAGTAAGAGCAATGGATATCATACCACCAAACTCTCCAGGTATCCCAAAACTACTTTGTCCCCATCCAACAAGATACGTTCTGCCTCCTCAATTGTTGTTATATTGTTCAAACCAGGGCCAATCTTTTTCTTCAGCCAAGAAACAATAGCATCCCTGCAACAGAAATCATCACATTAGAAAAGCTGAAAACTCTACTAACATTGTTCCACCATCTAATCCAAAATCGAATTCGTAAATGATATTATAAATTCACATACGCAGGGAGTACAAAGTTCTCTGGTACTCTTGTGCAATATAAACTCTACATCCTGAATTTCTTTCCCAACACTACTTAACCACTGAAGATGGATACTTTTCATTAGATTGATGAAAAGAATTGTTCCAAGTTCTAAAAACACCTTCGAGCATTGACTAATATAGAGAGCATGAACCGACGAAGCTAAAACACATTTCATAAGAAATTGAAGATACAAATCAACTTCAAGATATCACTCTTCTTACAAAAATCACGAGATACGATCATGAAATCTAGTTCATTAGATACTAATCTATGCGCAAATACTGCAATACTAAATGCCGTATAAAATTCAAAATTTGAAGAAGCATTACGATGTATATCACTCAAACCAAGCAAATTTAAATCCTTAAATTCCCACCATCAAAATTCAAAATCCGAAGAACTAAATCTCATATAATATTTAAGTAATCCATGAGAATTAAGCAAATGCAAGTGCATATAAATCTTACTTAGTGCGTTGACCAGGGTAAGATTTGTGAACCCCATCTACAAAGAAGTAAATCGTCGGAAATCCCTGCACATCGAACTTCTGGCTGAGCTCCGCCTCCTCGATGGCGTCAATTTTCGCCAGCACCACCGCCTCGTCCTTCAGCTCCACCGCGGCTGCCGCGTACTCCGGCGCCAATGCCTGGCAATGACCGCACCACGTCGCGTAGAACTCCACCATCACGAACTTGTTTTTCTCTATGACCTCGCTGAAGTTGGATTGCGTCAGCACCGCCACGTGGGTCTCGTCCACCTCCGGCGGAGTGTACCCGCCGTCGCCGTACTCCACCGATTCGTCGTCCTCAAGATCGTCGTAGTTCTCGTAGTCGCGGGGTTGGGAGTCCCCCAGTGATGCGGATTCTTCCCGCTCGAGGAAATTGAGATCTTCATCTTCTTCTGATTTTGAAGAAGAGAGAGGAATTTGTGTGCAGATTAAGCAGATGAAGATAGAGAGAAGTATGAGAGACTTCATCGCCATTGCCAGAAATTGACTTCGAATTAGCTGAAAGTTTGTCCCCTTTTCTATGAGGGAAAATGTGACGACGAAGTGAAGAGAGTGGTGAAAATGGCGGTGCTGCCACTGCCAACGGAAAGAGTCGCGGGGCACGTGGAGGGTCTTAATTGGTGTCAATATGAAGGTGGGCGAATAGTGAGTTGACACGTGACAGAGTGAGTCAGAGTTTGCGAAGCTTTGACTTATTTATTTATGTCCCGATGTCTCGCGTCGTCGGTTATTTATAAATACCTCTCTCTACATTTATTTTGAAAAAAAAATCAAAGTAGGGGATATTAATTAAAGATTGCAACTATTAATACCCCAAATTCCTCTAAACATGCCCCAATTATTAAATATATTTAATTTAAAATAAAAAATTAATTTAAATTACTAAACATATCCCATATTTTATTAATTTTTTTTTTTTAAATTTTGACCTAGTCTTCATCTCTCCCACGTCCTAACTGTTATATTCATGGAGTTCAATCATCTTTGAAACTATTCTACCGTTCTATGATCAATTTAATCTCATTTTTTATGTTTTGTTAGTGACATCAAACTAATTTAAATTATATTTTTCATGACGATACAGAAAGATTGGAAATCTGAAGGAGCATGGAGAAGAAGACATGGTGTTCGTCTAGTGAATTCTTTTAAAATTTTATTCGGTTGCAACAAATAAAATGACGACGCAAAGTTTTAGTTCTCATTTCTTAAAAAATAGCGACGCACTGTGGATCATTAACATGAATTGAGAGAGAAGAAAAATAGATCAAAAAAATTTAATAAAAAATGGGGTATGTTTAGTAATTTAAATTAATTTTTTATTTTAAATTGAATATATTTAATAATTGGGGTATGTTTAGAGGAATTTGGGGTATGAATAGTCGCACCCTTAATTAAAATCAGTCAAATATTTAATTAATCATTTAATGAGGGTATTAGATACATTACAAATTAATTAAAGAATTAACTATGAAAATTTGTTAATATAACTTCGAAATTTTCAACAAAATATTTCCCAGAGCAAATTGTCCGTAAAATTGTTTATAAAATTTTCTACTTATTTACATTTTCATTTCTAGCTTACAAATAATTTATCTATGAAATTCTTTTAGAAAATTGTTTGTTGGTAATAATTATATAAAATTTTTATTTTGTAGATAAGTTGATTTCATCTGCGAATCGTTTGTAGGGCTAATTTTTTCAAATATTGTAAATTTTTTTTTGTTTATCAATTTATGATGATTTTTAGGGATGTTTGCATTTTAAGTAAGAACGTCAATCGAAATGGCGGCCTTAAGAAAGACCGCCATCTCCATTGGCGGCCTTTTGAATGGCGTGAGGGACCCGCTGAAGGCCGCCATCTCCACTGGCGGCCTTAGTCTCAATCACCCCAGCCTCTGCAAGCTGACATCATACCCTACAACTACACTCAAATTAATTCCCTATCCGACAAATACCCCACACACCCAAATTAATTCCTACCTCCCTCCATGAGACAAAAACTGGACAAAGCTGGCCCCCCACGCGCATATATTCGCAAATCATGCATGCGTATATATGCATGCGTCCAAAATTGTTTGCAGAGGGAATATATTCCCATGCGCATGCTTATACCCGTGAATCATCTACACACATTTTATTTATGTATATAAAGAGAGTTAACACAGAACCTGTTATATAAGGAGAGTTAACACAGAACATGTTAAAATGGAAATGAATACGTAAATGAAGAGTCTTGAGGTCAGGTTCAAGTAAGTTTTGAGTTTTATATTTTCAGTATTTATAAATTTAAAATATGTGATTATATATTTATATATTTCATTAATTTTATTTTGTTATTAATGTTGTTAGGTAATTTTGTTGGATGGATTGATGTTTACGATAGTTTCAAGACATACGAGGATCCTATTTTGAAGCATTACACATCTTAAGGTACTTCATGCTTTTATTAAGTATGTATTTAGTAAATTTATTTATGTGTTCAGATTAAAGTTTTATAAAAAAATAAAATTATAGGATTTAGGGAAACTACAGTAATATATGTTCATATTCTGCAGTAATGTATGTTTATGTTCAAGTTATATGAAATTATAGTTTGCTAAATTACAGTAATGGATGTTTATGTTCAAGTTTACTAATTTAAAGTGATATATGAAAAATGAAATTACAGTTTGCTAATTTTAAGTAATATATTAAAATGAAATACACTTTGCTAATTTAAAGTTATATATCAAAATGAAATTACAGTTTGCTAAACTACAATGTTGTATGTTCATGTTCAAATTAAAAAAGTTTTGTGAAAAAATAATTTTAAAATATTTTGTAGGTATGTCGAATTCGAATGATATTGGAATAGTAGTAAGGTGTGATGAAGTAGTTGTTGGATTACAATGAGTTGATCGTCGGACTAAATATCCCGATCTACTACGTATATTATCTGAGATAACTGGCTTGGACTTGAATCAGTATTCGTTAAAGGTGTCTGCAAAATATGTCGGTAACAACATGTCCGAGATTTTCCCTATTACGTGTAATCGTGACCTACAGTTCTTTTTTTATCCAAATGCTGGGTTTGGATCAATTGAACTATTTGTTGAGGCAGAAATGATCTTATCATCACGATCTTCTCCTGATGCAATGGAAAATGCATACAATCAGTATGCATCTTACATTGCTGGTGAAACTGAGATTCCTAATTTTACCAATTATCCCAGTGATAGTCTTGGCCCTAATGATTTGTGTGATTCTGAGCCTGAAGAACATCACAATGATGATGAATGTGCAAATGAAGAGTGTTCAGATGAGGATATGCCACAACAATTTGCACCACATCCAATCCACTCTACTGCAAATATGCCACAACAATTTGCAGCACATCCTACTTTGTCGAGAGCTTCTTTTTTTGACTCATCATACGAGGATGTGCTTATTGATTCAATAGGCATACCAGATGGTGATTTCACATATGATGACGATGTTGGAGTTTTGAAAGCGGGAATGATCTTCAAGGATAAAAAACAATTGCAAACTGCAGTGAAAAATTATTCAATTCGACATTCCATGCGTGAGTTTGCAGTCAAAGAGAGTACTCCAACCATTTAGAAGGTTGTATGCAAACACAATGCGAGAGGAACTGGAGATGACCCTTCCTCTCAACAGTGCAATTGGTACTTACGAGCGAATTATTCTAAAAAGACTGCAAGTTGGAAAATCACTCGATTGGGACCTCATCACACTTGTCTTATAAGGGGCACTAACCTTCGCCATAACAATTTGGGTAAGAATTTGATTGCAGGCATGCTAGAGAGTATGGTGAAGGTGAATCCAGCATATAAAGCTCAATGTGCAATGGTAATGGTGAAGGATCGATATAATTATGAAATTTCCTACCATTTGGCATGGAACGCGATCAAACGTGCGGTAGAAAATGTGTATGGAACCTGGGAGAGCTCATGTCAGTATTTGCCTAAGTTCATGACAGCATTGCAGAAATACAACCCTGGAACAGTTGTCGAATGGTGTCATATGGAACGTGAACCAGTATACATTGAACTATGTGTTCTGGGCATTTAAACCATGCATTGATGCATTTCAACATTGTCGTAGAATTATATCTGTGGATGACACACACCTCTACGCTAAATATAAGCATAAGTTGTTGATTGCAGTCACTGTTGATGCCAATCAGAATGTCCTTCCTTTAGCTTATGCTATTGTCGATGAAGAAAGTTTCAGCTCATGGCGCTGGTTTCTGCGTATGTTGGCAACACATGTTGTTCGGGGCATTGAGGGCATTTGTCTCATTTCTGACCGACATAACGGTTTAGTGAAAGCCGTTGAGTATATCCCAGATTTTCACGAACCAAAGGGTGTACATCGTTTTTGCTTGAGACATATTGCCTCAAATTTCAATAATCGTTTTAAGAATGTTCAGTTGAAGGATTTGTGCTACATGGCGGGTAAATCATCAACGGTCTTACAATTTGAACGAATCATGGAGCAAATTAGAGAGTTGAATCACGAGGCCTTTGAATATTTATCTGCAATTGATCAGTGTAAGTGGACACTCTGTTACGACCAAGGTCGTCGATTCGGGGTCATGACTACCAACATGTCTGAATGTTTCAATGGTGTATTGC
This sequence comes from Prunella vulgaris, assembly GCA_026898435.1. Lineage (NCBI taxonomy): Eukaryota > Viridiplantae > Streptophyta > Magnoliopsida > Lamiales > Lamiaceae > Prunella > Prunella vulgaris. The sequence continues at coordinate 330,412 of JAPKLY010000443.1, read as the reverse complement.
TTGGTGCACGACGTCTTCCAATCACAGCAATTGTCCGAATAACATTTACTCGATCAAAAAATGCTTTTCTTGAAAGGGAAGAGGCTGCATTAAGGCTACAACAAACAAATCAATGGTGGCCAGAAGAGGTATTGAAAAGATTTGACAAAGAGAAACGATTGGGACTTAATTTGCGACACAATGTGGACAGGTATAATTATTCTCTTCAGACTGCCAGTGTAACAACATTCCATGATGGATCCAGACGCTCGCATACATATATAGTGAAATTATCGTCACAAGAATGTTCATGCGGTCAATGGAGCAACACTGGAATTCCATGCTCACATGCAATGGCTGTGTGCAGACACTTTGGAATGTAATAGTTTGTTCTAATTATGTTTGTTCTTGTTTTTTCTAATAATTATGTTAGAAATGGCAAATGAAAAAAAATGGACGGCAAAGAATCATTTCGAGAGGCTTGAGAACAACGATTTATGGACTCCAGAAGCTGACTTTACTCTTGCAAATGCTCTCATTTACGAATATTCTGTTGGTCGATGGAAAGTTGGTAGAACCGATAACAGTCAATCCATTATGAATGCGACGGCAAAACTAAATCAACATTTTCAAACCCAAAATTATAACATTGATCAGGTGATTGAACGAATTGCTTCATTTAAATCAAGACATGATTGTTGGTCCATGATGATCAACACTAAGGGGCAGTGTGAATGGGATAGAGACTTCACTACTATTTCTGCATCAGCCGAGATATGGGAGTTTTGGTTAGATGTATGTGTTATAACTTAGTATTTTATTTATTAAATTGAACCTTGTAATTTTTTTAATAATTTCATTCATTATTTTTGTGTAGGTGGATGATCAAGCAAACTCTTATAAGTACTCCGACGAGCCCCTGTGGGATATACTTAGTTATTTATTTCAAGCGCCGACCCTTCAACCAACTATCTCCGATTGGCGTCGAAGACTTGTAATTGATAAAGATTAATTTTTTAGTTTTGCTCTAATTATGTATTATAATTGCATGTATAATTGCATGTTCATTAAAAAATTACTTTAGTTTTATAATTGTACTATTACTTTAGTATAGTATGTATGTATTGCTATTACTTTCATGATATTTGTTCTTTTAATCTCCACCGTATAATTAATCTGAATAGTAGTGAGTGTGTTAAAAAACACAATAATAAATAATTATGTGAAATAATAATAACTGTAAAACTGAGTATTAAAATCATATTTCCCAACATTAACTATCTCCGAAATAAATGACCCCCGGTGCCACACCTTGGTGGTCGTCTGTGACGTGTAGGACGTTGTATGTCCTGATTTTCACCATCATTTGCAGTATGATCCTCATGCTCATGTGATGCCACATTTTCGTAGTCAGGATATGGGACTGGAGATGTGTTGAAGTAAGGTGCCCCAGGAATAGACTGATGAAACACTCCTTGTGCATATGTTGTGGATGGATAATTTGACTGTAAAAGAGACATAAATGACATGTCTTGGGGAGTGATTGAATCAGACATGTGAATATCTAGCGGTTCTGAATGGGGGAAGTAGGGAACTTCATTAACTTCTGTGTTAGGAACAGTTGTAGGAATGTCTGTATTAAAATATGAAATATAATCAATTAACCTTGCATGATAATATCAATTGTGTAACACTATATAATCATACCTGAATAAGCGTATTGTGATTGAGTAGTGTTTCTTTGTTGACCCCTAGAAGACCCAGTAACAAACTCATCAGTGGGATTTCGACGCCTTTGACTTCTAGATGTAGAAGGCCTACCACCTTGTTGACCCCTAGAAGACCCAGCAGTAAACTCATCAGTCTGATTGTGTTGCCATTGACTTCTAGATGTAGAAGACGCAACACTAGTTTCATTTGTTGTAGGGGGATCTTCAAGGTATGGAGGTCTCGTAAGGAAGTTATGCATGGATGATATGACCTGTCTACTGGTACGACGAAAATCTTCAAATGATTCGGGATTATCAAGACTCGCTCGTTCAGTTGAAATAGACAGGCGCTGCAACAAATGAAACTGAAAAAAAAAATTAGTTGATATAAAGAGGCTACGTTATTTATTAACACAAAAGACATACCATAACATCACGTCCCGATGTGTTTGCTGGTTGGTAGCCTGTAGTAGTCGTATAATGAGAGGGAGATATTAGACGTCGGGTGATATTACGGTACCACTGCATGTAATCCCTGCTCAACAGTGTAGAATCATGTGCAGCATCAGCTTCAAATGGAACTTTTCTTCCCCAATATTCGATCCAACGCTGATGGTATTGTGTCCATTTACACCCTTCTCGTCCCAGAAAGCTGACATTGTGCAAGCCATCATGAGCATTATCCAAAAAGGGAGGAATGCCTTGTCTCCGTCCACACTGTCTCAACACCCTACTTGGATGATGAAACTCCACTATGCACATATTGATAAGTGGACACTCTGACATCCAATTTGCAGTTATGCATCTAGGATCAAGGCTTTCGATTTCTGGAAGACTCATATCATATGGCTGCCAATCAAACTGTATATAAAACAAACTAATTAGATTTTGTACATACTTACTTCATGTATTAAAATAGTATGAAATGTTACTTACGTGATTATCTGTCATGCGATCAAATATGTCTCTATATATACGTACAATGTTTCTCGTACTATGAGTATGACTATGAAATTGGTACCACCTGAATGAAAATAAATCACAATTATATATATATTATATTAATAATAATAATAATAATAATAATAATAATAATAATAATAATAATAATAATCACTACGAAAAATTTAATTTTTACCTGATACCATAAGGTGGAAGACCTAAGTTGCGACCATCAACACCGAATAATGACCCTTGTATGCGGGTATTACCAATATTCAGAGGTTGTATTGTCAATATTCTTGACCATGCCCATATCTACAAAAATAATTGAATGAGACATATAATTATGCAATAAACAATTTAAAACAATAACAAAATTAAATACCTGTAAAATGGACAATGGTCCAGAAATAACTTGTCTCTCAAATTTTGAAGCCAAACAAAGCTCACGATATAAAGAGGCTAATATAGCACTAGCCCAACTGTAAGACCCCACATTTTCTATATTACTGAGAAAATATAGATATAACAATGAAACTGAT
>JAPKLY010000443.1:294703-327140 GCA_026898435.1 Prunella vulgaris | reverse complement strand
TGATCCACAATTATTTGATCAGTAACTTCCGTAATCATAATGTCCTTGAGATGATTACTCAATGCAAAGAGCTTGAGTCGTGACTTACTCTTCATATTAATTTCATCGGGCATGAAACCTGCAACGCATGACACAACTGCATCCACTGGGCTTTTTTCAAATGAGGATCATCACAAATAACAGGTGAACCCTCTACAGATAAACCCCAAATGATCGCAACATCCTGTAAAGATATAGTCGCCTCTCCAATAGGAAAATGAAATGTGTGTGTCTCTGGGCGCCATCTCTCTACCAATGCAGTAATAAGATGATTATCAATTGGCATTGATCCACATCGAGCAACACTATAGAACCCCATAACATGTAAAGCATCAAGAATTCGAGGATGTAAATTGACCATATTTTCTACATCCTCTCTAAAAGTCCAAAAAATGTGGGATGTCGCGTGAGTTGCTCTTAGTATATCATCCTCACTAATGGTTCTCCTATAAATGGCTTCCGAACGATGTGTTTCCTGAGACGACAAGACTGACGGATCATTTGGTCCATACAATTCTTTATACGAAGTCATCCTGATATTAAATAAAAAATAACAATATTAATTATATATGACAATTATGTATAACAAATAATTCATATATTTACAACTAAACTCAAAACCTAATTCACATATTCACAACTATAATTCACAAACTTACAACCTAATTCACATATTCTCAACTAAATTCACAACTAAATTCATATATTTACAACTACACTAAAAAACCTAATTCACATATTTTAAACTATAATTTATAAAGTTACAACCTAATTTACTAATTTATTTTAATCTTCTTCTTTTTTTATAAATATTTTTTTTGCTAAATATCATTACAAGAAAATGTATCTTTTGTAACGAAATTATTTGTAACGAACATTTAAATAGTTACAAATGGATAACTTATCGTAACGAGATTTAGATTTCGTTACAAAAAATTATATTTTTAAATAACATTAAGTATTTATCGTTACAAAAGTAAAATGTTGGTTACAAATAGTAAACATGATTTATTTTAACCAACTGTAAGTTAAATTTAATAAAACCTGTAATATATCAATATAGTTTATAATTATTTGTATATACATATATATAAAAAGAATAACAAAGAATTAACATAAATTAATGCCCCAATTTAAAATGAATGCATGAAAAATAAAAATCGAATACATATACCACATTTTTTAGCATCACAAAAAATTTTAAAGCACAAATCTACACCAAAATAATTTTGGCGCAACTAATATATATTCTCAATAATATATTAAATATAAATATATATATATATACACAATTATGAAAATAAAAATTGTTCTATTAAATAACTTGACATTTAAAAAAAATTATAATTATAATTGAGAATTTTTCAATGGATAAAATTATTGATTGTTAAGAATTAATTTTATTTAAAGGATGAATATTTAATATTAGCGATATATATATTCATACATTAAATTTTATTACGCTTTCTTGACTCCATTTTATCCAGTATCTTTCGGCTCTGTCATTCACTAGGTAACTAATTTCATTACATAAGACGGCTAATTTTTTCAAATATTGTAAAAAAAAAAATTGTTTATCAATGTATGGTGACTTTAAAAAGATTAAACTCACAAAAAAATTTAATGTATGATAAATTAAATCATTTACACAACTAAAAAATAATTTATAACTCACAAAAAAAATTTAATCAACTTTCTACTTATAAAAATATATTTCTTAATGTATGATAAATATTACATACTTTTAAAGGGCAGTTTCCGGTGATCTCCGGCGGGTTTCAGGCGTCTCCTGCGAGTTCCGGCAAGCTCCGGCGAGTTCCGGCAAGCTCCGGCGAGTGAATTGTGTGGTGCTAAAATCTGGACAAATATAGTGAAGATGAGTGAGGAGTGTGTATGTGTAGAGAGGTAAGTGAGAATTGTGTGATAAATAAAGGTGATGGAGTAGGGGGGATTTAATTTGGGTGGTTGGCAGATGTGTGGGGTTTTGGTTAATTTGGGGGAGCAATTAAATGATGTGGTGTGTGTGCAGAGGGTGTCGGATGAGAGGGTTTTAATTTTGGGGTGGGTGGGTTATTGATTTGAGTGTAGTTGTAGGGTATGATGTCAGCTTGCAGAGGTTGGGGTGATTGAGACTAAGGCCGCCAGTGGAGATGGCGGCCTTCAGCGGGTCCCGCACGCCATTCAAAGGCCGCCAATGGAGATGGCGGTCTTTCTTAAGGTCGCCATTTCGGTTGGCGTTCTTACTTAAAATGCAAACATCCCTAAAAATCACCATAAATTGATAAACAAAAAAAAATTTACAATATTTGAAAAAATTAGCCCGTTTGTAGATTATGAATGAAGAAGTCTACATGATTAAAAAATTATATAGGCTAGTTGTTAATAGTTCCATTATGAAACTTTTTTATTGAAATTTTTTGTAGATAATTCTTTATTTTTTCAGTGTAAATTCATCTTTGATTATATAATTGAGGATTTAAAGTTTTTTTTAGTAACTAGTTTGTATACACGTGCTTCGCACGTTGTTGATAATTATTTGCTAAAAGTATTAGTTGAAATCTATTTCTTGATTAGAACCAAGAACAAATTCACTGCAAGTCAATTTGAAGATTTGATTCGATCTAATATTTCACCATCAAGGATGCACCTGCAACAAAAGATGGTGAATAGTCATGGCAAGTGATTATATAAGTTAGCATGCAAGTGATGAAATATTTTTTTATACATGTAAGCGCATGACAAACAACCATAACGTATCTCAGATATTAGTGAGAGGTTATGAAGATAATGCAATGGGAATAAAATAGTTGCACATGAGAGATTTTTCAAACGAAAGAAATGTTGTTTATGAGTGGCAGATAAATACATGGACATGGAACCTTTCTCTTTCTCTTATAACACTGGCACACAAGAACATTAATTATCAAATATTTCAACTAAAAATAGCACATTTTTTTAAAAGGATTCCGTACGTACAAACTCGAGGAAATTTTGAATCTCACATTTAAATTCATATATCACGAGAACATATTATCTTGTACCTACAATAACTTCAATAATATAATTTTTAATTCTCCAAAATAAGAGTAATTTGGATTTTTGAACTTAGAGAAAGAAGCATTTATTATACAAAATATTAATATAGTTTCGAATTTAAATCACATTGTTGATAGGCGAACTACTAATGAAGGATTACAAGGATAAATAACCAAGGCTGAGGAGTGTTAATGAAATCTCCGCAACAGAAGCATTTATGTGGCTTTTAGGTGCGATTTCACTAACAATCGATCAAGAACAGTTCAATGGAACTGCAAAGTGCTTGATTACGTGAAGATTTCGGTAGAGCTTCGCTGAGGCTAAGAAAACTTGTATTAAAATAAAAATGGGGGCCTATTTATAGGGATTTCTACAAGCAGGTGGTGGCATACACTTTGACACGCTTCTTCTGAAGCTTACAAGTGTCCCTAACCGCTTAAACAAGATAATTACAACGGAAAATTGAGTAAAAATGATGAAAATGGGGTCTTGGTGATCTTCTTCAAAATAGGCGAGCAGCAATTCATTCCTGGCGACCAGCACCTTGGGCGAGCAGGTGAGCTGCTCGCCCATTATGAGAATTATAAGACATGCTCGCCTATTATGGGCAAATAGGCGAGCAGGTGAGCTAGGCAGGTAGTTGGGCGAGCAGGTGAGCTACTCGTCCATTCCTCTCTGGCATTGCTGCTAGGTCATTTCTTGTTTGTTCGACGATTCTTCTTTTCTTGCATAGATCTTCTTTAATTTTGCCAATAATCATCATGTTTGATTAGTTGTTTTGGGACACGTCATTCGTTATTCCGCTGATTACCTCCTTAATCATCTGGATTAGATTATTTTATCAACAGTTTCCCCCTAGCTTGATGTTTGTGTGAATCTTCAAGAGAAAAATAATTATCGAGCTATCCGAGTCATCTGTGAAATTTCCTTGTGATATGGAAGTAATCAAGGATTCTTCGTAACCTGCAAACATTTGGGATATGGATATAATGAAAGACCCCCGTGGCCTCATTAAAAACCTAGTCGTAAACCACCCTTGTGGATAAACCGGTCATAGGAAAAAAGAGATACCAGGGTGTACCCTCACATATCCATGCCCAAATGATGTAAAACACTAAAAATTTGGTTAGTGTACACTTGAATTGTCAAGATTGGCGATCAGCAGCTTGGATTGATATTAGCGAGCATGGGACGAGCAGCTACCTGGGCGATCAGGTGAGCTGCTCGCCTGGAGGTGGCAGTCAGCACGTACGTCGAGTAGGTGAGCTGCTCGCCTATTTTGGCAAGATTCCTGGCACGGAATACGAAATGTCTCCCCCTTAATTCGCGGGCCACTTTCCTTATTTTTCAAAAGTTCGCGATTTGGTCCTCGAATAATTGCAAATAGGGGCCTCTTCGTTTTCTATAAATACTCAAACTTAAACCCTCTTCACTTTCTTTCGTTTTCTTCGACTCTCGAGTGAATTTCGGCAACCTTCGTCTCCAAGATTTCCGTTCGTGTCCGTCACCTCCAGTTTTTAGCAAAAAGGTAGTATATCCGTGTGTGTCTTCTTGTTCTTTTTCTTGTTCTTTAGTTAGATTGAAGATTAATTTTGTGAATTCTCATTGGCATCGTTGGAAACCGTCGTCTATGGGATCGTTCTTCACCGGAAATTGAGGTTTTGGGTTTAGTTCGTTAGGATTTGATATCGTTTCTTGTCTTTGATCGGTTGGGTGTTGGATTTCTGATTTTGGGAGCTCTCCTCGCCGAAAAAAATGGTGTCGCCACCGTCACCCGGTGGTTCGCCGCCGCTTAACCCGAAAAAAAGGCCCATGGTTGAGTCCCCAATATAAGACCTGTGGGATTACTCGAACTTGGCACGAAATAGGGGCACAGGAAGCTTGGTGATCGGGACGAAGTCCTGGAAACATGATCGAGCCATTCAAGAACGAAGGCGAGCAGCTGAGCTTGGAGGTGAACGAGCTGCTCGCCCAGAATTGGGAGCTCAAGAAGCTGCTCGTCATTCTGGGGGAGCAGGTGCAACTGCTCGCCGGGATGCCTCTACTGCTGTTTGCCAGGATGCACAAGAAGCTGCTCGCCCGGATAGGCGAACAGGTGCAGCTGCTCGCCAGGATACCCAAGGTGTTGCTCGCCTAGTGTCTGAAGGAGCTGCTCGCCTGACTAGGCGAGCAGGTGGAGCTGTTCGCCGGGTTGAACAAAGAGTTGCTCGCTCCAGGTGAGCAGGTGCAGCAGATCGCTCCCAATCTTTGGATAGAGATTTGCGAGCGGCTCGTCGTGCACAGACTGCTCAACGTAGACAACCGGTTTCCCCTTCGCCTGCTAGGAGAAGATTGCTAGTAGCAGATGAGGACACTGAGGATGAGACTGATCCAGATGTTCGTTCGGTCATTCATGATACTTTTGGGACCAGTGTCGAGTCTCCTAATACTGAAGTTGTTCGTGAGACCCGAGGATCGAGATCAGTCTGGCGAGGTTCCAGAAGAGATTAACCCTGACGAGGATGATGCCAGCTCCGAACTTGGAGAAGATTTCGAGCGAGATCCCGGGATGAGCCAACAGGAGATCTGGGATGATTTGACTCGTATTTATCAACCTCCTGAGCAAGTACTTGAAGAGATAATTCCGGAAGGGGTTGCACAGGAGATGAACTGGATAGTCTATCTGGACCGGTATTGAGATCAATTTATCCGGCCTCGAATTTCTCATGTCCCGTACATTCGTACAGTATATACTGCCACCAAGCACAAGAGTTTATTGACAGAGGACGATCTGACTGCTCTTCGGGATCAGTATAGGATCCCGCTTGATATTCATATGTACGTTCCACGTGATCAAGAGCGAGCCGATCGGCGGCCACCGGGTTGTACCGCAATAAACATTGATATTCTCAAGGCCGGGTTCCCACTTCCACTGCATCCGGTGATCAGCCAATTTCTGATGGATACTAACCTAGCGATCACCCAGATTACACCAAACGGATGAATAACCTACAAGGTTTCCTGACGGTGATGGGATTGAAGGGTTATCCCAATCGATTGACGGCCCCCGAGATTCATTATGCTATGATGATCTCGGTATGCAGCGAAGAGGGATATGGCTATTACTATCTGAAAGCCCGAGCTGGGATGAAAGTCATGCAGTTGCTCCCGAATAAAATAAAACGATGGAAGATCAGTTCTTTTTCATTGGTGGGGATTGGCGCGCCTCCACTTCCTACACCGGCACTAGGGAAAGAATTAGGACCCCAGAAGAATATGGGTAATTAAGACGTAAGTGTCATTCTCCATGCATTTTTCGTTCTGGAATTCTCTAATGTAAATCTATTTCTTTGCAGGTCAGAGGCTTCCGAAGTGGGGACCGAAAGGGATTCCCGATTTATTTCTTTACGTGCTTTCCAACGCATCTTATCATCGCTAGCAGTTTCGAATGGTAAAACACTTGTCGAGCGACCACTGTAGACGAGTAGCTGGTTTGATCACCAGTCCGCATCATCTTGCAGCTCAAGCTCCGCTTCCGGCAGGTTGATATCGCTTACCTACCATCATTTCTTCGATTCGTTTACTTTATTAATATTTAGTTCTTGTGACATATCAAGGAGTTACGGTTGCGATTCCTCTGGAGTTTCATGCTTTTTACCAACGAGTACGTGATCTTGATTCCGGGTTGAACAGGCGCACAATGGATCCTCCGGCTGCACTGATCAGACTACGAAAAAATAGAGGAATCAATCCTCCGGTGCGACAGCCAGCTGTGCCACCTCCTGCTGCTCCTGTTGCCGATCCGCCGGCTCGGAAAAGTCCACCGAAGAAGTCCTCCAAGCAGCCAAGGAAAGGTGACAGTTCTTCTGCTGGCAATGAAGAGGATGCCAATCGGCAGAAGAAGAAGAGCAAGAATGTTGCTACCTCCGGATCCGGTCGCCCACTTGCCGATCCTCGATCAGGGGATTCTCGCAATTTGCCCCCACCTTCTCCTCGCGAACCAGGCTTTCACCGAGACTATCCCTATCTTGGATGGGAATGGGAAATTCGGTAGTCGTGAGTACTCGTGCTTTCTCATTCGTTTACATTTGAACTATCATTTCGCTTATGTGACTATTATGTTTTTCAGTTACCATCGGGCAATCATCCTTTCCGCTGTGATGCGCTCCACTAGGCCGCTTGTTCTAGGGTGCCAAGGCATATGGGTGAGATTCTTGATCAGGAAGTTCAGAGGGTCACTGAGTTCGTTGCTCAGTCATGGATCAAAACAAACGACCGCACGATCCATCAACAAGATGTGAGTGATAACTTGCTTATGGGCGGGATGTTTGCTAGCTCTGTTGCCATCACAATCCAACGGGCCCTGGATCAGGTACTCGAGCTCAAAAGAACGAGTCCCAAAGCTCAAGAAGAGTGTGAAGAGAGCAAAAAGGTTCTGAAGGCAAAAGATGATGAGTTGGCCCGAGCAACTCTTAAGATCAAGAGTACTTTGGAGTCTGAGAGTAATGCTCTTGACTCAGTCAAGAAACTTCAGTACAGCAATCGGAATCTTAATGAACAATTAACTACGGCTACTGAAGGCATTGCCCGTCTCAAGGCTGAGAACGCTGACGTGCATCAGAAGTATCATGATTCCTTGGATCAGATCTTGGAGTTGGAGAAGGAGAAGGCTGCACTTCAAAACACTGTGGCGTGCATGTATCCAGAGGAGAGTGTGCTGGAGCAGTTGGGTGACGCGGCTAACTTTGGGTTTCTTTGCGCATATGCTTGAAGCATGCTACCATAGGGGAAGGGTCAGAGACCTTCGAGCAGATGAAGAAGAAATTTTTGGACTTCATTAGGGCTAACCCACCGAACAGGTCTCAGCCCTCTCCCTTTTGCCGATCTTATGGAGTCTGGCTTTGACTTGGGATTCCTCGGAGAGGGATACACTATCATCCGGCCCGGGGTGCCTCCTCAACCTGCCCCGGATGCTCCGCAGACTGCTGTGGTTGCCGAGACCTCTTTCATTGCTCCGGGAACTGCCGATACCGCTGAAGCATCTCCTGAAGAGGGTCGTCAGGAGAGGGAGAATGAGATTGCCTTGTCTTATATTCAGAATCCTCCCGGCGACGATGCAGCAAATCTTGAGGTCCCGTCATCCGATGCCGCTGACATTGCTGCTCACACCACCGACTAGAGTTTTCATCTTACCTGCCTAATGTCTTCTCTATTTTAGACATCAGTTTTGCCTTTTGCTTTCCTGCTTTTTGTTGCACTTCCATTTTCTGTTTTTCTAGTTCGGAATGTTGTTTGAACTTCTTACTTCCTGCTGTACTCCTTTTTCTTCAATGAGAGATGTTTTTCTGATGTACTCGTTTTGTTTTGATGAACTCTAATGAAATGTCATTTTTGTCTAACCGTTATATATCGCCTTTCGCGTCTGTTGGGACTTTAATTCGTTTCGTTTCACCTCTTTCTGGGCACGAGACGAATAAGACACTTGCGTAAAAATTGGCCATCAGGAAGCGTTCACTTCGTCCTTGGGAGCGTATTCGCGTCCCTTTGGTGGACATGAAGCACTTTCCCGGTATTACCGGGTACATCCACTATGCTATCCTCCGGATCGTACGTAACGTCCTTCGGAGGGACCTCGGATGCACACTCAAGTCCCTATGTGTGTGGTCTTTCGGGGCTTCACGCTCGGTTCTTATTCGGGAGTAATTAGGCATTTTAACATTGTAATCTTTCAACCAAAGAAGAGCATTGGCATGCTTGTGCTCTTTCTGGTGCTGGACGTAAAGGCATCGTACAATGCCATTTTGTCTTTGCACGAAGAGCGTGCTTGACCAGTAGAGCCAGAGCTCTATCTGGAGCGCATTTCGGCCCTCTATATCCACTCATTAGTTAGGCGATTTCAATTAGACTGCGACCTTCTCAACAAAAGACCGTCTATAGCATTCATAATATGTTCTAAAAAATGTACATTTACATCCTTTATTGATAAAATTTCTTCAAGCGAGCAGCATTCCACGTGTATGAAGATGGTACCCCGTCTAGGTCTTCCAACTCGCAAGTCCCGTTCGACCAACTTTGTGAAACACGAAATAGTCCTTCCCAGCCTAGTCCAAAAGTTCCGGCGGAGTGGATATGATCTTCCGCAAGACTAGATCTCCTTCTTGGAAACTTCTGGCTTTGACTCGCAAATTGTAGTACCGGGTAGCGTATTGTTTGTATGCAGCATTACGTACCTCTGCCGCCGTCCGCTTTTCTTCGAGAAAATCTTTTTCGAATGCAACGGCTTCATTATTCTCTTTCTCATCGTACATACAAACCCGCCACGTTGGATTCTGCAATTCCACTGGTACCATTGCTTCAACGCCGTACGCCATCGGGAATGGAGTTTCGCCTGTGCTTGTTCTAAATGACGTGCGGTATGACCACAACACTTCTGGGAATTATTCTGATCAGCTTCCTTTCTTCTCTGTCATGCGAAGTTTCAACGTCCGCTTGATAATTTTGTTGATAGCTTCGACCTGGCTGTTGGACTGTGGGTGATACGGGGTTGAGTAATACTTTTTTATTCCCCAAGTATTACAGAACTCTCAAACTTTCTTTCCGTCAAATTGTGGTCCAGATAAAGTTGATCATTTTCTCCTGAGTAACCGTCACCAACGATTCGGCTTCAGCCCATTTGGTAAAGTAATCCATGACAACCACTGCGAACCTCACACTTCCCTTCCCGGGTGGGAATCGTCCGATGATGTCGATACCCCACTTAGCGAATGGCCAAGGACCATAAACAACTTTCATCTCTTGTGGAGGAATATGAATGTTGGGGGCGAACACTTGGCATTTGCGACACTTTTTCGCAAATGAAACGGTGTCTTCTTTCAGGGTAGGCCAGTAATACCCTTGCCTCATGGTCTTATGCGCCAGTGCTCGTCCTGCAACATGACTTCCACATATTCCCTCGTGGATTTCGTTGAGAATTTCTCATCCCTGCTTCCGTGAAATGCATTTTAGTAGGGGTGATGAAAATCCTCTCTTATACAAATGGCCGTCGATTATCACGTAACGTGCTGCCTGCTTGACTAACCGAACTGCCGCCCAAGGATCTTCGAGCCGTTCTCCCGCGGTCAGATACTTTCTCAGATCTGTTCTCCAGTCGTCATCTTCCTCGTCTATCTCCTGCCCCCATTCAATGTTTGATTTATCTGATAATCGAATGTTGAAGGATTGTCGAGCCGAGTAATGACGACTACTGTTATCTCCATTGCCCCCTGGCTGGATGCTAATCGGGCTAAAGTGTCTGCTTGAGTATTCTTAAGTCGAGGTATTTGTTCAATGTATGCTTGCTGAAACATTGATATTAGATGAGCCACTATCTTCTGGTATAAGATCATATGTTCGTCTTTGGCTTCGAATTCTCCTCGGACTTGAGAAACTATGAGTTGTGAGTCACCGAAGATCTATACTCTCTTAACCCCGATGGCTAATGCAAGTCTGAGTCCGGTAATCAACGCCTCGTACTCAGCTTCATTGTTGGTTGTCAGGAAATCAAATCTTATTGCTGATGTGAACACATGTCGGTCAGGGCTTATTAACACCACTCCTGCTCCCGACGCCAAGTTGGTAGACGAACCATCTACATACAGGTGCCACGGATGTTCAAGATCCCTTGTCAGTTAAGATGGATAGGTTAACTCTACAATGAAGTAGGCCAGAGCTTGTCCCTTGATCGCCGTCCTTATTGCATACGTGATGCTAAATTGGCTGATTTCCAATGACCATTTTAGCAATCTTCCCGCAGTATCAGGGTGATATAGAATCTGCCGTAGTGGGAACGTCGTGAGTACTTCTACCTGGTGATCGTAGAAGTACGGCCGCAACTTGTGTGTGCTCATGACCAATGCATATGCCAGTTTCTCCGCAACGGAAGCATTTATGTGGCTTTTAGGTGCGATTTCACTAGCAATCGATCAAGAACAGTTTAATGGAACTGCAAAGTGCTTGATTACGTGAAGATTTCGGCAGAGCTTCGCTGAGGCTAAGAAAACTTGTATTAAAATGAAAATGGGGGCCTATTTACAGGCATTTCTACAAGCAGGTGGTGGCATACACTTTGCCACGCTTCTTCTAAAGCTTATAAGTGTCCCTAACAGCTTAAACAAGATAATTACAACGGAAAATTGAGTAAAAATGATGAAAATGGGGTCTTGGTGATCTTTTCAAAACAGGCGAGCAACACTTCATTCCTGGCGACCAGCTCCTTGGGCGAGCAGGTGAGCTGCTCGCCCATTATGAGAATTATAAGACCTGCTCGCCTATTATGGGCAAATAGGTGAGCAGGTGAGCTAGGCAGGTAGTTGGGCGAGCAGGTGAGCTACTCGCCCATTCCTCTCTGGCACTGCTGCTCGGCCATTTTTTGCTTATTCGATGATTCTTCTTTTCTTGCATCAATCTTCTTTAATTTTGCCCATAATCATCATGTTTGATTAGTTGTTTTGGGACACGTCATTCGTTATTCCGTTGATTACCTCCTTAATCATCTAGATTAGATTATTTCATCAACAGTTGCCCCCTAGCTTGATGTTTGTTTAAATCTTCAAGAGAAAAACAATTATCGAGTTATTTGAGTCATCTGTGAAATTTCCTTGTGATATGGAAGTAATCAAGGATTCTTCGTAACCTGCAAACATTTGGGATATGGATATAATGAAAGACCCCGTGGCCTCATTAAAAACCTAGTCGTAAACCACCCTTGTAGATAAACCGGTCGTAGAAAAAAAGAGATACCAGGGTGTACCCTCACATATCCATGCCCAAATGATGTAAAACACTAAAAATTTGGTTAGTGTACACTTGGATTGTCAAGATTGGTAAGCAGCTTCTTGAGCTCCCAATTCTGGGCGAGCAGCTCGTTCACCTCCAAGCTCAGCTGCTCGCCTTCATTCTTGAACGGCTCGATCACGTTCCTGGGACTCCGTCCTGATCACCAAGCTCCCCGTGCCCCTGTTTTGTGCCAAGTTCGAGTAATCCCACAGGTCTTGTATTGGGGACTCAACCATGGGCCTTTTTTCTGGGTTACGCGGCGATGAACCACCGGGTGACGGCGGCGAAACCATTTTTTCCGGCTAGGTGAGCTCCCAAAATCAGAAATCCAACACCCAACCGATCAAAGACAAGAAACAATATCAAATCTTAACAAACTAAACCCAAAACCTAAATTTCCGGTGAAGAACGATCCCATAGACGACGGTTTCCAACGATGCCAATGAGAATTCGCAAAATTAATCTTCAATCTAACTGAAGAACAAGAAAAGAACAAGAAGACACACACGGATATGCTACCTTTTTACTGAAAACTGGAGGTGACGGACACGAACGGAAATCTTGGAGACGAAGGTTGCTGAAATTCGCTCGAGAGTCGAAGAAAACGAAAGAAAGTGAAGAGGGTTTAAGTTTGAGTATTTATAGAAAACGAAGAGTCCCCTATTTGTAATTATTCGGGGACCAAATCGCAAACTTTTGAATAAAAAGGAAAGTGGCGCGCGAATTAATGGGGAGATGTTTCGTATTCCGCGTCTGGAATCTCGCCAAAATAGGCGAGCAGCTCACCTGCTCGCCGTACGTGCTGTTCGCCACCTCCAGGCGACGTTGGCAATCTTTCGTCCACACAAAATTATCCTTCTTCTTTTTCATGGCTTCAAAGAATGGCCGACATTTATCTCCAGAACGCGAGATAAAATGGTTCAACGCAACTAAACATCCTGGAAGACGTTGGACTTTCGAACCGAATCAGGAGGCTTCATATCAATTATGGCTTTGACTTTGGTTGGATTCACCTCAATTCCGCGTTGACTGACCAGATGTCCCAGGAACTTTCCCGAATGAATTCCGAAACTGCTTTTCTTCGGGTTAAGTTTCATATTATAGGTGCAGAGTATTTGGAACGTCTGGAAGAGGTGTTCAAGATGGTCTTCCTTGTGCAAGCTTTTCACAACAATATCGTCCACGTAGACTTCGATTGAGCGGTCGATATGTTCGTCAAACATCTTGTTTACCAATCTCTGGTAGGTGGATCCAGCGTTGATCAAACCAAATGGCATCATATCCCAACAATAGAGATTTTTGTTGGTATAGAATGCGGTATGCTCCCGATCGTCAGGATGTAGTGCAATCTGATGATATCCTGCAAAGGCATCCATGAAGGTCATGAGCTCGTGCCCTGCAGTATTATCAACTAGATGATCGATGTGGGGAAGTGGAAAGTTATCCTTCGGGCAGGCGTCATTCAGATCCGTGAAGTCGATACAGAGTCTCCATGTGCCGTTGGGTTTACGAACAAGGACAGGATTAGCAACCCATTGAGGGCACAAGGCTTCGTGTATCAACTTATTGTCCAGCAACTTCTTGACCTCTGTTGTTAGTGCTTCGTACTTCTCGGGTCCAAACTTTTGTCTTTTTTAGCGAATCGGTTTACGTGCTGGATCGATATTGAGACAATGACAGACATGTTCTGTCGGAATGTCTGTCATGTCTGAATGTGTCCATACGAAAACGTCCAGATTACTTTTCAAGAAAGTAATCATCCTCGTTCTGAATGGCTCGGGCAGTTCAGATCCGATGAAGAGTTCAAGATCTTCTTTGTCTGGATAAGCTTGGATAGATGTTAACTCTTCCATCGCTGTGGCACGTTTTCGCTTCTCTTTCCACCTCGAATCTAAAATAGGTCCGTCCATGTTTAGTTCATCTTCAATCTCCATCAGTTCACTTTCGAATCTAGGTTCGAAATCTTGGATGAGTAGGTATCCATCTGGGTGTACGCCTCTGAGATGCCCTTCAGGCTCTAATTCCCCTAGAGCTCGTATCTCAACAGACAGACGTATAGTTCCTAGGGGAATAGTGAGAGCGTCTCCGAATCCTATAATCTTGTGATTACAATTTTCAATGTAGGATTCGTAGTCCCCTATCTGGTCTAGAGTGCTCTTGAACAGGATATTCGTATAAGCTCCAGTGTCGACCAGTAGTCTGTGAACTCGTGCATTCATGATGTTCGCGCTAATGACCATGGAATCATTGTGTGGGGTTATGATCCCTTCTAAGTCTTTCTGTGAAAAAGTTAGCTCTGCAGTGGGCTTCCTGGAGGGTCCCACATCAGTTTCTTTAATCTAGTCAATGGCACGCAACTCTGCTTTCTTCTGCCTCTTCGACGGTGGTGGCCTTCCATCTGTACAACCTCCAGCTCGGCCAACCTCAGGTTCTAAAACAAAAACATCCCGCACTGGACCTGGCGGGAGGAGTAGGGCTTGCTGTTCTTGCCGGCGTTTCAGTCCGGCTCCTTCTTCGTTCTTGTTCTCATTCTCATTCTCGTTATCTTCTTCATTCGCCCTCCGATCGGGCACACACGGTCTTTTTTCAGGGGTTCATTTTACAAACTCTGACAACTTACCATCCTCATAAAACCTCCACAACTGTCTCAAGAGATCCTGACATTCACTTGTGAAATGTCCCATTGCCTGATGATAGGCGCAGTATTTGTTCCTGTTTGTTCTCCATGGATCCACCTTGAGCTTTCTTGCTGGTGGTAGTTCTCCAGTTCTCTTGACCGCATTAAAAAGCTGGTCAATGGACACTGTCATAACTTGGTTCAGTCTTTCCACCAACTCGGTTCCCTCGAATGATTTCAAATTCCTGGGGGTTCGGTATCTTCCCTCACTTCCCTTGACTGGGGCTGTCGCCTTTGGTGCTTCTTTAACTTCTCACATGGACTTCTTTAGTGCTTCTTGCATGGCCACATATATCCCGGCCTTGTTCCGAAACTCCACATAAGTTGTCGGACATGCAAGCTGCATTTCTTTCCACAAATCTGATCCTTTCTTCAAACCCGCCATTGCGGTAATCACCTTGGTATCTTCGCTGACTGGCTCTCCCTCTAACAAAATCTTATCGAACCATTCGAGGAATTGCTGATCAGATTCCTCCGGTTCCTGGGCAAGATTCGCGAGTCGATGCTTCTGGGTGAAATAGGACGCCGCTCCAGAAAAATGTAATAAAAACTCTCGGCTCAATTGCATGAAAGATGTAATCGATGCAGGTGGCATTGCAGTAAACCAACGGTGTGCATGATCTCCAAGTGTAAGAGGAAAGTTCCTACACTGGGTCGCATCAGACGCTCCCATAGAAATCATGTAATCTGTAAACTTGGACACGTTCACCTTCAGGTCTGACGTTCCTTTATACAGATTAGAGGCCGGGAACTGAATCTTCGGCTTAACTGGTGCCAAAAGTATTGCTGCTGACATGGGTAAAACTGGGATCTGTATCACTAGGCTACCTTCCGGGCATAATGAGACTTTGACCTGAAGGTCTTCGATGGCCTTTTTCATTGATTGTAAGATTTCATCTGAGACCTCTACACCTCGATGGGGTGACCGTTCCTCTCGCTCTGGGCGAGGGGAGCCAGACACCTGGTCACTCGGGTGTGACCTCGCTGGAATCATACTTCCCTTTTGTATGCCTTCAGGGCTGAGCCTCTCTGCCGCCGGCCAACGTAGTCTTTCTCGGACTGTATGCTGCCTTCCTTGATCTACCTCTGGTACTCTGCTGGGTCTCCCTTGGTCTACTTCTGGTACTCTGCTGGGGGTCGGTAGGTTGACAAGGGTTGGCCATGCGACCCATACTCTCGCCACTCCACGGGTCTGCTTTGTGGCGTTCCATGACTAGACTCATCCATCATGCTGCGTGCTCTCGCCCCTTGCGGGGCTAACTGGTCTGCCATCTTTGGCCCCAATCGATCAGTCACTTTTTGCTTTCCTCGTTCCTCACGCCTTCTTCTCTGTTCGCTGTCAGCCTCGGTCTCTGGCAGGTGCCGATCGACCCGTTGAAGAATGAGCCTTTGATCAGGCTGAGTACCAGAGGGACCGGCTGCACCTTGCTGCTGTTCTTTCAACACTCTACAGAAAGTTATCACACGTGAGATGTCTTTAGGGTTCTGCAAGAATGGGAGAAGTTAAGATAGCCCTTGCATATAGTTTTGTCCCACATGAGCTGCCGGAACTCCAGTTGGTTCGGCTTGTTATCGATTTCCTACAACACCCTGAATTATCGTTGAGTGCTCGGGTGCTGGGGTCCTCTGATTCGACTGATCATTGTTCCTCCCATGAGATGCCATCCTTGGTTGTGAAACTTCCCTCGATATTTTACGTAATGTCAGCTCCTTTCCACAAAGCAGGTTAAGCTGTTGTGCTGTTAAATAAACAAATGGGCGAACAGCTGAAAACAGGCGACCAACAGTTATGGCGAACAACTGAGCTGGTGGTCAAACAGGCGACCAGGTGTGCAAGTAGGGGACCAGGTGTGCAAACAGGCGACCAGCTATGCAAACAGGCGACCAGATGTGCAAACATGAGACTAGGTGTGTTTTCTTCAAGCCTTCAAGCGAACAACTTGTGCTCCTTCAAACCTTCAAGCGAGCAGGTTTTGTTACTTCAAGTATTCAAGCGAGCAGCTTGTGTTTCTTCAGGCGAGCAGGTGGATAATCTTCATCCAGAATCCAAATTTTGAAGTTTCCAATCCTGTACCCACAAAATCCAGCAACCGGAGGTTCGAACCCTCCTTCTAGCGCCAAATTGTTAATGAAATCTCCGCAACGGAAGCATTTATGTGGCTTTTAGGTGAGATTTCACTAACAATCGATTAAGAACAATTTAATGGAACTGCAAAGTGCTTGATTACGTGAAGATTTCGGTAGAGCTTGGCTGAGGTTAAGAAAACTTGTATTAAAATGAAAATGGGGGCCTATTTATAGGCATTTCTACAAGCAGGTGGTGGCATACACTTTGCCACGCTTCTTCTGAAGCTTACATGTGTCCCTAACCGCTTAAACAAGATAATTACAACGGAAAATTGAGTAAAAATGATGAAAATGGGGTCTTGGTGATCTTCTACAAAATAGGCGAGCAACACTTCATTCCTGGCGACCAGCACCTTGGGCGAGCAGGTGAGTTGCTCGCCCATTATGAGAATTATAAGACCTACTCGCCTATTATGGGCAAATAGGCGAGCAGGTGAGCTAGGCAGGTAGTTGGGCGAGCAGGTGAGTTGCTCCCCTATTCCTCTCTGGCACTGTTGCTCGGCCATTTCTTGCTTGTTCGACGATTCTTCTTTTCTTGCATCGATCTTCTTTAATTTTGCCCATAATCATCATGTTTGATTAGTTGTTTTGGGACACGTCATTCGTTATTCCGCTGATTACCTCCTTAATCATCTGGATTAAAATATTTCATCAACAAGGAGCTGGCCAGCATGAAGACTGAGAAGCTAGCCAACATGGAGAAGCTAGCCCTTACGAAGGAAAGCTAGCCCAGATGAAGGGAAGCTAGCCCAGACGAAGGGAAGCTCGCCCAGACAAAGGGACATCTGGGAAGCTAGCCTAGACGAAGAAAAGCTAGACCAGACATAGAGGAGCAAGCCCAGACGAAGGGAAGCTAGCCCAGACGAAGAGAAGCTCACCAAGTAGCTCGTCCATACCAAGCCGTAGTCCATCTCTATATTACACCAAAAACTACACAAGGCAATAAAGCTCGCCTAGAAGCTCGCTTAGAACCAGCGTACGGACATTAGTCATGTAGGTAGCAAGTAACGATGTAGTAGGACAAAGCTTGTAAAGGTAGCATGGTGGGGAACCAAGACAAGTGTGGAGGACACTTGTCAACACTAAGGCCAAATAGGCCCACAAGGTACCACCACACACATACACACCTATAAATACGTCTCTCTTGTATCATTCTCGGGGGAAGTTTATCAGATAATACACAATCATTTTCTCTCTCTAAGCTCCCACTTTCTCTCTCTATATTATCCACTCAAGAACAAATATTTCTTAGATTATTGTTTGGTAGAATTACATGTTATAAACAACCATTTAATCACACCATTACGAAATTCTATCAACAATTTGGCGCTAGAAGGAGGGTCGGCTTCCCAAACCTTCGAAATTGTTGTCCTTTCGTAAAAAGATAAGTTTTCTTGTTGTCCTTTCGTAAAAATCAAAGGGGAAGGATGTTTAATTTATACAAATTTATTTATGCCTTCGACAGAAGAATCAAATTCATAGATTTTTATTTTGATTATCAAAGCAAAATGAAATAATTTGTATTTCAATTCATACACAAAAAGAAGTTCATACATATATTCATATAATTCAATTTTCTGTAGAAGTTTCAGAGAAAGAAATTGGTAGCCCATTAAAAGCTACCATCACTCGATGAAGAAGACGTGACCTTCTGAAGAAGGACAGTAAGCGGTCAAAAGGAATAAACTTGGAAACAGCAAGGGATAGATGCCCACTCCTAGCGAAATTGGTTGCGCATCGAAGACTTATTTACAACAACAGAATTGTTCACTGGAATCATGATTATCTACGCCCAGATACACACCTCCCGATGAGGTCTCGTCATCATGAATTGGCAGCAAGTGTGGCCACCCATATCGTCCAATGCCTGCTATTTGCTTGAAAGAAATGAAATAGACTCAGTCAAAGGCGGTTTCATGATAATACTTATCCTTGTAGAAGAAACTGTTCGCTGCTCAATAATGATAGCTCGTAACGAAGCAGTTCGTGTGCCCCAACTGCTCGCTGAAGGAGATGTTCACCCATAGTGAGCTGCTCGCTAAAGGGATATGCTCGCCAATTGCGAGAAGTTCGCAAAATGGGCTGTTCGCCCAGAATTCAGAGGGGGCTGCTCGCCCACAATTATTCGACCTTATAACTGCTCAAATTGATGAATGTTGTTTGCCAATCTGGCCGGCTACCATTGTTATTCGCCGACCAAGCCTGTTCGCCCAAAATCCGAAAGAGGTAGGTCGCTCAATGAGAGCTATTCGCCGAGGATCACACGCCTAGATGCTCGCACGCGGAAGCTATTTGCGTACTGGGGTTGTTCACCTCAGAAAGCTCCTCGCCGCTGTTGCAATCCCTATTTTTCGCACATGAGGCGTGGACACCATCTGCGAGCTATTCACTCGTCACATGGTTGATTATGCACCCTATAGGTGGTCACGTATCACGGAGATGGTTGCGCGAATAACTCAGGGAAAATTCCCAGGGTTGTTTGCGCCTAAATAAAATCGGCAACGTGATGTTCGCAGAACAATTGGATGCTCGCCACTGAGGGCTGTTCACCACAATGAGTTGGTCGCCAAATTATTAAGGTTGTTCACCACGAGGAATTGGTCTCCTGAAGATGTTCGCCTATGAAGTTGTTTGCCCATCACCTGTTCGCCCATATGGAGTGTTCGCCAACAATGCAATCTGGTAGTCGGTATAGCTGTTCGCGGTGTTGTGGTGTCCAGTTGTTCGCCTACGAGATGTTCGTTATGAGAAGCGCTCGCTACCAGGAGAAGCTCGCCACGCTTGCTGCTCGTCGAGTGAGCTCCTTGCCATCGAAGGTTGATCGCCGAATTGGAGTCATACAAAAAGAGGAATTGACCAATTCAAACCAGTTACTGAAGAAAAGTTGGGGATTGGCATCAACTGCGGAAAGAAAAGGGAGAAGTTATTAAAGAAACTAAAATGGGCAGGCTTTGGGCCTTTACAAAATTATGTCCAATATGGACATTATTGAGGCCCAACAAATTTGTTAGATTCTTCATTGAGAATAACCGCATCTGTTGAATGTTAAAATTTATATTCTTTTGGAATGCATAGGCTCATGCCAACAGCCCTGTTGATGGGCGAGCTACTCGAGGCAAATTAGAGAATCGAGATATCACCTAGGAGGTCGCCCGCAAGCTCACCAGAGTGCCAAGCGTACCTCCGGGCACTAAGGCGTTGGAGCTTGCCTGAGTGTTCATCTCTGAGCTCGCCCAGGTGCTCATCTCTGAGCTCGCCCAGGTGCTCATCTCTGAGCTCGCCCGAGTGATCATCTCTGAGTTCGCCCATGAGCTCGCATGATAGTCTGTAGGACCCCGATGGTGCGCTCTTTTTCCCTCCGTCCGGTTTATCCACAATGGTGGTTTACAGCGAGGTTTTTAATGAGGCCATCTAGTCTGAGGCATAGTAGTAGGACGAGGCACAACACAGGGAGCAGTGCAAGGGACCAGGACGAGGGTTACAGACCCTCGTCAACACCGGAAGTCATATAGGCTCGTAAGGTGCCGTCTCACACTGGCACACCTATATATAAGACCTCTCTTGTACTATTTAGACAACTCTCTCACAATTAATACAATCCCTACTGCAATATTTCTCTCTCTAAACTCTCTCCCTCCCCAAGAACACAAAATTACAAGATTATTGTTTGGTAGAATTAATCCGTTGTAAAGCCACATAAACAAACATCGATTAGCAAATTTTATCAACAATTTGGCGCTAGAAGAAGGGTCGCGGGTCTGAAAAATTAAAAATTTTCAAGAATAAAAATTAGGGTTTGTTGAAGATTTGAAGATTTGAAGGTGTTCTTGATAAAACTCAAGAACACTTGAAGATACACATACATCTTCATCCCTTGAATGAAGAACCCAGATTTCCGGACAGAAACCTGAATTTTTGGATTTTACGGAATCTACCCGGGATAAGTTTTCAAACGAGCACGTGTACTCGAATAAACTGAATTTCAAATAATTCATCACACGCGAGGCTAGATGAAAACTTGCACAGCTCCACCTAAGCTGGACAATCACTACTCTGGCGACCTCCCTCCACCTCGGCGACCTTCAGCAAGTTACCCCCTCCAAAATCCAAAAATGGCTAACACTCGAGCTGCCAAAGGACAGGCCTCCGCAGCTGCCGGAAGGTCAAAAGGGGGTGACCAAAACCAGGCCGAGGTGGAGATCTCACGCCAGGTGGTGGAGCCCTCACAGCCACCTCCCCAGAAGAGCACCGCAGCTTCGCGACCTCCGCGAGTTGCGATGACCCAAGAAGACTTGGCCTCCGCCCTGAGGGACCTGATCAGCAACCCCGACGAGCTCCAACGCACCATTGCGACCTTACAGAGGTTGCAGTAGAGGCAGCAGGACGAGCTCGCCCTGGTACCCAGGCCAGCTCCAGCTGTCGAGGCCCGAGAGCAGACCAGGCCCACCTAGGGTACCAAGATCAGGGGGGATTACAGCGCCCTCCCCACCGAGTAGGAGGCGAGTTCAGCACAAGCTCGCCAGCGTAGGGAGAGGACCGGTAAGGCCAAAATGGTGGAGGAGGATCCCGCTCCTTACACCTGAAGGGAGTCAGCCTACACCGGGGCATCTGGCACCCACCAATCACAGAGGAGGGAAGTCCTCCAAGGCCGCCTGGGCCCGAGATACGAGGAGAATGAGCAGACGGTGGCCCCAGCTGCGTCTCACGGGGACTCCGACCAGCAATCGAGCAAGTCCGCCCACGAATGGTTGAGGAGGCCAGCCACTGACCGGCTAGGCCACAATGGCGGACTTCAATTCCAGCCCGCCGCTGAGAGGTCACCCCACAGTGAGGCACCTCGGGGACGTGCGTCCGCAAGACGCACGACCTTTGAGCAACCTCCACCGGAGGTGACCCGTGATGACGAGCAGACCTCACTGAGAAAGGTCGTCGAAATGCTACAAGCTCAAGTAGCAGCCAAGTCTGGCGGACCTGACGCCACGACTCTCCCCACATCTCCATTGGCACCTGCCATCCTTCGCGCACCGGTCCAGAAGAAAATCTAGTTCCTGGTGATGTCCGCGTACGAGGGCGAATCTGACCCGAAAGTCCACCTGGCCAAGTACGTGGACTTCATGATTTCGGTTGGCACCACCGACTCCACCCAGTGCCGGAACTTCCCGCTGACCCTGGGGGACCGAGCTCACCACTGGTTCTCTTCACTCGCCCCGGGGTCAATCTGCTCATTTGGCCAACTCTCGCGGGAGTTCCTGGCCCACTTCTCTGGGTTCGGATCCTACCTTACCCAGAAGCACCGACTCGCCAACATCCATCAGGGCGAGAACGAGACTGACCAGCAGTACCTGGAAAGGTTCGATAAAATCCTGCTAGAAGGCAAGCCGGTGAGCGAGGACACTAAGGTCGTCGCGGCGATGACCGGACTCAAGAGGGGCACCGACCTCTGGAAGGAGATGCACCTCGCATGTCCCAACACTTACACCGAATTCCATCACAAGGCGGGGGTGTTCGCGGCCATGCAGGAAGCACTGCTCAAAGATGTTGGTGCCCACGAAGAAAGGAAGCCCTACGGGAAGAAGTCCGGGGGCACCTACAAAGCTCCCCGGAACTTAAAGGCCTTTGGTGAGGGAGACGAGCTCAAAGAAAAGCCCAATCAGGTCCTCACTGTCTCCGTTGACCACGTCTTCACTGCCGTCAAAGACAAGGCCATGCTGGAAGAGCCAAGTCGGATCCGCCAGGACCGCACGAAGCTCAACCCAACAAATTTTGTGCCTACCATCAGGCCATCGGCCACTTCACCAGCGAATGCCGAGACCTCCTCAAACAACTCTAGAAATTTTACGAGGACGGGAAGCTGGCCGAGTTCATGAAGAAGGCCCCAGCTAAGAGGCCAAGGTTCAAGAGGAGGGCTACCTCCGATGATGAAGAAGAGGAAGCAGACCAACCTGGTCCCCACAACAGAAGGAGGGCACCTCCCCAGCCTCAGCAAAACTTGGAGCCCACCCGAGAGCTCCTAGTTCTCGAGGAGAAAATCGGAGCTGCCGAAGGTCTCCTGGACGGGGGGATCTCCATATCCAAGAGAAAGAGGAAGGCCTAAATCCGGGCCATAAACCAAGTCCAGGAAGGCAGCTCCGGCCCCAGGTCCGTCTCACAGCTTACTGATGAGCTGACATTTTCCTCAACGGACCTGGAGGGGGTACTGATGCCCCATAACGACTCGTTGGTGATAACCGCCAACATCATGAACGTCCGAGTTCACAGGCTACTTGTGGACACCGGCGCATTCACCAACATTCTCTTCAAATCCACCTTAGATGCCTTAGGTGATTTTGAGTCGTATCTGGAACCTAGCAATGCTAGGATAGTGGGGTTCGGAGAAGCTGTAACCGTCCCCCTAGGTAGTGTCAGGTTGAGCGTCCAGCTTGTATCGGCTGAGGATCCCGAAAGGAGACTGACTAGGCTCATAGATTTCCTAGTTGTCGACCAGCAGTCCTCCTACAACGGGTTCCTTGGCCGCCCGTTTATTAATGAATTCAAAGTGGCGTGTTCGACCTACTACTACTGTTTAAAATTCCCAACTCCAAAAGGTGCCAGAACTATAAAAGGTGACCAGAAAAAGGCCCGAGAGTGTTTACTCCAAATTAAAGACGACGGGGTCAAGAAGTCTGTTACACAGGTCCACATCCTCGAAGAGGACGTACAGATTCCTACAGACGAGCCAAACATCCTGGGCGTCATCTCGATCGAAACTGAGATGATGGAGGTAGGCGATTTGTCAGAAATCAACCGAGGCACTGGACCTGTGCAAGATACACAACCGACACCAATGGAGAGCTCGAATGAAAACCAAGTGCTGAGACCTGCGCAGGGGTCAGTACCTGCGCAGGATCAGCAACCTGCTCCCATGGAGGTGGTTGATGAAGCCCAAGACGGGGGACCTGCGGGAGGTCAAGAACCAACACCAATGGACGTTGACCCAACTCCCCAAGTCACCGCACCATCCCAAGTTGACAAGCCACTGGAGGTCCTCACAGCTGGTGAGCCCTCCCAAGCTGAAAGCCAACCCGATGACCTCGAACCGCGCATAGGTCACGAGCCTATGCAGATGTCACAAGAGGAGTGGGATGAGTTCATAAGCGACCCGAGGTGGAAAAGTCAAAAGAGAAAAGCCATCCCCATGGAAGAATTGACGGCACTCCCGGTGGACCCGGAAAGAGACTTAGAACTTTTCATCGGTTCTGAGTTACCTGAACTGTACCGGTCGAGGATGGAGCTGTTCTTAATGACCAACCTGGACGTGTTTACCTGGTCCCACGAAGATAAGACGGGGATCCCGTTGGAACATGCTTGCCACAGACTTAACATAGATCCGACGAGGAGACCCGTACGCCAAAAGTGGAGGAAGTATGGACCAGACAAGTACACAGCTCTAACTGTTGAGGTGGAGAAGTTGTTAGACAACAAGCTTATCAAGGAAGCTTTGTGTCCGTAGTGGGTCGCAAACCCCGTCCTGGTGAAGAAACACAATGGGACGTGGAGACTCTGCATTGACTTCACGGACCTGAATAAAGCATGCCCGAAAGACAACTTCCCACTACCTCACATCGACCAGCTGGTGGATAGCACGGCAGGCCACGAGATGATGACATTCATGGATGCCTTTGAGGGCTATCACCAGATAGCTCTACACCCAGATGAACAGGAACATACGACGTTCTACACCAATAAGAACATGTATTGCTGGGAAAGGATGTCGTTCGGACTCATCAACGCCGGAGCCACCTACCAAAGATTGGTGAACAAAATGTTTGACCAACACATTGGCGAATCCATGGAGGTGTACGTGGATGACATAGTTGTCAAGAGTCTGAGAAAGGAGGACCACCTGGACCACCTAAAATAGACCTTCGACATACTGTGCCACTACAACATGAAGTTAAACCCCAAAAAGACCAGCTTCGGCGTACACTCCGGAAAGTTCCTGGGGCACCTAGTTAGCCAGCGTGGAATTGAGGTCAACCCAACACAGGTTCAATGCATAATCGAGATGGGTATACCTGATTCCGTCCAAAAAATTCAAAGGCTGACTGGATGCATGGCAGCCCTGAACAGATTCATCTTCAGGTCCGGTGACCGAAATCATCCGTTCTTCGAGGCAATTAAGGCAAACATATGGAGGTACAAAGAGGCGGCCAAAGCCAACAAGCTCCACCTAAAAAACCACTTCGTTTGGACAAGTGAATGCCAACGAGCCTTCGTAGATATCAAAACATACCTAGCGGATACACAGGTCCTATCAAAGCCGATACCTGGAGAGAAGCTGTATCTATACCTAGCCGCGTCGGAGGTGGCCATCAGCTCCGTCCTGGTCCGAGAAGAGGCGAAAGCACACCTACCAGTGTACTACGTGAGCCAAGTCCTACACGAAGTTGAGTTGCGATACACCCCAACAGAGAAGCTGGCTTATGCACTGGTGATGAGTGTTAGAAAATTAAGGTCATACTTCTTTGACCACCCGGTAGAGGTGCTGACAACGTTCCCACTACGCCAAATACTACAGCGCCCAGATACCGCCGGACGCCTGCTGAAATGGTCACTAGAGATCAGCCAATACGGTATAACCTACGCACCCCGAACAGCGATCAAGGGACAAGCACTTGCCGACTTCATCGTCGAGCTAACTTTCCCACAAGATCCGACGAGGGGGCGTATAGCTCCGTGGCATCTCTACGTAGATGGATCATCAACCAGCATAGCAGCAGGCGCCGGTGTGGTCCTGATCAGCCCAGACAGACAAGTCTTCACCTCTGCAATTCGGTTCGACTTTCGAGCAACCAACAACGAGGCGGAGTATGAAGCGTTGATAGCGGGACTTAGGCTATCATTAGCTGTGGGGGCAACCAATCTTCAAGTTTTCGGAGATTCCCAGCTAATAATATCCCAAGTCCGGGGGGAATATGAGGCAAAAGACCAGCAGATGATGACCTACCAGAAGATAGCCGCGCATCTGATATCGATGTTTACGCAGGTTTACATCAATCAGATACCGTGGCTAGAAAACACACAAGCAGATGCTCTAGCCCGGCTAGCTACTAACAACGGCGAAGCCGAATTCACGGAGGTTGTGATCACCACACTGAAAAACCACTCGACGTCTGATTACAAGGTAAATCAAACTTCGAGTGGGGGGCAGGAGGATAGCGAGGATGGTGAAGATTGGTGCACTCCAATCCAAAAATATTTGACAGACGGAACAACCCCCGTAGACACCTGGGAAGCTAGCCGGCTAGTAAAGCAAGCTGCCAGATATACATTGTTGGATGGCCAACTCTACAAACGTGGATTCTCTCTACCCCTACTCAAATGTCTAACTAGGAAGCAGGGGTCCAAAGTGTTAGAAGAAATTCACGAAGGGATTTGTGGGAGTCACGCTGGGGGGCAAGCATTGGCATAAAAGACGATCAGGCAGGGCTACTACTGGCCCACTCTTCGCAAAGATGCCATCAGCTTCGCTCGAAGGTGGAGAAAGTGCCAACTTTTCGCACCTAACATCCACTCCCCAGCCAACCAGCTGAAGTCGGTGTTCAGCCCATGACCTTTCACGAAATGGGGAATCGACTTGATCGACCCATTTCCACCTGGTAGAGGCGGTGTAAAGTTTGCTGTTGTAGCAGTAGACTACTACACTAAGTGGGCTGAGGCCGAAGCTCTCACAACTATAACCCAAGAAAGGATGATCGGCTTCATTTGGAAAAACCTGATCTGCAGATTTTGGCTCCCGCAGTCGGTCATCACTGATAACGAAAGGCAATTCGACGGACAGAAGTTGAGGGACTTCTGCAGTTCATGGAACATCAAGAAGCACTACTCAACTCCATATCATCCCCAGTCGAACGGCCAGGTCGAGGCTGTGAACAAGATTCTGAAACACATATTGAAGCTCCGCCTCGAGGAAAAAAAAGGGAGCTGGGCAGACGAACTCCCGGAGATCCTATGGTCTTATAGAACTTCCTATAGGGCCAGCACCGGGGAGACCTCATTTGCCCTAGCCTTCAGGACTGAAGCCGTAGTCCCAGTTGAGGTCCAGAACAAGACTTGGAAGGTGGTGGGGTATGATGAAAAAAAGAATGATGAAGCCCTGGCGGTAGAGAAAGATCTAATCGAAGAGACCAGAGCTTCGTCAGAAATGAAGAACGCCACCTACAAGCGTAGAGCTGAAAAGTATTACAACT
This sequence comes from Prunella vulgaris, assembly GCA_026898435.1. Lineage (NCBI taxonomy): Eukaryota > Viridiplantae > Streptophyta > Magnoliopsida > Lamiales > Lamiaceae > Prunella > Prunella vulgaris. The sequence continues at coordinate 300,239 of JAPKLY010000443.1, read as the reverse complement.
CTCAGGTCCGAGACCGAAAATTCAAGGTCAGAGACCTGGTGTTAAAAAAGAAATTGATGACCCCACCAGGTGTATTCGGTTCAAACTGGGAAGGACCGTTCTGGGTCACCGCAGCCTGGCCAAACGGTACTTATGATCTAGAAGATGCAGAAGGTAAAGCTTCGTCATACACCTGGAGCGCGGCACATCTGAAAAAGTTCTACCAATAGACTAGAATCCTGTAATAGACTAGTCGAAGGTTTGCATCAGAAATGTCGATGTCAACCAATGTAAATTACGTTGCTATAAAAGTCGGAGAAATTCAGAAAAATTCCTAAGTGTTTGGACCTGTGCAGCTCTCCAACCAGGCGAGCTGCACCAGGTCGCCCACTGCTCCAGGGAGCTCGCCAAGCCCAGCTCGCCCGAGTACTCGAAAATCCGCAATGCACAAGGACCAAGGTCCCAAACGTTGTAATTAAATAGCTCGAAGGCAAAGGTCAAAGTGCCCAAGGTCGCGAAGGTACCCTTCTTAAAGGGTTGCTAAGCACCTACTGCCATAAGTTAGAAAAATTCGTGAAAAAGATGAAAAACGTCTAAGGCAAGGCTCATGAAACCCAATGGCCCAACGTGAATCAATCGAAGTGCAGTTCGCTACCCTAAGTGGTCTAAGACGAGCAATTCGCGGCCCTAAGTGGCGTAAGACGAAGAATACGCACTCTTAAAACAGAGGTACAACTCGTAGTCGTAAGTGACGTAAAACGAACGATTCGCTTCCCAAAGTAGAATAAGACGAATAATCACGTACCAGAAAAATAAACAAGAGCGAGCTAATTAGAAAATTTTAACGTAAAAGCGCAAAGACATAAGGAAAAAGAGTTGGACAAAAAATGCTCGACTTATATTCAAAAGATACTTAAGGAATTTTCAAGTAAAAATGTACTTGAAAAAATCCTAAGTATGAGTAGCAGTGCTGGCCACAAAGGCCGACCAGCTGGCCATCTTTGAACTACAAAAAGCTCCTTCTGGGCGAGCTGCACGTGCCCGACGAGCTAAATCTACTTGAACAAAAAGTAAAAGCTACAAAAATGGAGCTCCTTCTGGGCGAGCTCCGCAACCCGGCGACCTACTAAAACTGAACTATGAAAGCAAGAAAAGCAGGCCTAGACCTCGGGATCGGCGACCTCTTGAACAGGGGTGACCTGGCTGATGGGAATGGCAAGCTCGACATCAGAAGTGATGTTCCCAGAGAGTCCGCTGGTGTCGAGCTCACTTATGTTGATCATCGCGTCCCCGCAGACCTCCTGCATCTGCTCCATCGTCGGCGGGACCTCGCCTCCAGCATCCCCCTCGGCATCCCCAGCCTCCTGGGCAAGGTCGGCAGTCAAGACCTGCTTCGTCTGGATAATGTTGAATTTTTTACGAGCAGCATCAAGATTGATCCCATAGCCCGCAAGGTCCCTGATGTTTAGATCCGTGCCGGGGGGGATCGTGGACTTCTCCAAGCAGTCCTCGAACTCGCTGACAAGGGCTTCCCACTCACTATCATTATTGATCCACGCCCATTGGAAGGAGCAGATAACTTCAGTAAAACATAGCACGTAGCTCTTGTCAGTGGCGACCACCTCGGCGAGCTCCAATGCCTCGGGCGTGAGGGCGGCATCAGAGCGACTCTTAAGCTCGTCGATCTCTAGGGCCTTGGCAGCGACCTCTTCCCACAACTTCTGACACTCCTCTGAATTTCCCCGGCTCTGATCCCGAATGAGCCCTACCTCAACCCGGGTCAGGGCGAGCTCCTCGTCCCGGGTAGCAAGTGTCCAGCGAGCTTCCTCGAGCTCGGCTTGTTGCTGACGGAGGTCGGCTTGAAGCTTCTCTGCCTTCTTGACGGCGAGCCGCTCCGCCTCCAGTGAGGCCTTCGCCTTGGTCTCTGCCCTCGCGAGCTCCTCGAGAGCCTTTTTCCACTCGTCACCCACCTTACGAGCTGGGCCGCCGCCATCGCTGCACAAGCATAGTGCATCGCCAACCTCGCCTTATCGGCGGGCTTTTGCCTTTCTATCATGGCGAGCTCCGAGGTGGAGAGGTACTTGGGAGCCTCAGTGAATACCCGGCGAGCTGACCCCTCTGGGAGATCTCTCGACGAGCTCAGAGCCTTGCACCGCTCAGCGGTGTGAAGAGATTCAGGTCGCAGCGGGAGCTCGGCGGGAGTATACCTGCACACGCTCAAATCAGTTAACACAAATCATGAAAGTCACAATGGCTTCCAACTTCAAAAGAGGTCGCCCACTTACCCGAACCTATCAGGGTTGAGCCCGAGAAGGGTATCATCCCGGATAGGGACCCCGTAGGGAGATGGCGGGGGCGCACTCTGAGGAGTTGGAGGCGCTTGTGAAGGTTGAGTAATTAGAGCTCGCCCTGACCCTGCTTGGGTTGATCCGGAGCCTCTTCGGCCGCTGTGCTCGACGGAGCCACCCTCAGTCCTAACTCACTTGGAGAGGCAAGTTTCTTCTTCACTCACTCGCGAGCCATCCCCTCGGTGGAGAGTTCGCTTCGTCTGGTGGGGTGGAGGGGGCTGGGTGCCCCATTCAGGATTTGAACCTCTACCCGCCCCTTTCTTTGGGCCGGCGACCTTCTCCTTTGGTGGGGGAGGCACCGAGGTCCTCTGAGAGCCAGAGCCCCCAGCCTTTTCAGCGGCCTTGGCGAGCTCCAGTTTCTTTGTCGCGTCCAAAACAGCCCCCGAGGGGATACCTTCCCTTCCCGGACGAGGTTTACCCATCCTCAGCTGCCGAGCTAAGAAGTGGTAGGCTTCAGGAACTTCAATGGGCGGGAGCTCGGCGGCGGGACCTACACCTGCATGATAAATGATATGTAAATCTGGCGATCTCAACGTATGAGGCAGCGAGCTGTGGGAACTTCAGAATGGAAAAGTTTAAAACCTTGAGCAGCGAGGTGGTGTGGCGAGGTGATGAGGCCGGCGAGCCTTCGACAGTGATGTTGGCACAAATGTTCGATCTCGCGATCTTTCTTTTCTCGCAAACAACACACTGTCCGCACGAACTCGAAGCCAATTGAAATCCCCGGCTTCCCACGGCTCGACCTGTGGCGCTTCAAACCTGCAAAAAGATAGATTAGGTCAGTAATCTAATCCGACGCACACACACTAAGGTATGCCACCTACAGCTCGCCTCCCTGTAAGTCTCGGGAGTAGGGATGCGCCCTCCACGACCATCAGAAGCCCGCCAATCTCCCCCAATAAAGAAGAACTGCTCCTTCCAGTCCCGAATTTTATTGGGGAGGTCGCCCAAGAATTTGCCCCCCGGGCGAGCTTGGAAAGAATAGTATCCTTTCCACTCCCTTACTTGCCGGATCACATTGAAGAGCTCGCTGATCTCCGCCGTACTTAGCCGATTTTCATAACCCTCGAGGCCGAAAATGGTCAGGGCTGCCAACAGGTTGCTCCATGCGTTCGGAGTGAGCTGTGTAATGGCTAGGCCCGTGTCCGCCAGAAACTGCCCGATGATGGGGTGAAGAGGCAGGGTGAGCCCGACTCTCAGTGTGTGATAGTTGATAGCTGTGAGCCCGGCAGGGGGGAAGTCGGCTCGCTCTTTCTCCTCAGCGGCATACATAAATATGTCCAACGGAATGCGGAACCGCCTCCGAATATCCGGGAGGGCAAACTCGCTGAAGATGCTCTCCACCCCGTTTACTTTGAGGTCGGATTTGCCAGCGGCCTTTCGGATCGGAGCTCGCCGGGGTAAGGGGAAGCTCGCCCCGTGGGCTCTCACATATTCATTCCAGTCGAAGTCATTCACGACCTCGGTGGGGATTTGATGTTCCGGAAGCTGGGGAAAGGGAAAGTCGATAAAACGGAGATATTCATAAGTGACCTCCGTCCCCGTATCCTCGCCGACCTCTTCATCGACCTCGCGGGCTAGCTCGCCAGCAATGTCACCGGCCCCAACCCCGGCAGCCTCCCCCTGGGTTTCGGTCTCGGCGACCTCTTCTTCATCCGGGGCCATGGCTCCCCCCGAAGCTCGCTTGGAGTAATCTCAGAGTTCGCGGATTGGGGACTGCTAGCCGAAATTGGTAGCCCGCTCGCCGGAGTCAGAACGAACAGACCCCAGGAGCTCGCCACTGTCCGGGAGAGTTTCAGAGCTCGCCCCAGAGCCCGAGGAGATGATCACATGTGCCGCTTGGGAGTTTGGACAGTCATCAGTCATTAGTTCTTTTCCCAAATCACGATTCGGAGGGGTGCGACTCGAGGAATTCTCAAACATGGTATAGGTGCCGCCGGAAAGTTTCGATTTTCAACAAAAAGAATTTGAAACAAGAAAGAAGAAAAAATCCGGATTTCTACCTTGAGGAATGCTCGGAGACACGTTGGGAGCGAAGAAACGATCGCCAGAAATGCGCTCTGAGAAGTGATGAAGCAAAGTGAAGAATATTCTTAATTTCGCCTATTTATAGACGTTGGGCGCGGGCTCGAATTTCCTGAAAGACCAGGGGCCTCTTTGCAAAGAATTTGAAAAGTTATTATTATGGGCGCGGGAAACGACACTTGTGGGGACGTGTGCGATGCCTCGAACTCCACCCACGTCGGCTCGAGAGATCGCCTTGCAGGAGCTCGCCCGAGAGTTCGCATGCCAGCTCACCCACACATGTCATGAGTCATGATGAAGGCGAGCTGGGGGGCAATTGTTGATGGGCGAGCTACTCGAGGCAAATTAGAGAATCGAGATATCACCTAGGAGGTCGCCCGCAAGCTCACCAGAGTGCCAAGCGTACCTCCGGGCACCAAGGCGTCGGAGCTCGTTCATCTCTGAGCTCGCCCAGGTGCTCATCTCTGAGCTCGCCCGAGTGATCATCTCTGAGTTCGCCCATGAGCTCGCATGATAGTCTGTAGGACCCCGATGGTGAGCTCTTTTTCCCTTCGTCCGGTTTATCCACAAGGGTGGTTTACGGCGAGGTTTTTAATGAGGCCCATCTAGTCTAAGGCATAGTAGTAGGACGAGGCACAACACAGGGAGCAGTGCAAAGGACCAGGACGAGGGTTACGGACCCTCGTCAACACCGGAAGCCATATAGGCTCGTAAGGTGCCGTCTCACACTGGCACACCTATATATAAGACATCTCTTGTACTATTCAAACAACTCTCTCACAATTAATACAATCCCTACTGCAATATTTCTCTCTCTAAACTCTCTCCCTCCCCAAGAACACAAAATTACAAGATTATTGTTTGGTAGAATTAATCCGTTGTAAAGCCACATAAATAAACATCGATTAGCAAATTCTATCAACAAGCCCCTTTAAAAAAATAATTAAAAAAAAAGGGGAAGAAAGAGGCGTGGATCTGGTTATTGATTGAAATCTTATATTTTGATTAATTCCACAGGCACTGCACGCGTCCATGATGATTGGAGGTGGTTGATCAAAGTGGTTGGCGAAGGACTAATTCAAACAAGCTGATTGCCTATGAAAGAAAAATAAAAGAAAACCCACATCTGGTATTTATTGTTCCAATATTTAAGGCCCATTACCATTACATGTTTCTTTGGGCTA
>JAPKLY010000443.1:251253-294693 GCA_026898435.1 Prunella vulgaris | reverse complement strand
GGAGGACACTTGTCAACACTAAGGCCAAATAGGCCCACAAGGTACCACCACACACATGCACACCTATAAATACGTCTCTCTTGTATCATTCTCAGGGGAAGTTTATCAGATAATACACATTCACTTTCTCTCTCTAAGCTCCCACTTTCTCTCTCTATATTATCCACTTAAGAACAAATATTCTTAGATTATTGTTTGGTAGAATTACATGTTATAAACAACCATTTAATCACACCATTACGAAATTCTATCAACACACATATCGTCCCATAGATATTGTGCAATATTGGTAAAGTCATTTTTAAGTCTAAAATTGGTGATTTTGAAAATTATCAATATGTATATTTAAAATTTACTGGAAATTATAAATTATATTTTCAAAACAATTTTTTTTCACTTTTAATTTGGGACTAAGATTGAATCACGTAGAAAATTCTGAGACTAAATCTAATAAAAAATTAATTTTGAAATTGAAATTGAAATTGAATATTATCAAAAAAATTAAAACTAAAACTGGAAAAAGTTAAATTTGAGATTAAATCTATTTTATCATATAATTTAAACTTATATTGTCTTTCATTACATCTGACATGCCCCATTCATATTCTGGATGATCAAGAAAATTCCTGTCCACATTAAAAATCAACTAAGTCTTTCAACATGCATAAGTTTGACTTATAAACTAGAATTTAAGTTTTCAGTCTAATGTTGTTGCCCAAAAGCTTGCAAATGATGGTAGAAGAAATTGTGGGATGATGCCCTCGAATTAAGGTGCAAACAATTTTTGCTTGTATCTGCCAACTTAAAATCGATTCTTTTTTCATATACATAACCATAATAATAATAGAATTGACAGACTATTTTTTGAGAATATATGTATTCTAAAAAAGTAGCAACCTAGTGCTAACAATGTTATCTGATCATTACTTGAAGTGAGTTAGTGATTTTAGAAAAACTACAGATAAAAATGGAAAATGTTGAAACTTCAAACATCAATTAAACAACAACCATATGGCTTAAAATTAAAGTGTGAAACATATAAGGTCTTTATATCCCATAACCAAATACTCCTGGCCCCATAACATTAATCAAACTACGCAACTTTTGAGATCTTCTGTGCTTTTTATAGATAAAGTATCAACTCCAAATATTTTACAAGGCTTCTCTTAAAGCAAGTTACGTGGAGATTGTACAACAAAGTGCACTTTTTAAACAGAAAAAAGGGGGAAATGTTGATTCCTCTTGTTACCTCATGCACAGTTGCAATAGTTGAATCTGTAAGTGATTCCTGGATAGTAGATGAATTATATGACACATTTGTTGACTCTTTACTCTTTAGACTCAAGATCCATGTCCACAAGGGACTGTTCCACCTTCTCAAACAGTTTAACATTCAAATTCTCAACTTATTCAACAAAAAAAGAACAATCAATAAAGGGTTTTTTTTTTCAAAAGATCGTTAAAATTAAACAAACTAACACATAATGTTATATACTTTTCTTCACATAATAAAAGACACTCTAACGCTAAAATACCCAGAAAAAGGCCAATATTACAATTTTATTTATTTGAATGTTGCAACGCAGAACTAATTTTATGGCTCTATAACATGATGCCAGCAATAAAATGAACAAAGTGCTGGCAATGAGGTCCAAAATTGCCATGTCAAAGAAAACTGAAACGCTCAAGGGCAGAATTAGTGTTATATTTTCGGAGAAGAAGAACATAAATTTATGGTTACAGCTTACCTTCCCAGCTGAATAGGCCCTTTATGCTCAACATCAACAATCATACTATATACCCTATTCTGAAAGCAAAATAGTGTTGTAAATGAGGTTAACATGGCAAGATATCTCCAACATTGGCATATAAACCCATTTTTGCTCATCAATGAAGCAATTGTCATGCCAAATTTTTTTGCAAATGACAACCCGAATAGTGCTCATCTATCTTTACACTGCAACATGGCTCCATAATTTCAAGCTTCCCACCAATATTTGCAACGCAGCCTTTTACAACACTCTTTAAGTAAACCATTGGTGTCTTACCAATAAGCTGTAATAGAGAAACAAAGACTGGGAGCACTGAACAATCAAATAAATGGATTACTTGCTAACCGCTGAAATAAAAGAATGGTGCCCATAGAAAATAGTAAATAATGGAACAAATATTTTCAAATCATGCATGCATATCCCAAACAAATAATAATAATAAAATTAAATAGAAAAACTGTTGCATTGAACTTGAGGATTGTATACCATATTCATCAACCATGATCTTCACAACATTTCAGGAACATCACATTCAAGACAATAATAATTTAATTCTTTTTTAACTATATGTATCAGATTGTGTTAATTTTTTTATTTACCAATTATATGTCACTTATTCCGAACATGGATGCTAATGAATCATGATATTTTTTCCAAACATGGATTATGGAATTTATGCAAGGTTTTGCTCTAAGGTCTGTATTTAGAAAAACTTTCTGCATTGCTCGTTCAAGTAACTTCAGATATCCTGTTCTAAACCGATTTTCAACTTTTCAGGCTTTTAGTATCATGTCTTTTAGTTAAGTAATCAGCGCTTCTTCTTTCCCAATGACTATAGAATACAGTAATCAAAGAACATTTTTAAAGAGGAATTCACAAATAAATTCAACGCTTCCTTTGAGATTTCCCCTTTTTCCAATGTGATATGTAAGCCCCAGAAACAGGGCAGATATTGTGAATATGAATTTACCCATTGCATCATCTTGGAAGGTTCGTGGTTCCAGACGCTATTGGAATTGTCAAATCTGCTTACTTGATCTTGTAAGAACTGAATGTTATCACTAACCTGTAAATAAACTTCACTACTTCAGTTTTCAAATTCAAGATAATTAAAATTCCTTGTTATATATTATCTTCCCTCTAATAGGAATGAAGCCTTGTCTCTCTTCTGTTCACTGTTAGGAATTATCTCCCTCAGCTTTTGAAAACCTTGACATGTGAGAGGCACGAAAATGAGTTCATATTGACATAAATTTACAGAAAGATGATGTATGTTCAGAAAACAAATTGTGCATCTTGGGACCAATTCTCATATTGCATCAAACCAGAACCTTGCAATCATTGCATTCTCTTTGAAACATGACACGGTGATGATATTACCAAATTATTCATTTGCAAACAGTAGACAGTTCATGCAAGAATTACCAAATTCAAGTTAATGATAATGTTCAATGATCTTTCATACACATTTACAATTTCCAAAGGGAGAAATAATAAATTTCTTCTAACAATCAGTTAATACAATAAAGTAGATATCTATTAATCAGACTTTGGACTTCGCAAGGATTTTGAATCCTACTAATCCTATTCACGTCATCTATTCTTTTATTCCACCAAAAAACAAACATAAAATCTCTAAGCAGGGTAAAGAAAAACATGTAAAAGTATCTAAAGATCTTTCAAAAAAACCCAATGTATATGATAATCAAACAAAATGAAAACAAAACTGACCATACAATAGCACTTAGATTCTGTAGGAGACAAATATTGCCATGTTATTTATTTTTATCCATTTTCATATAAATAGTGGTATAAGGACATAGTTATAATAACTTGTTTGGATCTTCAGAAAAAGCCCTTAATCATCAGATAACTATAGATTCCGAATATATCAAAAGAAGACAAAAATTAGGGAGAAATAAAAAAAACACTCACGTAAGTAATGTGCAAAGATGAATATCTTGATCATAAACATCAATGCTTTAGCAGAAGCTGCGAGCTACAACTGTCTAAATCAGAAAGAAGTAGCTAATTGAATTGAAAATTCAATTAAGATCACTCAATATTATTCATAGATACTTCAAATACATACATAATCCTAAGATCACAAAGCAGAATTGCTACGAAATAGATCTTTTTCAGAAGGACAGTTCAAATTCAAAAGTTATGTACATGTGGCTTTAAACCCAGCAATATGTTATCCCTCAAACCAAGGATATGTACAAAGAAGAGTCTTTTAGAAAGGACTCAATAACAAGAGAAAAATTTCAATACCAGCAAAAACAGTTATAAAAGTTGAAGTAAGAGGAATGTCTAACTCACTAAAGGTGGAAAAAGGACAGTAATTAAGGTATTGCCTTTGCTGCTTTGATCAATGTGAGGGTGATTCCAGGAGCCCTATGACACCAGTGCATAAGAACATCTCGTCTCTTATCTTCCTTGCTAATAGGATAATTGCCACCTGAAAATCTATTTTTGATTATGTACCTAAGAGTGCCTTGACATCTTCAAGCTCGTCTGAGGTCAGTTCACACTCCATGAGAGTGTGCAAGATCCCAGCCAACCCATGGGCAACACCCCAATACTTATTTCCATACCATTCAAACACCAATCCAAGCCGAGTTTAATGGTGTCATTTGTCTTGATTAGTGGGGTATTATCAACTTTCACGCTCCTAAATTAAAAATAGTTTATTTGAGAAAAAAAATTTGATTTACTGATCTCAATTTTGGCTACAATACTCAACTTCAGATACATTGCCTTTAGATGGTGATGAGCAAGCAGATATTTAAATTATCAAAGCATCAAATGATCAATTTACAACAAAAGTTACCAGCATTTTAAAATAAATTTAATAGAGGAAATCAAAACATGACAAATTATTTACAAAAGCACCACCAAGTTTGTCCAACATCCAACGTTTTGGGGCATTGCTACCAAATCCTTACCCGCATCGATAACCGTGCAACCCTAGCCCAGTTCTCACGCTACATTGGGGACCTTCGCCTCCAGTAGAAAGACGCGGTCAACCTCTTGACTATGCAATCACTCAGCGAGGCCCATCACCAGGCTGTTCTCGTGGAGGCTCAAGTTAATCGCCGATCTACCTTCATCCATCACAGGATAGGCGTTCTGTCCCTCCGCCACCCGTTGCAATCTCGACACTCAAACTACATAGATAAATAGTGTAAAAATAAGAACACGGGAAACCCTAACAATCTAGAAATCTCAGAAATACCTTGCGTGTTTGAGGAAGAACATTCCAACCTAAATGTGCCATCTTTCTTGACCGTTTGTCTGCCAGTTGTGACATCACGTGCTCCATCTCCATCTCTAGATTGCAAGAAAAATCTGGAGAAAAAAATAATAATGAGATTAGCGAGAAGAAATTGTAAGAATTGGAGAGAGAAGAGACAGGATAATCAATGGAAACAAGAAGACACAACATCCATACTTCGATCCGAATTTGAACGCATGCGAAGAGTCGGCCAGTTTTCGAAGAGGGTGCAAACGCAGAAAAGAATTGGAGAAGAGCTGTTGTTTTAGGGGATGTAAACGCACGAGGAAAAATAATAAAGGGGTAAAACCGTCCAAAAATGTTTCACACATATTAGCCTCTTTTTAATATAGTATATAAATATAGATAAAGATTAAACGATATGAAATTGATCTACTTTCAGAATAGATGATCATATCATATATTTATAATCTCAAGTCAAAACTGAATTTCGTTTAGTGGGAGATTTAAGTATAGTTATTAATTTGATTGCGTATTCCTTTTTCATTACAATATTACTGACGTATTTTGTTCTATAAATTTATATTTCCATTTTTAATCTCATTTTTATTTTTTATTTAGAGTTATTGATAACACTATTGCGCATCTAAGCTTGCAGAGCTCTAATTAAAACTGATCTTTAAGATTTCACTTAGAGAGCAGTTTTGAACTGCTCTACAAAAAATTGAGTTTAGAGAGCAGTTTTGACTAACTTTTTCTATTTTAAATTAATTTAATATATATAAATATTATATTATGATAATATGAATTAATTTTAATTTATTAATTATATACATTAATAAAATTTGATTAAAACAATCATGAAATTGCTTGTATACATTCATTCATGTTGGAAACCCCCCTGCATGGCTTTTTCGATTTCTCAATAAAAGAGAAATATGACCAATAGTTTTGCGAAATAGTAAAAATTAATGATTAAAAAAATTATTATTTTATAATTTTAGTAAATATATTTTATTTAAAACAATTAAAAAATTAAAATGTATTATTATTAAAAAAAACGATTATATTTTAATCTTCAGAAACACCAAATTGGGAGCAAAAGAATGGCACTGAGAACTTCGCCACAAAACTCAGAATTCCTCTGTGGCCACCGCGTATCAGAAACCCTACCTCACTCCCAAATCGGCGGCGAAGATGAAGTTTAACACACGGTGTCCTCCTCCCGTCGCAAGAGCCGGAAGGATCATTTCACAGCCCCTTCCAGCGTCCGCCGCGTCATTATGAGCGCACCTCTGTCCGGCGACCTTCGGTCCAAATACAATGTCCGGTCGATGCCGGTTCGCAAGGACGACGAGGTTCAGGTGGTCCGCGGCACATACAAGGGTCGTGAAGGCAAGGTGGTCCAGGTCTACCGCAAGAAATGGGTGATCCATATCGAGCGCATCACTCGTGAGAAGGTAAATGGATCCACTGTCAACGTGGGCATTCACCCCTCCAAGGTCGTCATCACGAAGCTCCGCCTCGACAAGGATCGGAAGTCGCTCCTTGATCGCAAAGCCAAGGGCCGCGCCGCTGCCGATAAGTACAAGGGCACCAAGTTCACGGCGGAGGATGTTATGCAGTCTGTCGATTAATAGGTCAATTTTAAGTAAGTTTTGATGTCATAGTTTTTCAATTGATGATTACTGTTGGATTTTAATTGATTAAAGTTTTATGATCGAGAGGTATAATCTCAGTTTGAATCAAAAAAAAAAACTCAGAATTCCCAAAAGTTGTTACTAAAGAACCCTAAGTTCCAAATCCAAAAGCCGCTCAAAATCAACCAAATCCTAATTGCCCAAAACATAAATTTATCCTGTAACATTAGAACTCAACAATGGATTTTTGCATGAAGGTTTCCCCGCCGGTGCCACTTCGCGGGCCTCGACATCAAGTCACACGCACCAAATCTACTATTTCTCCCGTCGGCGGCCGCTGCCTTATTTAACAGATCTCTCACTCTTCCACAACCCCCAAAAATCCAGGCGATTGGATGGTGAGTTTGGGGCAGAGCTCTTCACCGGCGAGCGTAGGATGCCTTACTCATCTCTCATGCAAAGGTAAGAGCCTCCTGTGTGTTGTAATCTCCCTCTCTCTTTTTCTCTCTGTTATAATCTTCACGATCGCATATAGAGTCAGAAAAATGGGAATGTAGAGTGAAGTCGGAGATAAGGATTCAAATATGAGATAAAAGAAAAAAAATTGAATCTTATATTGATAAAAAGGGAAACAGAAATTAGGTCCTAATTTGAGATACTTTATAATTGAACAATTAAATTGATACTCCTCATTTAAAATTCTTCCTTCTAGGAATTTATTTTGTTGGTTTTCTTATTTTGATGTATGCTTGATTGGATTGGTTTGTAAGGGGTAATTTTGTTGCAAAAATGCACTTTTTACTTTATATTGGATTGAATTGATTTATAGTGGTATTTTGTGTAAACATGATGATATTATGAGGGTGGAGTTTATGCGTAATTTTAAATTAATTCATATGGGACGTCCCAATAAAATAAGTGTGTAAATTTATATGGGACTGAGAGAGTTTATTTGTATGCTAAAAGATATCACTGATTTCACCATAAAACTTCCATAAACTTGGTTTACTTAAGTTTTTGTGTTGTACTCCCTTTGTCCCACAACACATTGCGACAACTTTTGGACACAAAGTGTAAGACAAAGATACATGGGGTAGTGATAAGGGGTAATTTTGTAAATTTTTATGTTTAAAGTAAATAAATTAGTTAGATTGAGTGTATATGTTGATCCCGAAAGCGATGACGTTTTGCCTAAATATGTGAATATTGTGAGGTGGAGTTTAATGAGGATTTTTTTTTCCTTTTGTACAAAGTATTGTGGGACGTCTCAACATTGAAAATATGCAGTGAGTTGTGAGAGGTGGAAGTATTTAATACATGCTAGTGAAGTATATTATATGACCTCATTGATTGATAGGTGAAAATAAAGAAACACGAAATAAAATATCAAATTGAAACAAAGTATCATGACCGTAAAACTGGAGTTGAAGCCCCTTTTTGCCAAAAAAAGAAAAAAGAAAAAAGAGACTTTATCTGTAAATTCTGAGTGAAAAGATGGAAAGCGAGCTCACTCACAGTGAAGAAGATAAACGTTCAGTTGTGTGCCTTAAGCACCATTGTCTTATCCTCAGTGGAATAGTTTGATTCATCTGTTCCATTTTCTATATTGCAGCATATATTCCATATATGAATCATTAACACGTGTCGCTATAAAACTTAGAGGTCGTTGATTAATTATAAATATTACACATGTCATTCATCTTCATAATGAAATGGAACACATAAACTTCTACAAGTGATATGATACCTCAAAGGAAAGCAAAATCCGAACCACCACGTGTTGGTCTGGAGTAGCTACGTGGAGTTTCATAGATGCCGCTCCTTCCTCTTTATAACACACCATTTCGTCTCTCATTCACTCTGTAGAAAAAGCAACAGGGGTTGAGTGCACGGGTGAAGAAGTGGTAATAGATCTCTCTTATTATTGTTAATATATATATATATATATATATATATATGTTTTTTTTTTCCATTTTTATGTTTGTACTTCTCAGTTCTCATTTATTTTAGAGCTTTTCTTGTATTTTTTGTTGGTTTTTGAGTTCTACATTGTGTTTTGCTTGTCGTTGGGGAACTAGATTTTTATGTTCTTTAATTTCTAATTTAATTTTTGCTTGAATTCTGTTTCCTATGGAGATCTGTAATTGTCTGAAGTTCTACTGAGGGTTGATTACGTTTTTTTGTTGGGCATCTATCTGAATGTTGAAGTAGAGCATCTATCAATTGTTGAATAACGGCAGAAGGACAAATTTGTAGGGTTTATTTTGACCAAATTTGGAGTGTAATTTTTTGACAAATTTGGAATTTTATTTTCAGCGAATCTGGAGTTTAATTTTAACGAGATCTAGAGCTCACTTATCGGCTAAATTTGGAGTTTATTTTTATGTTGTTTGAATTTTTAATTTAATTTTTGCTTGAATTCTGTTTCCTATGGAGATTTGTAATTGTCTGAAGTTCTACTGAGGGTTGATTAATTTTTTTTGTTTGGGCATCAATCTGAATGGTGAAGTAGAGCATCTATCAATTGTTGAATAACGGCAGAAGGGAAATTTGGTAGGGTAAATTCTTTTTGGACACATTTGGAATTTTATTTTCAGCGAATCTGGAGTTTAATTTTAACGAGATCTAGAGCTCATTTATCGGCTAAATTTGGAGTTTATTTTTCAGCTAAAATTTGAAGTTCAATTTTCATTATATCTTGGATGTTAATTTTCGTATTTTCTTTTTCTTTTTTCTTTTTGCTTGAATCGTAAAGATTCTAAATTGCTTGTGTTGATCAGTTGATTGCCATATAAAATTAAGCCATTGGAAGTAGTGTAGATAGAAGATGCGATATTATCATCCTACATTGCCATATGACTTTGATACTGTATTCTAGTAGTGACAATATGGGCACATTGATTTGTGTATTAAAATAAAGGTTTAATTTTCAGTTATTTGTTTCTACTTTGATGTGATTGTGGATTTGAATGTGGTTATACTAGATAATGCTAATGCTATAGAGCAATCTTAAATAACATTTGCAGTTTGATAGTATTATGTAAAAAACTTTCGAAAATTAAATTAGAGAGTGGACAAAACATGAGTTTTTCACTATGATTATTCATCTGATTTGGGGCAATGAGAATTTCTTTCTGTAATTCTTTGCTATTTTCTTACAACATTTATCAGCATTCTCTGGTGTAAATTATGCATATGCGTTTAGTGTGTTCTGGAATTCATTCTTTGTTATAGCTTTTAGATAATACAAATTACTTTGGTAGTTTTCTGCCATTTTGTTCAACATTTAGCATCATTTGGAGACACTCATTTGTATATGCTTCTAGTGTGTTTGAAACTCATTCTTTGTTATAGTTTTTCATTAATACAAATTTCTTTTGTAGTTTTTGCCTATATTGTACAATATCTTATCGACATCGTCCGACAAAAACACTTTTGTATATGCTACATTGCTACTACTAGAATGCTTTAATACTCATTCTTGTTTTTGGACTATGTCAGTCTCCTTTAGTAGTTTTCGGCCATTTTGTCCTAACATTTATTGGCATCCTCAATCTAAAGTTGTTTTTGTTATGCTTTGAAACTCTTTATGGACAATACAAATTTCCTTGGGCTAATTTATCCAACATTTATCACCTTCCTCTGGTCAAAAACTTCTTAGTATATGTTTCACGTATGTTCTAACTCGTTCTATATTATAGATTTGGACAGTGCAATTGGTTTTGTAGATTTCGGTTATTTTGTACTACATTTGTCAGAATCCTCTAGCGAAAGTTTCTTTTGTATATCCTTCTAATATTTCTGAAATTCATTATTTTTGGACAGTGCTAGTTACCTTTTGTAGTTTTTGGCTATTTTCCCAAAATTATTAGCATCCTCTGCTTTGTGTATATGCTTATAGTATGTTTTGAAACTCTCTAAGTTATATTTTTTGGCCAATGCGTATTTCCTGTTTTACTATTTGCCTATTTTATCAAAATTTATCATCATTGTTTTCTCAAACTAGTCTGCACTTAACTTGCTAGATTGCAGAAAGCGTCATTCACTAGCAAAACCTTCTAGTCAAGTTAAATTAGTGGCATAACATGGACATGTCAAAGGCAGGTCTCACTCAAATTCACGATTCTCAAAACAGGAGACATTGTAGAACTGGTTCATCTGAAAGAACCAGAACAAAAAGAGGGTCTATCACTACCATTGATGATGCGGAGGAGATCATGATTACAAAAAAACGCATTGGTAGAATTGTGTTTAAGAATGTAGTCGATATTAATGATGTTGACTCTCGCAGCTTACAGAGGATGATTCCCCATTTCTCCAAACTAAATAAATCTGAAATTCCTACTCCTGATGAGTTAAAAGGTTGGATATTACAGGATGTTTTGGCAGAAACACAAGCCTATGTGGATGGGATTAAGAAAACTTGGGTACACACAGGTTGCAGCATCTTGCTAGATGGCTGGACCAATGCAAATGGTCGTTACTTGGTTAACGTGTTGGTCGACTGCCCTAAGGGTACCATTTATCTTTACTCATCGGATGTTACAGATCGTATGCGGAACATGGATGCTATGGTAGAATTCTTGTCGGAAGTTGTAGGGGTCGTAGGATATGAAAACGTGGTGCAAATCATTACTAACTCAACCTCAGCCTTCATGAAGGAAGCTGGGAAGTTATTAATGGCGAAATTTCCATCAATTTTTTGGTCAGTCAGTGCATCTGATTGCATACAACTTATGCTGGAGAAGATGGAAAGAATGGATGTTGTCAAAAACACGCTGGAGAAGGCTGAAATTATCACCACATTCATTCATGGCCATCTCAATGTTTTGAAATTATTTCAAGAAGAAACTAATGGGATGGACTTGGTCTATGATTTTAAGATAAGATCAATCCAGCCATACTTCATCCTTGAGGATCTTGTCTTACAGAAGGATGCTCTCATAAGGATTATGAACAACTCTTTAACTCTTGGCGAGGAGGGGAGGAGACAAGTCGCTGACTTGGTGGGGGATTGGTTGTTCTGGGGTGATGCTTCGACTGTCCTGAAAGGAGTGTTTCCTCTCATTCGTGTCATGGAGTGGTTGAATGGGGGTGATAAAGAACAGGCCGGTTTAATATATGAGACGATAGATCAGGCGAAAGAGACAATTAAGCAGGGGTTCAGGAACAGGAAATCTGAATATGAACCATTCTGGGAAGTAATAGATGATGTTTGGAATGAGTTACTGCATAGCCCTCTTCACGTTGTTGGTTACTACTTCAACCCGACTTTCTTTTATTCCAGTGATTTCTACGTTGATAATGAGGTTGTTATTGGATTCTACACCTATCTCACACGCACCACCAGGGATCTTTCTGCGCAGGTGGAAATTTACAAAAGGGCAGAGGGTTCTTTCCGGCTAGGACTTTCTGTTGAACGCCGGACAAGCATTTTTCCAGGTTCATTAATTACTGAACTCTCGTGCATTCATAAGTCATTCGTTTTCATAATCTGTAATGTGTTTGAATTCCCTTTCAGCACTTTGGTGGGCAACATATGGTGCAGACTGTAAGGAACTGCAGAGGTTAGTCATTCGGGTTATGAGCCAGACTTGCGATGGTGGCTCAAAATTTCTGCTCAGGAGGAGTGCAGCGGAAACAATTTTCAACACGAGAGTAGATCAAAGGAAACAACAAGCTGATATGGTTTATCTTCGCTATAACTTGCAGCTTCAGAATTTCAGTTCTGAGGATGTCGATTAAATCACATCGGAAGTGGTCGATTGTATTGATGCTTGTATAAACCATATCCATCCATCTCATCATCTTCCCCATTCCCTTGGTTCGCCAGGCTCCTCAAATTCATTGAAGACCTCCATCTCCATCCATCTCATCATCTTCCTACATTCCCTTGGTTCACCATCTATGCAGGCCCCTCAAAATTCATTGGAGACCTCCACATCCGTCCGTCTCGTCATCTTCCCCTGGTTCGCCATTTTGCTGGCCCCTCAAATTCATTGAAGACCTACATATCCGTCAATCTCGTGGTCTTCCCCATTCCCTTAATTCGTCCTCTTTGCAGGCTCCATATCCAAATCTTGCAGTTTGTATTTGTTTCTGTTTAAGCCCTGATGAAAGTTGAAGAGAAGGATTAAGTGGTGTATGTACTAGTTAGTTGAATGTAACTGTTACTTAGGGTACGTTTGTTTTGGGATTAAGGGGGTCGTGGGAAGTCATGACTTTGAAATCCTGAGATGTGAAAACCTTGATGAATAGTAAAAGTGTGTGTTTGTTTTGGGATTTTAGTAAAGTGGGATGTTACTTTATGTCAAATCAAAGTGTGATAATGATTGATTTTATAGGTATAATAGGTATTTTATGAGTGTTGTGTTGGATAGAGTAATAATAGGTTTAATAGGTATTTTTAGGTGTGGATTGAGTTTGGGATGTGAAATCCGGATGTTACATCCCAAACTCGTGTAAAGACGTGATCGCAAAGTCCTACGTCCATCCGTGCTAGTCTCAAAACAAACATACCCTTAGGAATGTGGAACTCGTCCTAATTTCTTAGAAGGGAAAACTGGCAAAAATTACTATCTGTTGGATACTACTATAATTATGAAAATGTCCTATATTTTGACTGTTTTTAATTTTGTCCCCTTTTTTATGCTTCTTGATGAAAATGCCCCGTCAATCTATGTTTTAAAAAATTGGTCGGACCGCCAACCGGACATAGTAATGTTCGGTTCAAAAGCATTCAATCGGTCATCTGCTAAAGCGCTTGAGAACTAGTAAAAAATAGTATTAATGGGGTGGAATTGATAGTTGAGAGAATTTTTAAATAATATTTAGGGGTTATTTTGCAGTTTGTGAAATTTATTGATGCCCTATAATATTCTAGAAAAAGAAGCTATAAAGACGAAGAGTTTGTTGCCTAAGTTTCTTTTCTCATAATTAGGGATGACAATGGCCAGGTCGGGCGGTACTTGAATACCCAAATCTGGTCTGTTCTCAAATACATTGATCCAGACTTGCTCTGTAACCCGCCCCGTGCGGGGCTGGGCGGTCCCCGCCCCGTTTACATATTTTAAAATAATTTTTTTTCATTATTCTAAGTATATGGTAACTCTATTATGTAAATATCATCATCGAATGTCAAAATAAACATTTTAATACAAAAATAAATTACATGTGATAAATTTTAAATAAAAGTAATTAGATACAAATATATTTGAATATGAATAAAATAAATTTACACATATTTGAAATGAAAATAAGAAAATTATAAATATGATATCAATCACTTTTTGAAAATGAAAAGTTTAAGATTTTAAAGTCATTATGTAATGAAATATGAATACATTTTAGAATATATAATATAGATACTAATTATATACATATATATATATATATATGTATATATTATGCGGGACGAGTCGGGTATCTGTGGGGCTAATATGAAACCCAAACCCAATTTATTTTTAAACGGGGCGGGTCTGACATGACACATAGCTTATGGGGTAGGGCGGGCACCCACGGCGGGGCAAAATTGCCATCCCTACTCATAATGGAAAAATAAACTTTCATCTCAAAATGCAGCTGTCGATTTGATGTTGTCATCCATCTCCGATGGTGCGACATTTTCAAGCGGTGCAACGTCTTCATCATGTGTATTCTTATATATTAATTACAAAGGAAAAATTTATATAATATATGTAGTCTATATATTATATAATTACGACATCATTATGATATCATACCGGCTCAATCGCTTAATTAACGGTCTGACCGATCGGACCTGGTCCGACCAAAAATGCTAAGGTGTCCGGTTCCATGTTCGTTTCCATTTTTTGAAACATAACCGTCAATGACTACCACCAATTTCTACCTGGTATTAGTTGATGTGGACGCCTTTTTTTTATGAGGATTAGTCTTGTATGCACCAGTTACACGTTGCAACTCAAGTTCATTTTTTAAAAGTTATACAAAATACTACTGAAAAGTTATACATGTTATTACTGAAAAGTGTATCTTTCACAGTTTAACTTTTCAGTAATAAATTGTGTAACTTTTAAAAAATGAACTTGAGTTGCACCGTGTAACTGGTGCACAAGATACTTACTCTTTTGATGATAATGTCCTCTATCTCTTAGTGTTAGGGTATTTTTTGGGATAATAAGTCTGTTTTGCACCAAGTACATCGTGTAATTCAAATGTATTTTTAAGAAATTACACCAATTATTACTAAAAAGTTACACCTATTATTATTGAAAAGTTATATTTAAAACGTAATTTTTTTTATAAGAGTAAGTTACATATAAGATCTTTTATAAGTGTGTTATTCCTTAGTGGAACACCAAAAACCCCATGTTACCAGGAGGGTCACAAAATCAATTCCAAGATAAAAAAATATGACACGCACTATTAAAAATCTGAACCCTATCCCTGCCCTACACACCTACACTCCAATCTAATCAAATAAAAATCCCTCCCCACCCCAAATTTTCAGATTTCCAATTTCGAATTCTCTCTCTCTCTCTCTCATGGCCACAGTGCCGACACGACCACCGGTCCACCACAGCACCTCCGTCCAATTTGGTCTTCGTTTGGCTTTTTTGGGTGCCTCCGTCTGATATGGATTTTCCGGCGCCTTCAATCCGGATATTCGCCTGGCTTTACCGGCGCCTCCATCCGCCATGATTTCGATTTTTCATTGCATGGTTCCACCAGATCGGGTCATCCACGCCGGTGTCGTAGATTTGACCGCCACCACCACCGAAAAGACACCACCTCCTCTACTCTCTCTAAGACGTGAAGCCACCAGATCTAGGCCTTTTGATTTCAGGTTTTTGGGAATTTTTTCAATTTTATTCAGATTTGGGGATAATCAAATTTTGGGAATTTTCAGGATTTTCTCAGATTTTATGGGGATTGTGGTTCTTGTTCTTCTAGCAATCGATCTCTCTTGCAGATTGGGTCTCTTGTTTTTTTTCATCTTATTTGGCTGAAAAATCTCGAGCTTATTTTGCAGATTGGGGCTTATTTTTTTACAGATTTGGCTGAAAAAATCTCGAGCTTATTTTTTACAGATTGGGGCTCTTGTTTTTTCAAAGTTGAAATTGTTACAGATCTAGAGCTATGGAAAATGAATTTGAAGCTATGCAGATTGAAGTTGCTATTTTTTTAAAAACTTTGGATGCCCTGGAACTTTTGTATTTACTTTGTTTTTAGAATTTTTTTGTATTATTGATCTATTTGAGATTTTGTTACTGTAAATTTTAATTTTAGTGGAATAAAAATTATTGCCTTCTATTCAGAATTTTTACTTTATATGCAATTTTGTATATGATATGCAGAAAAATATTAGCATATATGCAGAAAAATATTATATATATGCTGATGAGAAAAAATGCATATACGAAAATATCTTAGAAAATAATAAAAATAAATAATGTTGAATTCAAATAAGAATACGAATTTTTAAAATTCAAATTAATTAGAAAAGGAAAAAAAAAAGAAAAAGACGAGAATGTGGTAATTTGGTAATGGCAACAATTTGAAACAAAAAATTAGATTTAAAATTTGTTAATTATTGACATTCGAAAGATTTTTTTTGAAGGTTTCAATGTGGTAATTTTCAATCAATTTGGTAATTTTCAATTTTGTTAATTAAATTTTCAATCAATATAGTTTCAAACGTAAAATCATGATTAATTTTGGTTTCAATCAATTTGGTAATTTTCAATCTGCCAGAAATTTTTCAGGAAATTAAGATGTTAATTCAATTAAATTTGAAGGTTTAAAGGTGGAAAAAGTAAAAAATAATAAATTCAAATTTTAAATGTAAAATATAAAATAATGAATAAATAAAATTAATTCATAATAACAAAAAGTCAAATTTAAATAAAAATGTGTGCATGTGACGTGAGGAGAGAGAGTGAGGTGAGAGAAATATGTGTGAATGTGATGACATCACTCCTGCACATGGAGCCCATAAAATGATTACAAAAGTGATCTTCCTTGAAATAAAATGACCCTCTTGGTAACATGGGGTTTTTGGTGTTCCACTTGATAAATATGCTATTATAAGTGGTCATGTTTTGTAATTAATCCTTTTTATAATATGTGTAACTTTTCAGTAATAATTGGTGTAACTATTTAAAAGCATGTTTTACTTACACGTTGTATTTGGTGTATACAGGACTAAGGCTTTTGAGCAAGTCTCTTGTGCACCAAGTGCACCGTGTAATTCAAGTGTATTTTAAAAAAAATTGCATAAATTATTCCTGAAAGGTTAGACCTATTACTAATGAAAAGTTAATTTTAAAAAAATACAATTTTTAATAATAATATGTGTAACTATTTTATTTTTTAAAAACTGATAAATTTTTAATTTATTAGTGAAATATTTTAAGCAAAAAGTGAATTAAATAATATCGATTTCATTTTATAACTGTCTCATACTTTAAAAAAAAAAAACTTACGTTAGAAATAAAAGCATTTTGTAATGATAATTTTAAAACTTGATTTTTATGGGAAAATATTTTTTTAATTAGGGCTAATTGCAAATAAATAAATATATATATATATTGTTTAAGGATAATCTGAAAACATAGAACGAAGAACACATAATTTGTTGACCCAGTTCACCTGAAAGGCTACATCTGGGGGCGTACCAAGCCAGGAGATTATATTCACTATTTCTTGAGAATGAGATCTCTTTATATAGGTTACAAACTAGAGTTTACATGAATATAGGATACATAATGAAATGACTAAACTATCCTTCTAGTAAATACTTTTGATGAAGGCACATAAATATAATTTCCTTTAACACTCCCCCTTGTGCCAAATCAAAAGGATGAATAGTGCATTATGTTGCCTCGATAAAAACCTTGCCAAGTAACATCAATATAAGAAAAATAAATCTTGGTCGAAGGAAAAATGAGTGGCAACACATTTATGTTAAGACTCCCCCTGAAGTCTACACCTCTCAACTGATAGACACATCTATCAAGTGAGCTCAGAAAATTTACACATTTCAATTCCTTTAAGACGTTTCTCAAAGTTATCTTGGTCAATGATTATGTAAATAGATTAGCCACATTTTCTTTAGAGCATACTTAAATTACTTGAATCTTGAGCAAAGTTTGTTATTGCATGCTATAGAAAAACTTCGGTAATATATGTTTCATATCACCTATATAGCACATATTCATCGTTCAATGCATGCAATACATTGCATAAAGGATCTTTAGTGGTAGAACTCAATCCACTAACTCCTTGAATGTGTGATAATAGACTTTCACTAAATACACTCACAAATTGCTATATGTAAGGTAATAATCTCTAAATAACTTTAAGAGATATCTATCAAAGTTTCTTAACTGATACCCAAGATATCGACATGTTTCTCATGGTAAATATATAATTAGTTTGGGAACATTCATGTGGTTAAGATATAACCAACATTGGTAAAAAACAAATAATATATTATTTGGTGTATAAATGTATAGAATAACATTCAATATTTTCTTAAGGTTGCAATTTCATTTGCAGTCCTTTTCAACATTTATATAGTAAATAACATGCCCATGTCACTGGTTTCTTTTAAGTATCAAAGTACATTCTTGACATTATTCCAATGATATTGTGTTGGTCCTATAATAAATTTAGTTCACAAGTTCATTGAGAAAGTAATATCTAGCCGAGTATATTGAGCTAAGTACAATAATGTGTCTATTGCACTTAAACAAGGAATTTCAGTTCCTAATATCTCTTCGTCATTTTGCTTTGGACGAAAGGGATATTTCTTTACATCCAAACATCGGTCATTCACGATAGTGCTAACAGAATGCATTTTGTCCTTATTAAATCGCCTGGACATCTTTTGGACATATGCAGACTGGTGGATAAGTATCCACAAACTCAATAAAGTTGAGTTTTCCCAAGATCCTTTATCTCAATAATTTTAATTAGTTTCAGGATTTCTCTTATTACATTAAGAGTACATATGTTCATCCATCAACATAAGTATCAAAATCGCAAACCCAAAACTTATTTTCTTTATAAAAACGAAGGGGCATTATTTTTTGTTGTTGTAACCTTTCCCAATCAAGTAGTCACTTGACTTGGTTAATAGAAGCTCATCAGACACTTTCATATATATCTCTGAATTAAGATCCCCATTGAGATATACAATAACCATATTCATAAGCTGCATTTCCAATCCTTCGGATGCTACTACGCTAATTAAGTAGCATAATGTTATAACATCCATAATAGGAGAGTATGTCTCCTCATAATCAATTCCAGATATTGTTTGCAGTACAAAAACATACAGATAGCATATATAGGCATATAGGAAATCATTATACGTGCATTCATATAATTTCCAGGATTTCTAAGCATAGATATTAATAATTTCAGATTAATTTTTGAAAGGAAACTCACGGTTTCAGCAAATAATTAAAATTGATCCCAACTTTGATTCGTTCCAGAAACTGCTTGAGCAATCCTCTCGTGAATCCTATTCCTCGTAGAGACTCGTGCTGATAACGTGTTTAAGGATAATCTGAAAATATAGAACGAAGAACACATAATTTGTTGACCCAGTTCACCTGAAAGGCTACATCTGGGGGCGTACCAAGCCAGGAGATTATATTCACTATTTCTTGAGAATGAGATCTCTTTATATAGGTTACAAACTAGGGTTTATATGAATATAGGATACATAATGAAATGACTAAACTATCCTTCTAGTAAATACTTTTGATGAAGGCACATAAATGTAATTTCCTTTAACATATATATAATTTTATAGTTTTTATTGATTACAAAATATATATATATATTAATATTAGTATGTACACCCGTAAATTTTGCAGTAAAAATAAAAAATTGTATGTATTAGAGAAAAAGTTATATTTTTTTTGTTATTTAATTAATAAATTTTTATGAATATAACACTCAATTATAAGATAACCGATTTTTATTTAATATATTTAATTTTCTGTATTAATTTGATTAAATATTATAAAAATTAAATCTGAAATTAATTAAATAAGTTAAATAAAAATAATTGAGCAACACTTGGATAGAAAATTCTACCGTAGAATTTTATTAAAAAGACAATAATGCCCTTGATGGAGAACTCGCTAGCCATCACCGTTTTGTTGTTTCCTGAATTCCTTCCCACCACATACATACTAATGCCGCCCCTGCCCATGCATACTAATTGTCCCTCGCGACCAATGCCTATCATTTTCCCTCTCCACAAGGTTGGCAAATACTTTTTTTTTTTTTTTTTTAAATTTTAGTTTTTTTTCTAAAAAAAATTATTGTGTTGATTAAAATATATTCATTTAATATTATATTATACATAAATATTTATACATATAATAACACATATTTAATTTTACAGTAATATACATTTGCTCTAATAGTATCACACATTTGTCTCCGAGTTTGTGTTACAATATGGACAAATGTGTGTTACTATAAGGACAAAAAATATTTTTTGAGAATAAATATGTGTTTCTTAATTTATTCATCATCCCTTTAATCTAGGTATATTATTTCATTTAATACATATGTTATTATATGAAAAAAATAATTATCTCTATAAAAATAAATAAATTTTTGTGAATAATCAATATTTGTTATTATAGTAACATACATTTTGCTCTCGCATTAAGTGAAAAATTATTTATTCTATAAAAATAAATGAATATATGTAAAATAACAACATTTTATAAGATAGTAACACACATTTACTCTAATAGTAACACACATTGGTCTCCCGTTTTGTGTTACTATATGGACAAATGTGTGTTACTATATGAGTAAAATATATTTTTATGAGAATAAGTATGTGTTTCTTAATTTATTCATCATCCCTTTAAATCTAGATATATATTTCATGTAATACACATATTATTATACGAAAAAATAATTATTTTTATTAAAATAAATAAATATTTATGAATAATCAATATTTGTTCTTATAGTAACACATATTTTGCTGTTGCATTATGTGAAAAATTATTTATTCTATAAAAACAAATGAATATATGTAAAATAACAACATTTTATAAGATAGTAACACACATTTGCTCTAATAGTAACACATATTTGCTCTCTAATTTGTGTTACTATATGGACAAATGTGTGTTATTAAAATTGTGTTACTAAAAAGAAAAATCTGTGTTACTAATTGTATTACTAAAAAGCAAAATCTGGGATACTAATTCTTAAAAAAATAATTTTTTTACTTTTAAAGTAACTATAAAGAGAATAAGTAACTATAATATAGTAACACACATTTGCTCTAATTGTAACACAAATTTTTTCCCCAGTTTGTGTTACTATATTTGCAAATGTGTGTTACTTTAAGTACAAAATGAGTTTTTATATAAGAATAAATATGTGTGTGTTATTTATTTATCACCCCTTTAAAATCTAGGTATATTGAATCATGTAGTAATACACTTTTTAAAAAGAAATAATATATTTAAAAAATAATAATATTTATTCTTATAGTAATATACATTTTATTTTTTATATAGTCTATAAAACTAAATGAATATATATAAAAAGAATAACATTTTATATGATAGTAACATACATTTGTTGTAATTGTAACACACATTTGCTCCCCAATATGTGTTACTATATGAGCAAATGTGTGTTACTTTAAGTACAAAATGAGTTTTTTTATAAGAATAAATATATGTTTGTTATTTATTCATCATCCCTTTAAAATCTAGGTATATTGAATCATGTAGTAATACACTTTTTACTATTTTATGTGTTGTTATATGAAAAAAATAATTATTTCTATAAACATAAATAAAATATTTGTGAAAAACTAATATTTATTCTTATAGTAACACACATTTTACTCTTTATATTATATAAACATATTTATTTAATAAAAATAAATAAATATATGTAAAAAATAACATTATATATGATAGTAACATACATTTGGTCTAATTGTAACACACATTTTCTTCTCATTTTGTGTTACTATATAAACAAATGTCTGTCACTATATGTACAAATGTATGTTACTGTAAGAATAAAATATATTTTTATAAGAATAAATATATATTTTTAATTTAATAATTATATCTTAAAATCTAGGTATATTGATTCATGTAATAACAATTTTTTTACAATTTTATATGTGTTATTATATTAAAAAATAATTACTTTTACAATAATAAATAAATATTTGTGAAAAATAATATTTTTGTTATAGTAACATACATTTTATTCTTGTATTATATTAAAAATTATTTATTCTATAAAATAAATGTATATATATAAAATAGCTACATGTAATATGATAGTAACACAAATTTTATTTTTCAGTAACACACATGTGTCTATATAGTAATACAATATATAATTTTTTTTAATTTATAATATAATATTACTTGATTTTTTTAACTAACATATTAATTTAAAAAATATTATGTAATTTAAAAAAAAAAGAAAAGAAAATAAAGGAAATAAGCATCAAAGCCGCATGATACCCGCAAAAGGTGAATTTAAGTTTGGCATTCTACTTTGCCCGGAAGCCAAGGGCATGCGCGCCATTTTATTTTATTTCAAATTTATTTTTAGGGTGCTTTACATAATAATTTAAAAAAATCACTATATTTACAAATTGGTTCATAAAAATTTATACAGAAGTGTTTTTTTTTTGCACATAAACCATTTTGTAATTTGTGCAAATTTGTTGAACCAATTTGTACTTTTTTCTTATTTTTAATAATTTCTACCGTAGAAATTTATATATAAGTTATTGTCAAAATAATTTATCCTAAAAATAGTAATCATTTAGAATTGAAATATATTTTATAACAAAAAAAATTCTGATTTATCATATTCATAAGATTGAAATTATGATCAAATTAATTTTTTTTATAAAATTTAATTAATAATATTTGAAGAAAAAAAAATTAAGATTTATTTTGTTATATTTTAAAATAATCAAAATTGAACTATAAATTTTTATTATTATATGAGTATGTTAAAAGAAAATCAAGAACATAATATTTTATAAGATTATTTTTACTATGATTATATATATATATATATATATTAAGATTTAGCACACTTACTCTCTTAGAATGATAATAAAAAAATTAAATCAAGACGTAATATTTCATAAGATTTATTTTATTATAATTAAATAAAATTTAAGAAAAGTAAATTTTGTTTGCTATGTTAAAAGATAATCAAGAAAGATTTATTCTATTATACTTGTAGGATGACTTATTATTATAAAAGTATGTTTAAAGAAAATAATCAAACATAAAATTTATTAGATCATTTTGTTATGATTTTAAAAAATACGAAAAAATATTATTATAAAAATAAAAAACATAATATTTTATAAGATTTATTTTTTTATGATAAAAAAATAATATCATAAGATTTAGTCACTATTTCTATGATAATAACACAAAAGGATTAGATAAATAAAATCAAGACATAATATTCCATAAGATTTATTTTAATTTTATTAAAAAAATAAAGTAAAATTTAGTTACTCATGATAATAACAAAAGATGATTAGATCTACAAATAATTTATGAAAAAAATAATCATCCCATATTATTATAATTTGCTTATACTACGATTTTTCGTATATTCTAAAACTAACTTTTTATACGTATAACAATATTTATACCTTTGATCTACAATAAATAAGTTAAGTAATTAAAAAATATGTACACATGGACAGTGCATACATAATAATATGACAAATAAATTAAGTAATTAAAAAAACATGTACACGTGCACAATATTATGGGCTAGAATATTTTTTTAGGATTGTAAATAACTTATTGTGTAAAATAATTTACGGTGTATACAACACATACACAATGATCTTAATACCAATTTGCAAAAAAAACGAAGATAAAAAGATAAATAAACAATTCGAACATCAGAATATTAAAAACATGCGAAAAAAAGAATTCTAAAAAGTCGAATAAATAATTCAAATATCAAAACTTTAATGTACGGTGTATACGACACATACACAATAATTTTTGAGTAAATAAATTATGGTCAATACAATGCATACACAGAGTAAATAACTTACGGTGTAAAGAATCGAATTTGAGAATTGTCATGTTGTCTATGTTTTGATTTAAGGGTTAAAGATTTATATATAGTTGTGAATCAATAAATCTTGATTTCTTGAATTTAACATATATGTGTATCAATGGTTTATGTATATATATAATTTGAGACTATCTTATTCACACAATATTTAAAATATGAATGTGATAACATCTACATAAGTACGTAAGATTTTAATTATAAAATTTATTATTATATGAGTATGTTGTTGATGAAAATATACAAAGCAGGTGTTTAATGACCAGATTATGAAAATTAACTGCAATTACAAGAAGAAATGATCCAAATTAAAATTCTGGCGAGCAATTTAGATGAATCAAGAAAAAGGCGAACAACCCATGCAAAGTGACATAAAAGAGACGCACAACTCATACAAAAACGATGAGTGGTGAGCTGCTCGCCACCAACTAGCTGCTCTCCTCCTATGAAGAATTACAACTAGCTAGTCGCCACCCAACAAGGAAAACACACCATCTGCTCGCCACTCAAGAGGCCGGTCGCCAATTTTAAGAAGGTGACAAATTTTCTTATCCTTCCAAGCATTTTCTTCATGTTTATCTTGTAAAGTACACGTAAGGGGACACGTGTCATTCTATTGTAACACGTGGCAATACCCATGCCACCACTTGCTTATGTTTTGCCTATAAATAGACTCATTTTCTCAATAAAAATCAAGAAATCAATTGTCTTAACTATATTTTGCCCAATTCCTTCCTCGGATGTTCCTTTGCAATTCCTACCCATGGATGACGGTTCATTTGGTCAGGCAAGCAGTTCGGTTCACGCTGATTGAAGGCCAACTTTACAAAAGAGGGTTTTCATCACCCCTTCTTAAATGTGTTTTGCAAAAGCAAGGATTGGAAATTCTAGAGGAAATCCATGAAGGCATCTGTGGAGGTCATGCCGCAGGACGAACGTTGGCCGATAAAACGATGTGACAAGGATATTATTGACCCACACTAAGAAAGGATGCAATAGCTTTTGTGAAAAGATGTCGTAAATGTCAGTTGTTCGCTCCCTGTATAAATGTTCCTCCACAAGAATTGAAGGTATTATATAGCTCATGGCCATTTGCTAAATGGAGGATTGATATCATCGGACCATTTCCACCTAGAAAAGGAAACGTGAGATTCACAGTGATTGCAGTGAACTACTACTCCAAGTGGGCAGAAGACGAGTCGGTTGTGATAATAACACAAGATAAAATGATAAATTTTATTTGGAAAAATCTGATTTGTAGCTTCCGTATTCCCCAATCGATAGTAACAGATAATGGGCTGCAATTTGACGGGAAAAAGATTCTAAAATTTTGTAATACTTGGAAAATAAAAAGTATTACTCAACACCTTACCATCCGCAGTCAAACGGACAGGTTGAAGCGATCAACAAAATTATTAAACACACATAGAAAATTTGTTTGACGGAGAAGAAAGGAAATTGGTCAAAGGAACTTCTGGAGGTGCTGTGGTCCTTCAGGACATCGTTCAGAACCAGTACGGGAGAGACCCCCTTCTCAATGGCGTATGGAATTGAAACAATGGTACCCGTCGAATTGCAAAATCCAACCTGGCATGTCAGTATGTATGATGAGAAAGAAAATGATGAGACAGTGGCAATAGGGAAGAATTTCCTGGAGGAGAAACGAGTTGCAGCCGAATTACGTAATACTGCATATAGACAATATGCATCTCGTTATTACAATTCACAAGTACGAGAGCGAAGTTTCAAGAATGGGGATCTCATATTACGAAAAATACTGGCAACTCCGCATGGAATTTTTTGGCCCTGGTTGGGAAGGACCATTTCAGGTTTCGCGCAGCTGGTCGAATGGAACATATGATTTAGAAGATTTAGATGGACGACCTTCCCATTACACATGTAGTGCTACGTAACTGAAGAAGTTTTACCAATGAAGAATGTTTGATGTAAATGTACATTTAGCTGTAAATATTGTATAAAGAGAATGACATGTTACTTAGAGTCTCTTAATACTCAAGAAGGCAAACAACTTTTTAAAGTTGATTGACAAAAAATTACGTGTTGCTTGAAACACGACTAAAAGCTGGTATATGCCAAGTCACTAAAACGCGTTTCTTGAGAGGAAGCATCACGGTAATAAAAACCGATAAATGCTCCGGACAAGAAATTTGCATAATGACAATGAGTGTCAATTTACGATATAAAGGCAAAGAGTCCTAATAAATTTAAAAAAATAATCAAATTATGAGGAAGAAAGGCCCCTTCTCAAGTGTATAACTCGTGAATGCTGTAAATGCAAAACGAGAAAAGCACTGTAAAAATAAAATAACAAGCAACACATGAAGACGGAAAACGAATAAATATTTCATTCCAATAAAATAAAGTTAAACACAAAGCAAAACAAAGTTTAAATAGAGATATTCTTCAAAGAAGATATTGGAACAGCAAAAACAAAATTCAAGAAAGCAGAAATTTCAAACTTCTGGGGGCACGTCACCCACGGGGGCGACAACTTGCTCAGGCGGGGTAGCCAAGGAAGGATCAGAGCACTGTGGTTCATGAACCATGTCAGAAGGAGGAGTAGTCTATTCACCTGGAGGAGTATGTATGAAAGACATGGCCATGGCGATATCACTCTCCAGATGACCTCCTTCGGCACCCGTTCCAGCTGAAGCGTCGCAGTAGCAGCAGTCTCTTGAGTAGGAGCAGGTGCAGCTGAGACAATGTTAACGGCTGAAGCAGCAAGAAGAGCTTCCTGAGAATTGCATGTTGGGCTCAACGATGGTGCGCCCCTTCCCAAAGATAGATAAATCAATGCCGAAGTTGGCCAAATCCGCAACGAGAAAAGGTTGCGCCTTGCTAGGCGGATTCTCTCTGATATAATCAATGAACTCTTTCTTTACAACGTCAGAGATTTTCTTGCCCCTATCCTCAGCAAATTTGATGGCTCGAAGACATTCACTGTAAGAACAGATGTAGCCAAAATTTGTGGCGTCCTTCACTAGCTCCTTTACTTCCTCCTCAGGATACTCATGATTTTCTACTTCAGTCTGAAGTTTGGCTTTCTCTTGCTCAAGCACTAGCAATTGGTCCATCAGCTTGAAATTTTCATCACGACCCTGAGCCATCTCAAGCTTGAGATGAGCAATACCAGCCATAGCTTCTTCCAGGTCCCTCTCCAGCTTCTTAGTGGTGTATTGAAGGTTACGATAACCCTCAATAGCTGCCTCTACGACATCAAGAGTGCTTATAATCTACGATTCAGCTCGTTTCAGCTCATCATCCTTGCTCTTTATCATCTTATCTTTTTCGTCATTGTCCTCCCAGAGATGACGACTGGTTCTCTCGAGCACAACACGTTGATCCAGTATTTGCTGAAAAATAATGGCTGCGGAACTGACATACATACCCCCCGAGACGAACGTTATCAGTAAGGTCCTGGGCGTGGATCAAATTTTCACTCGCAGCGGTCTAAGATTCACTAACATATTGTGAGGAGCACTTCACCTCAATATCTGGGATATCACCAAAATGCCCTGGTGATTTGGAACAAACAATCTGATGAAGAGCATCGCAGCGGTGAGCATGATCGCCAAGATGATATTTGCGAAGATCATTAACTTGAGTTAAAGATCAAGTGATACAAAGTTGATAATAATTTGAAGATGTTAGACATACACATTTTTCTTATCATAGTCTCAACCGAGATAGGTGGTATCTCGATGGAAACCCGCATCGCGAGGCGACGATAGGTGAACTTGGTTTGGTGACCGGATGAGGAACTTGAGCCTGACGAGTGGACCCACCAGCTGACCCAGACTTGCTCTTCTTCTTGGCCTTGTTAGCCTCGTCAGTGGCACCAACAGTAGTGCCATCACCTCTTTTCAGATGGCCTCCAACCGAATCCTTCTTAGGCGGGCTCTTACGAGCCGGTTTTTGTACAACAGTGGGGACAATAGGAGCAGCTGTAGCAGTAGCTGCAGGTTTGGTAGCTTGAGCTCCTCTCCACCTCCGGAGCTCTAAAAGTGTAGCAGGGGGATCCATTTTGCTCCTATTATCTTCTGTTTCAAGATCCATGATTCTTGTACAAAAAACTTTAAACTCTGAGGGTATAACGATGGTAAATCCTTGATATGAGGAAATACAAAAAAGAAAGTGAAGTTAGATGGGTCAATCAAAATGTCAAAATAAAAAAAAACAATTTGAAATTAAGATTACCTTCTAGAACTGGAGCTCTTGCTTCCAAATGATGTGGGCTTGTAATGAATTGGGCTGCACGTCTACAACTCTCTTTTTTCAAATATTTCACGGCCCGATCCTTTTCATCCCGGGAAAGCCGCGTAAGAAAGAGCAAGAACAAAGAGATCACCTTCTTTCTGGCCCCACTTCAGAAGCTTTGGACCTGCAAAAAAATAAAGTTACATCAGTGTACCTCAGAACGAATACTATATGAAGAACGTTACTTACGTATCAGTTCTCCATATCCTTCCGGAGTCATGATTCGATTTTCAACCCCGAATAAGTGATGGCCGCCCGCCAATCTCCCCTGATGAAAAAGAATTGTTCTTTCCATTGCTTTACTTTATTCGGGATGCCTTCAATGATTTTCAAATCCGATCGAGCTTTTAAATAGTAATATCCTTGTCCCTCCTCCTTGTACTCTGAAATCATCAGTGCCTAATTAATCTCGGGGGAGATAAATTGGTTGGGATATCCTTCTAATCCCATTACTGTCAGATAAATCAAGAGTTTTCTCCACCCATTCGGTGTGATCTGAGTGATTGTGAAATTGACATCCAGTAAAAATTGACGTGCATCAGGAGAGGAAATCTGGCTTCAAGAATATCAATGTTTATAGCAGTACAACCAGGTGGAGGCCGATTGACCCGCTCTCTTACTCTCAGAATGTACATATGAATATCGAGCGGAATTTTATATTTGTTCCTGATGTCAACAGATCTTCCTCCATTAAAAGACTGTGATATCGGGAAGCATCATATTGGGTGTCAAAGTATGGAACCCTAAGAATTACAGGCTTGATAAATTGTTCCTGATACTGCTCGATATAAGAAGTCCAATCTTCTTCACGTGCAATCCCCTCTGGGATGCTCTGCTCAATCAATTGGGAAATGGGCTGGTAAATCCGTTCCAAGTCCTCCCAAATATCTTCCCGGTCAGTCTCAAAGCCTTCACCTAGATCGGAATCAGTATTATCTCCAGTGGGAATTCTTTCTTCAGGAGCATCAATTGTTTGATCTTGAGTGGCCTTGACCTCCCGAATAATATCTTCTTCTTGAGTCTCAACTTCTGAAGGCTCTGGACTTGTCCCAAAGACTTTCCGCAAAACAGACTCAACATTAGATTTGGTTTCCTCCTCATCGACTAGTAAAAGTTTTCTTCTAGGCTGAGGAGGGCGAGCAGCTCTAAAATCACGAGCAGATGGTGCGAGGCGAGCATCTCTTTGAATTTGTCTGGGGAGGCGAGCAACTCCTTGTCAAAGAAGGCGAGTAGCTCCTTGTCTGGGGGAGCGAGCAGCTCCTTGAGTTTGCTCCTGGGGGCGAGCAGCTCCTTGTCCAGGGTGGAGAGCAGCTCCTTGAAATTCTCCATGGGAGCGACCAGCTGATGGTGATCGAGCATCCTCAAGAGGACGACCAGCTGGTTGTGAGCGAGCATCTATAGAGGAGCGACCAATTGCAATTCTTTCATCTTCCCTTGCAATCCGTTGCCCACGAACAAGACGGTCCCATTCACGAGTGTCTATTCCGATCATGATGCCTCAATTTTCGACGATATCAAAATAGTCCTATAAGTCTCGTAAAGGCGATTCAGTCATCGACCATTTTCTGGGTTACGTGGCGGCGAGTTTTCTGGTAAGGAGGCAGAAGCCATATATTTCGGCGACGAAGTAGGAAAAGGATGCCAAATAATCGGATATTATGAAACACAAAAGAAAATTACTCTAGAAACTAAGATATTGGAAGATAAATCTCCTAAATTCTACAAAATTCGGATTCATGGAATTCTGACGAAGTCACAGACGGTGGCAATTGGTTTAAGGAGACAACTCTCTGATTAAAACTTAACAAAGACTCAATGAAAAATGAAAACAGAAGGAAAAGGAAAATCGAGGTCTACCTTTCTTAAACACTAAGCTTGCACACGAAATTTTGATTGGAAATAATTCCAGAAATCATCGATGAAGAACGAAGAAGATGAAAGAAGAAGAAAAGAGGAGTTTAAACCGGCTCACTTATTTATAGGTAAGGACGAGTCCTTATTTGCAAATATTTCTAAGGACCCGATTGCAAATATTCAAAAAATAAAAAGTGGCGCGCGAATCAAGAGTAGACCTTTCACATTCCGTGTATGGAGACACATTGAGGAAGCGAACAACTAAGTTGTTCGCCCCTCAATATTTTATGAAAGCTGATCGTCGATTTTTGACATATTATTTGATGATATTTCAAGTAAATTTACTTGAAAATGACATCAAATTAGGGGGCAACTGTTGATGAAAATATACAAAACAGGTGTTTAATGATCAGATTATGAAGATTAAGTGCAATTACAAGAAGAAATGATCCAGATTAAAAATAATGGCGAGCAATTTAGAAGAAAACAAGAAAAAGGCAAACAACCCATGCAAAGTGACACAAAAGAGGCTCGCAGCTCATACAAAAACGATGAGTGGTGAGCTCCTCGCCACCAACTAGCTGGTCGCCTCCTATGAAGAATTACAACTAGCTGGTCGCCACCCAACAAGGAAAACACACCATCTGCTCGCCACTCAAGAGGCTGGTCGCCATTTTCAAGAAGATGACAATTTCTCTTATTCTTCCAAGCATTTTCTTCATGTTTATCTTGTAAAGTACACGTAAGGGGACACATGTCATTCTATTGTAACACGTGGCAATACCCATGCCACCACCTGCTTATGTTTTGCTATAAATAGACTCATTTTCTCAATAAAAATTAAGAAATCAGTTGCCTTAACTATATTCTGCCCAATTCCTTCCTCGGATGTTCCTTTGCAATTCCAGTAATAATAATTAACAAGATTGTTGATGGAATTAAGCTTCTAAGCCACAGGTTAACTTGATTAAAAATAATTTCATTAATATATGTTAAAAGAAAATCAAGAAAATATCAAAATATATTATTAAGAAAATCAAGAACATAATATTTTATAATATAAAATTTTATTATTATATATGTATGTTAAAAAGAAAATCAAGAACATATAAAAAAAATATGTTATTAAAATAAGGAAGAACATAATATTTTATAAGATTTTTTTGTTACGATTTCTTGAATTTATATATGTATTAATGATTTATATATATATATATATATATGTGTGTGTGTGTGTGTGTGTGTGCGTGTATGATTTCTTGAATATAACATATACGTGTATCATTGATTTACACATGGACAACACATACACAATATTGCGTTAAATAAATTAAGTAATTAAAAAATATGTACGCACACACAATATTTTGCTCTAGAACATTTCTTTTTCTAGAATTATAAATAACTTACGTTATGTATGGTGCAGACACAATAATTTTAATGCGAACCTGTAATTAAAATGGAACATAAAAAAAAAACAATATCAGAACATTAAGAACATGAAAAAAATATTAAGAAGATAAATAAACAATTCAAACATCAAAATTTTAAATTAAATAGATTTGCAATTCTAACAATTAAGCATTACCTCCAAAAGAAAATTACAAAAAATTTTGTAAGAATAGAAAAAAATATTATTTTACCAAATTATTAGATGTAAAACATGGACCTGCAAAAAATTAAAAAAATTCAAATATAAAAAGATAAATAAAAAATTTGAATATCAGAATACGATAAATAAGAACATCAGAAGAGAAATAAGAAAAAGCAAGAGATACACGAAGAAATAAAGTTTAAAGATGGGAATAATAATATTTATAGATTTGAAATTTATAGTAGTATAGAAATTAAGATGAACTGTTGAAATTAAAAAATTAGATATAGAATTTGATATTATTAATATATTATAAAATTTATATAATATATATATTTATAAAATATTAAAATGTTTGGTTAAGATTAAAACACTTATAGTGTAAGGTCCAGATTAATTCTTTATGCCAGAGTTAATGGAATAGAGGAAATTTGAAATTGAGCATTTTGGTTGATTTCATAACTTTGTCTTTATATAATATAAAGATATTAATAAACGAAAAAAAAATTTCTCACACACACACATATATAACCAATCAATTAAATTACACAAAATCTTGGGTGCACCCAAGTGCATGGTATGCACTTAGAATTTAGGTCCAATTTTAATTTTAATTTTGATTGACTCAATTTCGGGTATGGGTTGGTCAAAATTGATTTTAAAATTAAGTTTCAATTAAGGGTGTATGAGATGCACCCAAGTGCACCCAAGACACACTCATTAAATTAATACTCCCTCCGTCCCGTAGGAATTTGCACCCTACGGGACGGCACATTTTTTAAGAAAAAATAGTTTTATATATAAAGTAGTGGTATATGGGTAAATATGTGTAAAGGTTTGTGAGTGTGCACGTAAATCAATGCTTTTTTTTTTAGTAGTGTGCAAATTTGTGTGGGACGTCCAAATAAGGAAAGTGTGCAAATTCCTGCGGGACAGAGGGAGTAGTAATTTTTCTATTTTACGTGTTATTCTTATCCTGGTGGTGGATATATGATTTTTCACAAAACTCATATGAAACGTTTCACGGTGTGAAATAAAATAAAATCATGGATCTTTATCGGGTTAGGTCGATTTGGATTTTTTTTTTCAAAATTCTGCGCAAGCCAAATTTCAGGTTTGCATATTACTATTAGACCAAATGTGTGTTACCATCAGACTAAATGTTATTTTTCTACATATATTCATTTATTTTTGTAGAAATAAATATTTTTTATATGATGTAAGAAATAAATATTTTTTTACATGTGTTATTATAAGAAAATATAACTATTTCAATACAAATAAATAAATATTAATAAAAATAAAACGAACAAGTACATATACTTAATGACAAGCATGAGTTTAATATATATATATATATATATATTCAATGGTAAGTATTGATATGGGCCAAATAGCCAACATGTCAAAGGTAACAGCTGAGAGCTTCTCGCCCCAAAATTGGCTAACAAGCTAGGCGGCCCGTGACCAATGAATTCTCTAACAAGCAAGAATGATCCTCGCGAGGTCCATCTGATGAACCATCTCAATGAAAACACCCTTTATCCTCAGAGGGAGAAAATCTCCTCTGTTCACAAGAATTCTCAAAGGCTGTGTTAGCCAATATCGTGTCTCACACAAGTGTACGTGATAGTTGTAGACTAGGCAACTTGACTAAGTAATAATATCAAACACAGGAAAATGGGGCAATGTAAAGTAAGATTGTTGTTTAAAAATTAAAACAAGGAAAACAATAAAAGGCTTGATTGTTTATCTACTTTCTTGACAAAATAGTAAAGACTACCTATCATCTTTTATCAAAGTGAGCAAGAGTGGAAGCATGCATTAGTGTAATCCTCGTATGATTCATTTGGTGCCTATCTCTCCTAATCATGCAAGTTCTATTGAGTGATCAATTAAGCAAGAGCTTTGTTAATGTGTCTAGGTCTCCCTAATGACACTTAACACCCTAATTGTGGTGACTAATCTCATAGGCAATTCTCATTGTCCTAAGAAAATTTCATCAAACACCTAGTATGCACAACCTTCAATAAAGAACATTCATGAAAAACCAAATTCTCATGTCTTGCTAATCCACAAGGGTTCCAAACATCCAATTGGCAATGCTAAACATTCATTCATAACATCAATTGATAGAATTAATCATTCAATATCACAAAGCAATCATAGGATCAATAG
Source organism: Prunella vulgaris (assembly GCA_026898435.1). Taxonomy (NCBI): domain Eukaryota; kingdom Viridiplantae; phylum Streptophyta; class Magnoliopsida; order Lamiales; family Lamiaceae; genus Prunella; species Prunella vulgaris. Next base: position 261,015 of record JAPKLY010000443.1, on the reverse strand, counting down.
ATTCACCAAACTACTACATAGGATTCATACACCAATGCATTAAGAAATTAGCCCATGGCTAATTAAATGAAGAAAACTACAATTAAGCTATCTAACATCATCATGATTACTAATATGAAAAGAGATTACAAAATTCTTACCTAAAACAAGAGAATTGAAATAGCTATCCACTACCATGGAATCCAAACTTGCAATCCGGAACTTGAAATACAAAACCGAACCAAAGAAACGTAGCTCTAATCACGACTAAGCTAAATCAACAAACGGATCGTCGATCCAACAGATGGATTAAAAGTAATTGAAGATTGAAGATGAGAAAATCTAAGAAACCCACTTTGTAACTTCTCTTAACTCCCTAATCTAATTGAGAATCTAAGAAAATGAATGAAAATGTGTAGAATGTCCTTGGAAATCTGATACTTCAAGTATATATAGTACTCCTCAAGCATGTAACAGAACACCCTTCATTAAAACGCACAAAAGACGAAACTGCCCCCGAAAATTCAGAAAATTGCACTGCCGCGAGAGCTGGATTAGAAGGCGCGCGAGCTGAAGAAGGCCCCTTGGTCGCGCGAACCCTCAGCGCGCAAACAGAATGCGGACGCGCGAGCTAAGGACAAAGTCGCGCGAGCTAAGCTTGCTAGGCGCGCGAGCTAGCTGGTCCTCCGACGTCCGATTTTTGACTTTTTTGTTTTCGACCCGATGGCTCATCCGATCTTTCTAGGGTCTCCAATTGAGTATTTAAAACATCTCCACAAGGTCGGATCACCTCGTCACAACCCCTATAGTCGGAAATTCCTCATTTTTGCTCGTGTTTCCTACAAAACACATTTTCTAGCCAACAAAGGGTTAATAGCACAAAGTATATCATAATAGGGTCAAATATGAACATAATCCAATCAATATAACACCAAAATGGATGCTAAAAGATGCAATTATGACCCTAATCAGAGGAAGACTAAATCTCATCATCTGTCGTGATAAGACAATACGAATGCAGGAAACACTCACAATGGACAAAACATGGTTTCAAAATAATTTTATGATGAGGCACACTCATGTGAAATGTTTCACGGTGTGAAACATACCATATTAAAAATTCGCAGGTCCTTAACCGGGTCGGGTCAGATTTGTTTTTTTTTTCAAAATTTTCGCATCTTTAATTCCAAATTTTTTCGCTCCCAGATATGTTACAATTTGGGCAAATGCACGTTACTAATAAGTAAAATGTGTGTTACAATCGGATTAAATGTTGTTTTCTTTACATATATTCATTTATTTTTGTAGAAATAATATTTTTTCATACAATCTAATAAAAATATGTTTTACTATAAAATATATTATTTTTTCATAAATATGAGAAAACAATATATTTTCTTATAGTACCACACATTTTGCTCTTGTATTATATAATTTTTTTTATTATATAAAAATAAATGAATATATATAAAAGAACAATATTTTATAAGATTGTAACACACATCTTCTCTAATAGTAACACACATTTGCTCCCCAGTTTGTGTTACAGTATGGGCAAATGTGTGTTACAATATGGGCAAATACGTGTTACTGTAAGAGAAAATGTTCTTTTGTAAGAATAAATATGTGTTTTTTTAATTTAATCATCATTTAAATCTAGGTATATTGATTCATATATTAACACACTTTTTTACTATTTTATATGTGTTATTATATAAAAAATAATTATTTCTATACAAATAAATAGATATTTATGAAAATTTAATATGTTTTCTTATAGTAACACACATGCTTTTTCTCTTATATTATGTTAAAAACATATTTATTTTATAAAAACAAATGAATATATGCAAAATAACAATATTTTCTAAGATTGTAACACACATTTGTTCTATTAGAAACACATATTTGCTTCCCAATTTGTGTTACTATATGAGCAAACATGTGTTACTATAGGATAAAATGTATTTTTCTTAAGAATAATATTTTTTAAAATTTAATCATCATTCCTTAAAGCTAGATATATTGATTCATGTAATAACACACTTTTTACTATTTTATATGTGTTATTATAAATAAAATAATTATTTATATATAAATAAATATATACTTATGAAAAAGTAATGTTTTTTTCTTATAATAACACAGATTTTGCTCTTACATTGTATGAAAAATATTATTTCTACAAAAACAAGTGATATATATGTAAAAAAATATTTGGTTTGATTGTAACACACATTTTACCCTAAAATAACATGCATTTGCCTAAAATGTGATATACTTGGGAGTGAAAAATCTGGAAATTATGTTTTCGTGAGAATTTGAGAAAATTACCAAAATTCGACCCAATCCGGCCATGGATCCGCAAATTTTTGATATATATGGTATGTTTCACACCGTAAAATATTTCATATAATTTTTTGTCTTTTATGATATATTATTGGATTTTTTCATCTTCTCAATCTAATAATTGATTTCTAGGAATCGTGCACCTGAAAAGGCTAACTGTTCACGAATTGTGCACACATAGGGATCATTCACGAAATTTTTCACACATGTTCACGTATAGATCGATCACGAGATGTACACATATTGACCGTTCACAAAATATGCACGTACAGATCGTACACAAAATGTGCATGTATGGATCGTGCACAAGATATACATGTACGAATAGTGCACAAAATGTGCATGTACGGATCGTGCACAAAATATGCATGTACAAAAACTTCAAAAGCTAAAATCAAATATAATACACAAGTTGTAAAAAAAAAGTGTGGATAAGTTTTTTAAAATTTTATTCAACAACAAAAAATACACATTTTTATGTAAAAATAATTATAATAAAAATTAATAATATATTTTATATTTACAAACCATGTAGATGCACGGGTGATACACTAGTATAAAATAATAATAAAATTATGTCATTATTAAGTGTAAAATTATCGATAGAATCAATCACTAGTCGGTACTCTGGGTGTCGACTAGTTTTTTTTTTATAAACCCCAATTTTTCCCTCTATTTTAATAAAAAAAATTAAAACATCTTTATTAAAAAAAATTAAAACAACTTTATTTTAATAAATTTGCCAACCCTACATCTCACAAATTTCAAAAAAATAAATAAATAAAGAAACTGATTTTTTTTTTTTATCATGGTATTCATATTCCAAGAAGTTTGTTCCCATAATAAGTCCACAAATCTTGATCAAACTGATAGCGACATTTCTTGTCTTCACTCATCAATCTAAACCCTACCATAAGAAATTCTTATCAACAAAGCATCTTCATCACCCCACTGTCGTCGCCTGAGCTAAGAAACCCACCACCGACTCTAACCCTTGGTGACCTACCTCCAACCAACCAATCATCCTCTATATAATGGCATGCTCCATTTGTATAACTTATTTCCAAATATGTGACACATGTACTGTGCTATAACTACAATCACGTAGAACACTATTGTATTGTGGCATATACATTAGATGTCCATATTTGACACTTGTGGTATTTCCATGTAGGAGCTTTATTTATGTCCAATTTAATTTTATTTAAATTGCAAGGCTCACCAATAGGTAAAGTTTTTTTTTTTTTAAACATTGCCTATATTACTTCTGAAAGGATACCCTATCCCACCGAATTAAATAGTTATTATTGAATATTATTATTATTATTATTATTATTATTATTATTATTTTACTTATATTATTATTACCGCTTATATATTTTTTTTATATCCGCATTTCACTTTATTTTTTTAAAATTAAGTACATTATTTGTATCTCTAAGAAAATTTGTCATAAGGAACCTGATGAGTACAAAAATGTCATGTTCATCAACAACAATGTATTATGAAAGGATATAACAAATCCTACCTGTTTTTAGTCGAAGGAGATCACCCTACAAGCAAACGCAATGGGCTGAACTCCTCTGCAACAGCTCCCGCGCTTAATCTACCATCTATGACGAAACTCTCGTAAAAACCTGCAGAAATTAAGCCCGAAATAATTCTGGCGTTGATCCTCCGACGTCCAAGTCAATATCCATCGTCATGGATAATATTACAGAAATAATATTTAGTGAAAAATGTATATGTGTGTATCTAATGATGAAGAAAATGCCTTATATCTTCTTCCTTTCACAAGGGTATATTTGTCATCTAGTGTGGTAACCCTAACTTCAATGAGGGACCACTTTAGAGGGGACCATTCTAAGGCCAGTCTTCCTTATGCCAAGTGGCATCAGTGGTGATTTATTAGTACAAGAATGATTCTTCTCTGTGTCCTTTTCATGGTGGTGTCAAATGCGCATGAGATATCATGATCCTTATTTAAGAATTATTGTTACGCCTATTCTTGTTATCCAAACCAAAGCAATTCTAGCAGATTTGGAATTTACTGAGACATCTCTCTCAGTTCTGACTTCTAACTTTTCCTTCTTTCATAAAGATGAGAGTTTAGTTTTTCATTATATCTATTTATATGAATAACAAGTTTTCTGACTAGTAATCTTGACAATTTTATCGAATGTCAATATCTGGCTCTGTTCAGAGTTAGTTATGAGAGAAGTTCCATTTCACTAGAGTTTTGAAATATTTGTTCTTTTGCTATGGGCAAATAGATACATATTTTTCCCATATCAACTACTCCCCCCTATTCCAAATAATTTTTTCTTAAAATTTTAAATGTAATATTCTTGTCTCAGAGAGGAAATCAACTCTCATTTTCGTGTATCTCTTGATAAGATATTCTTCCTTTTTCCCTCTTATTTTTTGTCATTTTTGAAAAAATTCAAAATCATTTTGTACAAAGCCTTTTGTACTTATAAACGCCCTTTCGTGTACCAGCATAGAGGCCGTAGACGTGGCTTTTTTTAATGTACATGCAGACGGCCAGTTGTCTACTTTTCCAAATCGCAGGGGAGTTCATTTGTCTTATTTTCTCCCCTTTTCAATTTTTTCTCTCATCCTTTTTCATTTTTCTTCTCCAAAAGTTTCTTTTCAGGCATTTCTCAGAGACGACTCCCTTGGGTTTATCTTCCGATTAAGTCTTTCTGGCGAAAGCATTTGTGTTTCCAATATCCTCCACCAACTCGTCTTTTCTCTTATTCTCAAGGTACTTTACATAGTTTTTCTTATTTTTGTTTTATGAATTTCTCTCTGAGTGTCTCGCATACCTTCGTCTATTTAGTAAAATGCCTCCAAAATCTGACATGTTGTATTAGGACTGAACAAAGCCTGCCCAAAGTATCATTATCCTTTGCCAAGAATTGACCAACTAGTGGATTCAACCTTAGGATGTGAACTGCTGTCTATGATGGATGCCTATCAAGGATACCAACAAATTTGAATGAACAAAGAAGATGTGCCCAAAGCATGTTTCGTGGTATCTTGTGGCACTTATGGGTATGTAAAGATGCCTTTCGGACTAAAGAATGCTGGTACTACTTACCAGAGAATGGTAGACCTGATTTTTAAGAAGCAAATCAATTGTAACATGGAAGTATATGTAGACGACATGTTGGTGAAGAGTTTCCAAGTAAATGATTATGCTTCAGATTTGGAGGAAGTATTTGAAGTGATCAAAGCTTATCAGAACAGGATAAACCCTACAAAATATACTTTTGGGCTCAGATCTGGGAAATTTCTAGGGTACATGGTGACCCCTAGAGGCATTGAAATAAAACAAGCAAAAGTGAAAGCAATTCTGGATATGCAACCACCCAGAAGTTTGAAAGAAGCACAGAATTGAACGGGCGTATCGTGGTCCTCAGCCGTTTTATCTCTCGTGCTGCTGAGAAGAGTCTGCCTTTCTTTAGGATACTGAGGAAAGGCTCACTGTTTGAATGGAATGAAGAATGTCAAAGGGCCTTCGAAGATTTGAAGGAACATTTGAAGAGGCTACCTCTGCTCACTAAGCTAGTGCCAAGGGAAACCTTGTACCTATATTTCTCTGTGGGGGAGCATGCATTGAGTTCAGTACTTTTAAGAGAAGAAGAAGGAAAACATCTGCCAATATATTATGTCAGCAAAGTAATGCAGGGACTAGTGATGTGATACTCTGAGATTGAGAAGCCAGATCAAGCTGTGATGGTTGCAGTCAGAAGACTTAGACCATATTTCCTATCACACAAAGTGATAATAAGGACCAATCTGCCAATAAGATCAATCATGGATAGGCCGGATCTGTCAGGAAGGATGGTTAAATGGGCAGTGAAGTTGGGTGAGTATGACCTTGAAATTTGAACCCAGAGCTGCAATCAAGGTACAAGTCGTTGCGGATTTCATTCAGGAAACAACCAAAAGAGAAAGTCTGAGATGTGGAAGGCATTTATGGATGGATCCTTGTCTATAGCTGGCTGTGGGGTAGGAGTCACGATAATTCCCCCCACAGGAGAAGAGTTGCAATTTGCAATCAAATTGAAGTTCAGAGCTTCTAATAATGAAGCTGAGTATGAGGCGCTCCTGCGAGGAATGCAAATGATCTGGGAAATGGGCGTGCATAGAGCTATCGTCTACTCAGATTCACAGCTGGTTACCCAATAACTCTTAGGGGCTTATGAAAGAAAGAATAGTAAAATGATGGAATATACAGAGTTGGCTGAGCAACTTAGGTAATAATTTGAGGAGCTTAAAATTGAACATATTCTTAGGGAGGAAAACTGGAAATCCGACTATTTAGCCAAATTGGCTAGCTGCGCAGAAGGAGGAATGCAAGGAAAGATCACATTGTTTACAGCTGAGGAAAAAGTTCATCTCTCAGATGTGAATACGTGAAGGATGTTGCAAGAATTCACATCTGAGAGAAGGATCGAGAGTAATTAAGAAGAAGGCCTATGTGAAATATTGTATGATTGGCGACAATCTATACAAGAGAACATTCTCTCAACCACACTCAAGGTGTCTTTCAGAGAAGGAGGGAAACTATGTGTTAAGAGAAATACGTGAAGGATGTTGCAGCAACCATGCTGGTTACAGAGAACTGGCTAGAAAAGTCTTGAGAGTCAGATATTATTGGCCTACTCTGGTAAGAGATGCCCGAGAGCTGGTCAGGAAATGTGATAAGTGCCAGAAGCATGGACCTATAATACACGTCCCGGCTGAAGAGATGAGGTTGATGTTCTCTCCGTGCCTGTTTGATAAGTGGCGGATTGATACCGTGGGGAAATTCCCAAGAGCCATTGGAGGACGAGCTTTTATGATTGTGGCTGTTGATTATTTCACTAAATGGTAGAGGCAGAAGCGGTAAGAAAATTTGATGAAACTACTATCATAAAGTTCTTATGGAAAAATATATGTTGCCGATTTGGGATACCTCGAATCCTAAAATTAAATAATGGAACCCAGTTTGCAGGAGCTTGAGTACAAGGCTGATGTTTAGAAATGAACATTCAATAGAGATTTGCAGCAGTTACCCATCCTCAGGCAAATGGACAAGTTGAGGTCACTAATCGTACCATAGTGAATGGAATTAAGACCCGACTATCCAGAGCTGGAGGATACTGGGCAGAGGAAATAGAACCAATGATGGGCATATAGGACCAGTACCAGAACATCTACTTGGGAATCACCTATCAATTTGGTGTACAGACCCCCGACGGTGATCCAGGCTGAAGTGGAAGTCAAAACACGTCGGATACTAATGTATAATGAGGAGCAGAATGCGAAGCTGATGCGAGAAAATCTAGATCTGCTAGAGGAAGAATGAGAGATGGCAAATCTCAGAGTTGAGAAATATAAGAGCCGAGTGAAAGCTGTCCATGACAAGAGGGTGAGAATGAGGAAATTGGAAAAAGGAGATCTGGTCATGCGCAGAGCTGATGCCTCAAGCCAGCCGGGAAATCGGATCCTAACTGGGAAGGTCCTTATCTGGTAACACAAGTCCTAAAAGGAGCAGCGTACGAGTTGACAGATGAGAGTGGTTTCCAGTTACCACGACCATGGAACATCTCCAATCTGAAGAAATATTATGCCTAAAGAGACATAGGCCAGAATTTTCTCTTGCAAATCTTCTTTTATTTTCAAATAAAGATGTAAACACAGAGTATTGCACTGAGACACATTTTATGAATTCAATGAAAATCTGTCAGAACTTGCATGGTTCAGTTCTGATAGATGATTATATAATATATGACATATAAGCATCACATGCCATACTGAAAAAATGGATATGTTGCTATAGACCGATTCTTAAATAAACCCAAAGAAAGGTTTAATTAAGAACTGAGGAAGGCAGAATTGGGGTAAACAATTCTCGAGATTCATTGAGAATTTTTTTTTGAAAAACTAGAATTACCAATTCTTAAATAAACCCAAGAAAGGTTTAATTAAGAATTGGGGTAAACAATTCTCGAGATACATTGAGAATTTTTTAAAAAAAATAAAATTACCAATTCTTAAATAAACCCAAAAAAGGTTTAATTAAGAACTGGGAAGGTAAAATTGGGATCAACAATTCCTGAAATACATCCCAAGACACAACAAATTTCTCTCAAAGATAATACATAAAGGATAGATATACCCATATCCTAGTAACCTTTTTACTGGAATTAAAAAAGAAAACACATCATAAGCAGGAATAAGAAATACCATGGTGAGATAATGCATTACAAGAAGAGTCATTAAAAGTGCATATAGAAGAGAAGAGCAGATAAGCTCAAATAGAATATTGTTTAGGAAACAAGAGCACGAAGGCTTTAATAAAAAAAAAGTCATTTGGAGAAGCAAAATAATGAGGAACGAAATCCCTCATTCATTCAAGTTAGCAGGCAAACCGAAATCAGAGGCCGAACCAGTGGAAACCTTAGCAGTTGCAGTAAAAGGTGATATTCCAGAATCAAGATCGTCAGAAGGAGTCAAATCATATAGTAGAGGCTCAACATGAGATAAGTCAGGGGAAGAAAGCATCTCTCGAGAAAGCTTAAGAGCGGTACTTTGCATAACTGGGAGAAACCAGGGAGCATCAAGAGGAGTTGTGGCATCTCCTTGGAAGTAAGGCGAATGAGTAATGTTTATCTAATATCGGGTGCAATGACGCAAGAGAGTTCTACTAATCATATCACCACATTACTTCCTTCTTTTCACTCTACTAATCATAGGGACAAGAGAGTTCAAAAAGGAAGGAAGTATGACTTCAAATATGGTTAGCCAAAGGAAAAGGCTTAAAAGCACAAAATGGTAAACAATGGAAATGATGTCATTAGTAGACAATTTGGCAAAGTGACTAAATAAGATCAAAGATGGCCTCATATCATGCTTTGCAAACTAATCATGTGTGACCTCAAACAAGACTCAAGTCTAGTTTTAGAGTGAACATGCACCATGTGGATCTCACATCAAAAAAATATCATTTGTTTATTCATGAAAATGGGAAAATCGGCTCAATACTCACGGGTCAATGTGATTATGACTCATATCCTATTAAACATGCACATCTCATTCATGTATCAAGTCCCAAAGAATCAACTATACAATAGACAAAACATGAATTAAGCAATATATATGTTGGTCCCAGATAAACAATAACAGATGTACGGGGGGGAGGAATACACCTGTGAGTACAAATTTTTCAAAAATAGTTTTCACAGTGGACTATAAAACACAGACGACTATATAAATCCAAGATTTAATGTAACACCCGTAGTCTCAATCACCATAAATAATAAAATTTATATAAGTAATTGTTATTGTTATTATCATCATTATTATTATTATCATCATCATTATTATTATTATTATTATTATTATTATTATTATTATTATTATTATTATTATTATTATTAT
>JAPKLY010000443.1:234818-251243 GCA_026898435.1 Prunella vulgaris | reverse complement strand
ATTATTATTATTATTATTATTATTATTATTATTATTATTATTATTATGAGTATTTTTTAAAAACTAAAGTTTATTTATAAGATATTTATGTATATATATATATACTAATCTATTTAATTAATTATTTGTTTAAACTTTTTAATTAAAATATTTATATATATATATATATATATTACACGCACAACCTAGCAATAGTTTTTCCTCAAACTTCTTTAGATTCATTATCTCAATTCTCTCTGTTAATTTTATTAATTTAATTATTGAAGAATATTACCTCAAAACTTTTATTTATAATAATATATTATATATAATATGTATATATAGATACCCACTAACATCTATATAATCCCATGAAACTTGGAGCCTAAACTTTGACTTTGTTTTTAATCAATTTACTATATTATTTAAAAAAATCAAAATAAGCAAAATTAGTGGGTTTTAATTTTCATCTTTACGATGTAGGCTTATCGGATTAATATGCATTTCAAGTCTTATCTCTTATGTACTTATCCTATTTATCTTTCTTTTCTGGCTTCCCTTATAAGCAAAAATATTTGGGAAAAATATATCTCTCTCTCATCAGCATACTTTAAAAAAAAAATTGCCCATCATATTACTTGACGATTTTCGTCTCTTCCAGTGGAAACTTGTACTTGCAAATTATTTCCCCTGTTTCGTTACCGTAATATCTTCTCTTCTCAATTGATTGGTAAATCTTGTTATATTCGTCAAGATTTTTTATTAAATTTTTACAATTCACATCCCTCCTTAATTTTATTTATTTTTACTTTGTTTCGTACTTACGGCTAATAGAACAACTATTGTTCATTAGTGGGTTGGCGTTGTCCAGCCACTAACTAGTTTTGTGTATAAGTTGTTGAATTCAAAACTCTTTGTTCTAAATTCTTTCTTTTAGTTTAGTTATTAGAGGATGGTGAGTTATTTACATGTATATATATGTATACACACGAATGAATATGTTTAAATATGTACTGATAGAACCTATAAATTATTAATATAATTATTAGTTTTAGATACAATATATTCTTATTATTATTTATTTTAGGAATTCACTTGAGAGAGGTAGCTACCAAATTATATTAGTATTTCTTTGTTTTCAAAAGGCAGACACTGTAGGGAAGCCATTTTTGATTTGTTTTTACATATGTAAAATAATTTAGTTTTGATGTATATGTATAATATGTTTAATTATTAGTTAAGATACTATTAATCATTTAGTTTTTATTTTATTTTATTTTATTTTCTCTCTCAAATAATTATTTTATTTTTAAACCCATTTGAGATATTAGCAATAATTTTAATTTTATTTAAATATTGTAGGTGACGAGTAAATCTTGCTTTAAATAAACTACACTTTTACAAGGATAATCAAGATTTAAGGTGGAGTTTTATTTTCTCTGTCCCTTTTAAATGTTCATGTAAATTTTATTGTTACTTGCTACATGATATTGACATATATATTGAATTATTGAGTTGCTTCGACGGTAAGGTCGTTGCAACTTTGCGGGACTTCGGTCTAGGAGGGTAAGCTCCTTGGAGGCAACTCCACCGTATACAGATTGACCAATATACAGATGCATTGCTTATGCATGTTATGTGAGTTGATGATTTAATTTACTTGTGATATTTAACTGTGACAAAGGGAATCCCACTGAGCTAGTTGATTGCTCACCTCAAATTATTTAACATTTTGCAGATTAAAGTGAGAGCGGTGGAGCAATGGTGGATTGCATGTTTTGTTGTTTTGTATTTAATGTCAATAAACAAGTTTATAGTATGTTTCTAATTTTACTATGATGTTAAAATGAGATATGATAGTTTTTAGTATTATGAGTCGCATCGCTTAGATAATTTGAGTATGTGCTTGTTACTTTAATAAAGACAAGATATACTATCTTTTGGTATAAATAATCTAAGTGCTAATGCATTTTACCTTTATAGTAATTATTTCCGCTGCAAATTTCAAAATAAGTACGTCTATTTAATTTATCTTATTGTTGTTTGAGTGTGTTTTTATCTAATTTGGTCTACAAAAGCTTTATAAAAATAGTGATGCGACAGTGTGGTATCAGAGCAGGTCTACGTTCTTGTAGACTTGAAAAAAAATCATTACGCATTCTATATTTGTATGTCATGGCATCCACCACCGCCACCATTTCAACTCCAAGGTATGATATTAAAGTTTATGCACTAAGTTATCCCTTGATTCTGGGAAAGGATGACTGTATGAAATATGTTATTCTATGTTGGGTATGTTATAATGAATAAGATCAATTGTATGAGTTTTAATAATAAGAAATATGGTGATTGATAAGAGGGATATTCAGATAATTTACGACGGTTGTATTCTTTGAACTAAAACTCTCGTATTCCTGTAGGAAAATGCCACCTAAGCGTAGGAATCCTAACAACCCCTCATTAGCTAGTGGTGATGAAAATCCACCTCGTGATGAGAATCCCACAATAGAAGATTTGGTTGGGATGCTTAGAGCACAAAATATTCCTACCCTGAATCAGCCGGCGGCTGGTGCAAATCAGCCACAAGAGGAAAATATTAATTTAGCTGATGTGGCTGCTCTACTTTGGAAAATTCAGAATCCCCCTCAGAACCCCCAAGTCCCACAGCCTTCACACCCGCAAGCAGATCATCTCCAAGTTGTGGAGCAATTCAATAAATTTAAGCCTCCTACTTTTAATGGTAGGGATGGACCATCTGCTCTTGAGGAATGGATGAAGTCCCTGGAGAGTATCCTAGGATTGATGAAGTGTACTGATGCCCAGAGAGTGGCATGTGCATCGTTTTAGCTAAAGGAAGATGCATGCATATGGTGGACCTCATACTGGCGAATGAGGCCTGCAGCAGAACGAAATGAACTAACTTGGGCAAGATTTCATGAGATTGTCACAGAAAAATACTATCCACCCTCCTTTCAGGTGCAAAAGGAGTGCATTTTTTAATCTAAAGCAGGGAAGTATGACTGTTGAGGAGTATGAAAGAAAATTTAGTTACTTGAGTCATTTTGCTCCACATCTAGTGGATACTGAGCTTAAGAAGGCACGAAGGTTTATGTATGGACTGCGTTCTGAGATAAGGAATGTGATTTCAGGACAAGGACTCACAACCTTAGCAGAAACTTTTGAGCGAGCAGAAGAGATATAGCTGCCTGTATAGCAATGGATGCCCCAAAACCGAATGTAGCAGAATCTTCAGGGAAACGAAAATGGAACGGCGGGGGTCCAAATAGAAAATTTACTTCTAACAAGCAAGGAAGAACTATTGGTAATGCAGCGCCCAAAGGAAATGCAGACAAATTGTAAAAATTGCGGCTGAAAGCACTATAGAGAATGCTTGATGGGGCAGAACCGATGTTACTGGTGCAAAGAGAGTGGACATACAATTGCTGATTGTCTAAAGTGAAGGAATGAATGAGGCGGAAAAGGGCCGAATTCTGGAATAGGTAGTAGAGCTCGAATGTTTGTAATGACTCAAGAGGAAGCTGATCAGCAGCCAGGCACCATGACAGGTATGCTTACAGTTTTAGATATACCTACTTTTGTGCTTTTGGACACTGGAGCTACACATTCCTTCATGTCTGCAAAATTTCATGCTTTGACTAAAAATAAGGGCATAAGTATAGGAGATCCACTTGTGTCAATATACCATATGGGAAAACTATAAGTGCTTTCTCAATGGTTGAGAATGCTAGAATACATGTGAATGAACATAGTTTAGAAGCTAATCTATATGTGCTAGACATGAACGATTTTGATATTATCCTTGGGATGGATTGGCTTAGTAAATACCAAGCTGACATTAAGTGTCGGGAAAGAGAAGTGACCTTACATTTACCTAGTAAACAAGAGGTTGTTTTCTACGGTGTAAAGTCTAGGACTATACCATGAGTGTTAAGTATGATGAAGGCAATGATGATGCTAAGAAAGAATGATTGTCAAGGTTACCTAGTTAACATCATGGGGAAACAAGAACAAGAAGTAAGCGTTGCAGACGTGCCAATTATTTGAGAATATGCTGATGTCTTTCCGGAGGATCTACCTGGAGTTTCACTTGGTAGACAAGTGGAATTTACCATCGATTTGGTACCTGGAGCAGCACCAATATCAAAAGCTCCTTATAGAATGGCTCCAAAAGAATTACAAGAATTGAAAGTCCAGATACAAGGATTGTTAGACTTGGGTTTTATTAGACCCAGTGTGTCACCATGGGGAGCACCTATTTTGTTCGTTAAGAAGAAAGATGGGACGTTAAGGATGTGCATCGATTATAGAGAGTTGAATAAACTCACAATTAAGAACAAGTACCCATTACCAAGAATTGAAGACTTATTCGATCAATTGAGAGGAGCCTGAATATTTTTAAAGATTGATCTTCGATCAGGATATCATTAATTAAAGGTAAAAGAAAGTGATCTCATGAAAACAGCGTTTAGAACTCGTTATGGCCATTATGAATTTGTAGTGATGCCTTTCAGATTAAGTAATGCTCCGGCAGTATTTATGGATTTGATGAATCGAGTCCTCTATTCATTTTTAGATCGATTCATTATTGTTTTATAGATGACAGTTTGATATACTCAAAGGACGAAGAACAACATGAGGAACATCTGAGAGCTGTGTTGGAGAGACTTCGCAAGGAAAAGTTGTATGCGAAGTTTAAGAAGTGTGAGTTTTGGTTGAATCGAATTACCTTTCTTGGACATGTGATTACAACTAAAGGAATTGAAGTTGATCCAGCAAAGGTGGAAGCTGTTAATGAGTGGAAAAGACCTACGAATGCGCATGATGTTCGTAGCTTTTTAGGTTTGGCTGGTTATTATCGAAGATTTATTGAAGGATTTTCAAAATTAGCTGGACCAATTACGCGACTGACAAGGAAAGGAGAAAAGTATAAATAGAGTGTAAATTGTGAGGCAAGTTTTCAGGAACTCAAAAGGAGGCTTACATCAGCCCTAGTATTGACAATTCCATATCCCACTAAGGATTTTGTGATATATAGTGATGCATCGAAGCAAGGATTGGGATGTGTTTTGATGCAACAGGGTAAAGTGATTACATATACCTTAAGGCAATTGAAGACTCATGAGTTGAATTATCCCACTCATGATTTGGAGTTAGCTGTTGTTGTTCACGCACTTAAGATATGACGACACTACCTATACGGAGGGAACTATGAAATCTACTCGGACCATAAAAGTCTGAAGTATCTTTTCACACAAAAAGAGTTGAACATGAGACAAAGACGATGGTTGGAGCTAGTAAAGGATTATGACTGTACCATTCATTACCATCCAGGCAACGCTAATTTGGTAGCCGATGCTTTAAGTCAAAAAATAAGGAGTGTGTTAAGTATACTAACTGAGCAGAAACAGTTATTCAAGGAGGTCGTAGAAATGAAAATTGAGGTTGTATCTCCACCAAGAAGTATCAAAATAATTTTAGCAACGTTAGTGGTACAACCAAATTTAAGGGACATGATTAAAAAGGAACAATTCAAGGATGAGTTTTTAAGTAAAATAAAGGAACATACCCTCAATGGGGAAGGTAAAAGTTTCATAGTGGCTGATGATGGAGCACTGTGTTATGAGGGAAGAATTTGTGTACCCGGAGAAACGACGCTTAAGAAGATAATACTCGAAGAAGCTCATAGTACACCTTACACTGCTCACCCAGGTAGCACAAAAATGTATCACGACTTACGAAGAACATTTTGGTGGAACATAATGAAGAAAGACATTGCTGAATTTGTGGAAAAATGTTTAGTCTGTCAGCAAGTAAAAGTAGAACATCAACGTCCATCGGGATTACTTCGACCACTTAAGGTCCCAGAGTGGAAGTGGGAGCACATAACGATGGATTTTGTTACAGGATTACCAAGAAGGATCAAAGGAAATAATGCGGTATGGGTCATAGTGGATCGTTTAACAAAATCTGCACATTTTCTTCTAGTAAAGACAACTTTCAAGATGGAACAATATGCACAAACTTATATCCGAGAGATTGTAAGGTTGCATAGTGTACCTGTTCCGATTGTATCAGATAGAGATACCCGGTTTACATCGAAGTTTTGGAAGAGTTTGCAGAAGGCTATGTGAACTAACCTAAATTTTAGTACGGCTTATCATCCTCAATCTGATGGACAATCGGAGAGAATGATTCAAATCTTGAAAGATATATTGTGAGCGTGTATACTTGATTTGAGTAATAGTTGGGAATATTTTATTCCTTTGGTAGAATTTGCGTATAACAACAGTTACCAATCGACCATTGGAATGGCCCCATATGAGGTGTTATACGGGAGAAAGTGTCGTTCACCATTGTATTGAGATGAAGTTGGAGAAAAGAAATTGTTGGGTCCAGAAATATTGAGAGAAACCATAGAAGTGGTTGAAAACGTACGAGAGAAAATTAAAGTAGCCCAAGATAGACAGAAATCTTACGCTGACAAGCGTAGAAAGGACTTGCAATTCGATGAAGGAGAAAAGATTTTTCTTAAAGTTTCCCCCACTAAAGGAGTTGTACATTTTGGGAAAAGGGTAATTTAAGACCAAGGTATGTTGGACCATTTGAAATACTCGAGAGGGTTGGCGACGTAGCCTATCAATTAGCACTACCTCCTGAATTTGCGAATGTTCACAATGTTTTCCATGTTTCTATGTTGAGAAAATATGTTCAAGATCCATAACATGTCATTGATTACTCGACGCTAGAAATAAATCGAAATTTAAATTATGAAGAAAAACCATTGGCAATCTTGGAAAGAGAAGTTCACCGACTAAGAAACAAGGATATTGTATTGGTTAAAGTGCAGTGGAATCGTCATAGTGAAAAAGAAGCAACTTGGGAACGTGAAGATGATATACGCGCCAAATACGGAGATTTTTTCGCTCATGGTATGTTTTAAATTTCGAGGACAAAATTTCTTTAAGGGGACTCAATCACCATAAATAATAAAATCTATATAAGTAATTGTTATTGTTATTATCATTATTATTATTATTATTATTATTATTATTATTATTATTATTATTATTATTATTATTATTATTATTATTATTATTATTATTATTATGAGTATTTTTTAAAAACTAAAGTATATTTATAAGATATTTATGTATATATATACTATTCTATTTAATTAATTATTTGTTTAAACTTTTCAATTAAAATATTTATGAATAAACTTTTATATATATATATATATATATTTACACGCACAACCTGGCAATATTTTTCCCCAAACTTCACTAGATTCATTATCTCAATTCTCTCTGTTAATTTTATTAATTTAATTATTGAAGAATATTACCTCAAAACTTTTATTTATAATAATATATTATATATAATATGTGTATATAGATACCTACTAACATCTATATAATCCCATGAAACTTGGAGCTATATTATTTAAAAAAATCAAAATAAGAAGATTAACATGCATTTCAAGTCTTATCTCTACAAAATGAGAAAGACCCTGAGTTCGGGAACTAAAGTAGTAAAACTCATCGCGTCTTTTCAAATCGTGACAAAATTAAAAGCTTTCAAGTGTAGGATCACCACCATTAGTCTTAAGGATAAGAAAATTAGCAAGCATGAGCCTAATAGACGAAGGGTTAACCTGGTTTACTGGGATGTTAAAAAGATTGCAAACCGACACAAAAAAGGAGCAATAGGGAAACAGAGCCCGACAGTTATCTGGGCTGCCCAGAAAGCTAAAGATTGAGGGCGCAAATGGTTAGGTCGTTCATTAGGACCTGAAAGATCTATCATAAAATCAGGGTGTTGGAAGAATATGCTAATTAGATTGTTTGTGTGGCTAATTAAACACTGGCTTCTTCCAAACAATAATCTTGATATGTGTTTATGAGAATAAAAGGTAGAGAGAGAAAGTAGTGAGAAGTTTTTTCTTAAATAATGTTGCAAAAGAAAATTATCCCATGGCTAATTGAGTGATCAAATCATCAATTAAGTACACTAGTATCATGATTAAGAGAAATTACAAGAATCTTACCTAATACAAGTGAATTGAAAGTCTAATCTACTACCTTGAAAATCCAACTATTGATCCGGAAGTCGAAATGCAAAAATGAACCGTAGGAATGAAGCTCTTGACGATACGAATCTAACGGTATAAACGGATGAATAATCTAATGACTAGATTACAAGAATTCTTAGAGAGAAGTGCAAAGAGTTAAGAAAACCCACTAATAACTACCTAATCTCTCTCTAAAACCTCCCTAATGAAAGTGGAATAATGAAAAGTCCCTCCAAAATCTTATGCTTGATGTATTTATAGTGCTCCTCATGCTTTGACCAAAGTGTCCTTCATTAAACGCACAAAAGATGAAAATACCCTTAATCAGCTGGAAAATCCTTAAGCGAGCGACCATAAGCCTGAGGACGCACGACCACCATGAGCGCGCGCCTGGTCGCACGGTCCATAAGCGCTCGGTCCAGAATAGAGGCGCACGACAATGAGCTTGTTGACGCGCAACCATGTGCTTTCTGGAGCGCGACCAGACCATGTCCTTGCCGTCCGATCTCCGATTTCCTCGTTTTTGCTCGATTTTCCCTATAAAACACACTTTCTTGCCAACAAGAGGTCAATAGCACAATTTATAGCATATTAGGGTCAAATAAGAACATAAACTCATCAAAACCATGTAGAATTGGATACAAAATGATGCAATTATGACCATAATCACACCCACAAACTAGATTGTTGCACGATCTCGAGCAACGAAGCGATAAGATAGGGAAATAATTGTATCAATGAAGCATCGAGCACATAATCAAATGTCATGAACACATCACTCAATATCATGCAAGTCTAAGAATGTAGTATCAACCATAAAAAAAGAATCAATGAACAAATAATCAAGTCAGTGAGTCAAGATCCTCACAAGGAAGTGTATATCTCATCTCTCAAGTGTATGAGGCTCTCTCAATCATCACACAAAGTACATCTACTACCATAGGTTTGGCTTGAGTCTAAGTTCTCCACCACTTGAAGTGACAACTTGTTCACATATCAATGAGGACTTTATCAAGGTTGTAGTGTTGGCTCTTTGGTAGGGAAGGGAATATATGGAGAAAAGTGACTAAGTATGATTAGTAAAGCATAGAAGGAATCAAAATAGAGATCATTCACATCTTCATGCAATTAGCACACACTTCTTCATGCATTTTTCCAATCAACACTTTTCAAAGCAATTCTTCCCTTTTTACACATTGTGATCATACTCACAACACTTAAGAATCATCCCTTTTTTCATAGCTTTGCTAGCACTTGCACTTTCTTTTCACATCAATCCATGCACTAGAATTTCTTTCCACTTTAGCAACCAAGTTCTTCATCATCTCACCACATTCCTTCATTCTTTTCACTCTACTAATCACAGGGACAAGAGAGTTCCAAAAAGGAAGAAAGTATGGCTTAAAGTGTGGTTAGCCAAAGGAAATGTCTAAAGGCACAAAATGGTAAGCAATGAATCATAATGTCAATAGTAGGATCATAGAGGCAAAGTGGCTCAATCATGTATGAAAAATGGTCTCAAATCATACTATGCGAACTCATCATCTAATGTAGTCTCAAACAAGACCCAAGCTAAGTTCTAAAGTAACATGCACATGTGTGGAACTCACATCAAAGAAAATATCATCCGTTCAAGATTGAAACGGGTATAAATGACTCAAACCTAACGGGTATAGGTGATCAAGACTCATATCATATCAGAAATGCTCAAATCATCAATGTATCAAGAATAATAGAATCAATAACACTATAAACAAAACATGAATCAAATGATAAGTCCACTACACCTAACATGAACTCTAAACATCATCCATAAATAATAAGCATATCTCATGCCTCACTACTCAAAGCTAGCAACAATATGGCATCTATATCAAGCAAAAACAAGACATCCATCTAGCACATGATCTAAAGCATCAAAGAAACACTAAAATCTTCCTAACAATAACATTGCAATGAGATTTGAAAAACTAAGACACCCCCAAACTTTTTTGGATCATAGATCTAAAAAATTTGGCAAAAGAGTTATGAAAAGATCATGCAATGCTCAAATCAAACCTAAAATACCAATAGCATCAACAATAAAATCCAAAGGACAATCCATCACATCTAGCAAACTAAACCAACAATCACAATCTAAATAAAACAATAACAAATAACAATCTCACAAACAACCAACTAAAGTAGGAAAAAAAAGCAAGATAAGGGTAGAGAACATTACCCATCCTCATGAAGTTAGACCGTAGGGTTCACGTCACGGAGGAGGGTAGTTCGGGTGAGTGAAGTGATGTTCTCCCACGTGCCACCTCATCATTGCCGGTTGGGCATCAAGCATCTCCTCAATATTGGTGCGGATGGAGGATACATCCGTGCGAATAGTATGGTAATCATCTCTCATATGATTCACATCCTCACAAAGATGTGAGTAATCGGTCTTAAGGTCGTTGACATAGAACCTAAGAGATGTTAACTCTTGGCCCCACTCATTGAAGCTCCAACCTCCCATCTCTTGAGCACCCCCTTGCTCATACATCTCTTCATCCTCTTGCTCTTGTGCTTCCTCATGTGCATGTGAGCTTGACTCACCTCTTGCTATTTTGTTTGATGACCGGTAGAATTTTTCCTTGATTCGAAAATGTTCGGGCGAATCAAGCTTCAAGGTTTCTTCCTTTTTCCATGTAATCAACTCATACTCAATGAGAAGAAAATGAGGATCCTTGAAAATTCTCCCAATAAAACAAGGAACTCTCATCTTCCTTGTAAGCAATCTCGACCTCACCATGTAGTCCAAGTCGATATCCCCACTTTTTATCCCTTCTTTATCCGGTGTCCTACCCACTCCTAGGGCAATTTGAGCTATCATACCACCATAAGAGCAATTCGCCTTGGGATGTAAGGCAAGATTCTTGATCAAATACACCCCAAAATCAGCCTTCTTTGAATTCAACATCGAATATAAGATATAAAGCTCCTCGCTCCTTACCCGACTGCACTCAAGTCTAGCAAATGCGATGTTAGCCAACACCTTGTGGGCGTATGCCAAAATCGGGTTGGCAATCTTGAAAGACCTTGAGTGTTGGGCCACATATTCCTCATCATCCTTACTAATCATACCCCAAAATTCTTGAGCTCGAACAAATTTCTCCCAAGCGTAGAAGTTGCGCTTCTCAACATTCTCCTCACAACCAAAAAGTTGGTTGATTTGATTAGTGGTCAAGCTCTAATTTTTGTTCTTGACTCGGAATTTGACCATGTAGGGCACTCCATCATCTTCCACGACCCTAAGTGTGCTAAGAAACTCGATGTTCAAGTCCAGATAAGAGTAGTGGTGTACCTCAAGCAATCCTCTCCATCCAATATTGGAAAACAACTCTTCCACATATTCACCAAAATTACACAAAGCCACGGTCTCTTTGTGAAAGTATCTCGCAGAATGAAAATCAATATTGCTAAGCTTCTCAAAAGCTTTGAAATACTTCACTTTATCTTCAAAATATAGCCCATAGTTGAAAGGTTTGTCTCCACAACTTTCCAAGCACTTTTCCTCAAGGTTGGCATCATTCCATCCCTTACTTGTCCTTGAACTTGAAGCTATGCCCTTCCCTTTTCTAGACATTTCCTACATTCAACCATTCAAGAAAGTACAAGAGAAGTAACAATCAATGCAAATTTCACACCAATCATGCACTAAGCAAGGTAAGGTTGAAACAATGTTGCAATTCATAAATCCAAGGATCTTCCTATTCAAGTTCACTATTCATGCTCAAGTTGATGTTCAATTACACCTCAATTAACAAAAATCAAGAGATGAACTCATAAAATTCACTCTACCCATTCAATTCCTAAGACATATCAATCAATAAAAGCACTAATACATGAACCTATGAGCAATTATTCACAAAAATCCTCAAAATTCGTCACCATGCAAGGACCCAACATTTCAACCTTCAATTCATCACCAAATTCATGAAATTAACATGTAATTGGGCTCCCAATGGATTACCCATCATCAATAAAGCTCAAATACATCATCTATTGCTCAATAACACTCATGAAATTAAAAATCCCCCAAATATTGCTCAAAAACTCAAAATACAGGATTTCTAATTTCCCAACAATCTAACCATGGAAACTTAATCAAAATACAATAAATAGAATGAGGAGAGTAAAAATAACATACCTATGGAAGGAATTGATGAAAGAATTTGAAGAGCTTGAGATATAAGAAATTTTCCTCTCCTTCTTCTCTTGCTTTGTAGAGAGAATTTTTTAAGAAAATGAAATGTGGAGTGTGTATTTGTGTGTGAAAAATGGTATTTAAAGGTGTAGGAAGTGAGTGGGTTAACCTTGGAAAGTGTGGTCAAAAGTGGAAAAAATTGACCAAGTCCGGAATTTACCAAAAGGCGTGCGACCGTAGGCTGGACGATGCGCGAGAGCGCTGTGCGCGCGGACCCTCGGTGCTCGATCCAGTGTGTAGGCGCACGAGTATGGCCTGCTGGGCGCGCGACCAAGCTCTCCTTCACACTCCCTCGAATTTTGATCACTTTACACCTTTTTCTTGCATTTTTTCTACACATCACAACTCAAAACTCCAAAAATATCATCAATATTCATCAAGCATCATTCAAATCATATCGCAAATCGAAAATTAAGCACGATCACAACCCCCCTCCCAAACTTTTTCGGATCAAATCCTAATAAAGTTGGAAAGAGTGATGAATTAAGATTTGCATGAATCAAATACTCAATTAACTCAATATTCCACTCTCCTAAACCTAGAATCAATCAAAACCTTTCAAAACAAGTACTCTCCAAACTATTCTTGCTCAAATTCTATTCAAATAAACGAGCAACTATCTCAAGTGATGCTAGACATGGCACTCTTGCTTCCAAACCTCCAAGTAAAACAACAAGCAACAAACAAGCAAGCAAAAATCTAACTAAAAAGCAAAATCAAGGATATGAAAAGGATATGACGGATGTTTACCCTCATTCCTTAATTTCTTTAACTTCTTTTTACCTCCTAAATTCACTTTCTTCCTCTTTTCAAAAGGATCATCAAGAACAATATCACTCTTGAGATCAAGAATGTTCACCTTTTCCTCTTCATGCTTTCCCATATGATTTCGTATGACTTTGATGACATCTCATTTAATCTTCGTCGGGGAACTCTTGGAAGTATTATGGATTGAAAACGTAGCTCTCTCACCATTCATTCCTAGAGTAACCTCTCCTCACTTGATATTTATTAAAGCATCCGAAGTCGCAAGAAAAAGGTCTCCAAAAAATAAGAGGATTATCATCATCTTCCTCAACATCAAGCACAACAAAGTCAACGAGATACATGAACTTCCCTACATGAACAACCACATCTTCAAGCACTCCTTTTGATCTCACCTTAGATCTATCGGCTAAATGCAAATCGATCAAGGTTGGCTTCAAATCATTCAATCCCAATCTCTTGGCAAGAGATAGTAGCATCATGTTGACACGTGCTCCTAAATCACACTAGGCTTTGATCTCTTTAATCTATTTTATGTGGCAACTCAAAGTAAAGCTTCCCTGATCTTTGAGCTTTTGTGGAAGATGTTTACTTATCAAGTCACTACTCTCCTTTGTAAGCTTAACCATCTCCGGTTCATTGAATTTCTTCTTCCTTGCTATCGCATCCTTAAAAAATCTTGTATAATTTGGCATTTGCTCAATGGCTTCATGAAAAAGGCATGTTTGAATACAACTTCTCGAAAACCTCAAGAAACTTTTTGAATCTATCATCAAGCTTATCTTTCAACCCTTTTGAAATTTCCACCTTCACTTCCTTGTCCACTTTCCCTTCTTCCCCCTTACTACCACATCCCCTAGTTTTCCTACCCCCTTAACTCTCTCTTCTCCATCCTCACAACTACCCCCATTCTTCTCTCATCACCCTTCTCAAGACAATAAACCCCTCTACTACACGTTGCATCCTCAACTAATTCATCATGAAAACTTTCAATAGCACAACTCTTCACCACTTCATCACAAGATTCAACACAAGTAACAATAGAATTGCAATGTTCTCTCGGATTTGGTTCGGTGGTTGAAGGGAACTTACCATTATTGACATGAGGACTCAATGAGGTAGCAAGCTGCCCCATTTGAAATTCAAGACTTTTAATTTGATTTTGTTGGGATTTGTAGAGGTCATCAAATTTTTTATTCGTCTCTTCGTGTCTCCTTTCATTTTCAAGCCTCATATCCTCCATTTTCTTCAAAATAAGTGCCAAAGTCTCATCCATATTATCCTTTCCTTCATGGTTGGGTGGCTTGGAACCTGGATCGATACCCGGAGGTGGTTGGATTGCTCCTTTAGGGTTAGAGTATGAGAAGTTCTCATGCCTATTAAAGTTGAGATTGTAAGGAGCATTACCTTGATTGGGTTGATAAGGGGCTCCTTGTTGCCCTTGGAACTTTTGTTGGAAATGAGGTGGAATGTAAGGCCTTGGATTGTTTGGATAGGAGTTATTATATTGCAGCCTCCCCATATAACTAACTTTCTCTTGAGCTTGCGGCACGGGTGTAGGAACACTTTCCACAACATTTACTTATATAGGCGGTGGAGCTTGATTTTGGTTCCCATACATCATTAACATCACATTCTTCATGTTTTTTTCTAGCAAGGAAACCCGATCACTCGTTCCTACACTTGTCTCACTTTGAAAGGAATCATTCGCGGCAATGTTCTCAGTAATGTTGTTCACTTGACGCACAGTTCTTGTCCACGCGGATCCACCGGCACATGAATTTAAGTAATTCTTGTCAATTTCATTGAGGTCAATGGTGAAAGTCAAGAGGATATCCTCCTCTTTAAATCTGTGTTGTGGACATGCTAACAACAAGCTTTGAAACATTTCCCAAGCATTTGAGATTGTCTCCCTTGATCTTTGACATAAGTTCTTTATCTCTTCCCTTGCTTTGAGCATCTTCGAAGGAGGATAGAATTTCTTTAGAAATTGTGAGCTTAATTCCTCCCAAGTCGCCGCCTTAGGGGTCATGGATTGTATCCATATCTTAGCTCGTCCCTTCAAGGTAAAAGTGAAGAATCGGAGTCTCTTTTCGTTGTTCGTCATGCCTTGATATTCCACGTTATCACAAATTTCCATAAAATTGCTTAGATGGGCATTTAGATTCTCTTCTCGTTTGTTCCATCGAATTATAACTCCTTAAGCATCTTCAAGAGATTAGGTCTCAACACAAATTTCTTGGCATCTATAGGTGGCCTTTCAATACCATCGTAGTACTCACGAACTCGTGGCTCAAAATAATCTCTCAAGAGTGGCTCATTTTGTGGGTTAGGGTCCATGTGTGGTGCAATTTGTGGTCTATAATGTGGAGGTTGTGGTGGTGGTGGATATGGATAATAGGGATAGTTTTGTGGTGGTAGTGGTGGGTAGTAAGGTTGGTTCATAGGATAATTGGGATATGGTTGGTGGTAGGGATGATGTAGTGGTTGGTTTTGTGGTGGGTAAGGTTGATAATGTAAGTTGGATTGAGGAATGTTGGGTTGAGGTTGAGGAATATCTCTTTGAGCCAAGTGCTCCTCCTAATGCACTTGTGGCCTCACTTGTCCTTCCTATCTAGGTTCTTCTCTAGCTTCGTTACCTTGATTTTCCATGTTTGCTTGATCAAAATGAGCTTGTCTTCGTTGCCTTCTCAAACTAGTTTCAATATTCAAGTCAAGAGGTACTAAATTTCCCCTTTGGCTTCTTGTAAGCATGTACCTACAAGAGGCAACAATCAATCAATATATCCAACGACAACAACAACACAAACTAATCAAAGTAGTTGTTTCTCCGACAACGATACCAAAATCTTGTTTGCCAATTTCGTGCTCACACGCAAGTGTAAGTGGTCGTAGTGTACATGGCGAGGTGACCAAGTTATAAAATTTATCGATCTCAGGGAAACGAGATGATGAGTAGTAAGATTGTTGTTTGAACAAGTAGAATCTAAGAAAGCAAGTAAAAAGGCTTGGGTTTCTATCTACTTATCTTGGCAAGATATTAAAATCTACCTATCACCTTCTTGTGAAAGATGAGCAAGTTTGAGAAGTATGTGTTGGGAGAAATCCTAGCAGTCCCTGCCTTGGAGGCGAGCTGCGCTCAAGTCCACTCGTTCGCTCGATTAAATGCATAGTTGCGTGCCGCCTGTTGATAGAATTTGTTAATCGTATTTGTTATGTGGCTAGTTATAACATGTTAATTCCATCAAACAATAATCTTTTTTGAATTCGTGTTCTTAGATGTAATATGAGGAGGGAGAGTAAAGAGTTTAGAGAGAGAAATATTGCAGTAGGGATTGTATTAATTTTCAGA